>VWZS01002822.1:0-179938 GCA_013397075.1 Rhabdornis inornatus
CGAGCCGAGCCGAGCCGCCCGGCAGGTGCGCCACGCCCGCACCCGCCTCCGAGGGGCCGGGCCGGGGGGAGCAGCCCGGCAAGTCACCGCCCGCCCTGGGGAGCCCCGCCGGGCGCCCGTCCCGTGGACCCTCGCGACACGGGAGGCGGGGCGGGGAAGGAGGGGCAGCAGCGCGAGAGGAGGGGGCGCTCGGGGCTGGAGCAGCGGTGCCGCCGTCGGAGCCTCAGGGCGTGGGACGATGGCTCCGGGCTTCGGCCCGGCCCTTCCCGTGGCCAAGCGGGGATGGGGCAGCGCCCGCGGCGCCGGGAAGAGACTGCCTGTTCCTCACTGCCCGCCCCGCCTGCCCTGCCCTGCCCTGTTCCCCGCTGCCTGCCCCTCACTACCCGCCCCTCGCTGCCTGCCCTGCCTCCTCTGCCCGGTGCCTGCCTGCTACCCGCCCGTTGCCTGTCCTCTGCTGCCTGCCGTCAGTCCCCGATGCAGCCAGGCTGGTGCTCACAGCCTGCAGAGCCTCAGGTACCCCAGTCTGGTTCTCACGGGTCAGGTCTTGCAAACAGGCTACTGCTCTTCATGCGGTTATATTCCAGGAGCAGAATCTCTTGCATACATACGAAGTTGTGTTTGTTTTCACTGTAATCTGCAGCTAAACCGACTGGATGGTTCCCAGATTCATTATCCTATCCGGAGCTGGGTGGCACACGCCAACCTGCACAGGCTGATTGGTGAAACCCGGGTGCCTTGCACACACTGCGTGTCTCATTTTGTGCTTTTCACATCCAGGCCGTGTTGCCCCCTGCCATTTACTGCCCTGGCAGCATTACCACGGTGAGTCTGAGTCTCAGCAGTGTTTGTTGAGATCCTTGATTTGCTGACACTGGCAGTAGATCAAAAAAAGGCCTTTCATGGTCTATACCGTGTGTCCACAAAAAACAAGAGGAGGAACAACTGGCTCTGCTGAAGAAGCTCTGTGTGTTGGTGCTGAGCCTATAGTCTGGGGCCCACACCAAGCACTGCAGCTATTCACACTCTTTCCATTATACCCTTCTCTTTTTTTTTTTTCCACTTGGAATTAGAAGGAAAAAATAGTCTGCAGGAGAAGATTAGCGAGATTAAATTCCAAGGTGCACCAAACCCAAGTAGACTGAAAAACCTATAAAGGCTCTTGAAACATCAAATGGGGCAGGATCATGCCCACATGTAATGGTGACACAGCTCAGTGTGCTGCTGGCCACAGCACTCTTTCCTGTGAGCTTATCTGACAGGGAGGCCTTAGGAATATTGCAGATATGAGGGACTTCTATTTCTATCTCTACAACTAAACCACATTCACATTGGTCATATTATAGCAACACTCCAGCATTTTTGGAAAAGCTGCACCTTACAAATTCATTTTGCTGGTAATGCCAAATATTAATCAATCTAATTAAAGTCAACAAGGAACTATAGCTCCTCCAGTCAAGTCCAGTGAAACCAGAGGAATACCAAAGACAGGGAAGTAGTTTTTTCTGTAAGCTAGTACCTCTGTAGCTGCTGTTACACAATTCAAGTTGAACACAAGTGTGTTGCAAGTCAAATCTTTCCTTACAGGCACTCACAGAAGCAAATTAAGCAACAGCACCTGAATTCCACTCACCTCGTGGTAAAATTCAGTTTGGTTTGTAAGGGAATGTGTAACCCAACAACAGTGTTTTTGCTCCCTATGTCCTGGAACGTGACCCCCTAGAATGTCACTCACCTCCCAGGCTGCAGGTGAGTGCTTTCATAATTTTTAAGGCCCCTGGTTTTACCTTCAGCATCAGGGGAAGCCATGCAGCCCCAGCCAGACGCTGCTTTTGCTTAGGGATTGTTTAACTGTTAGATTTCACTAAGCTGCCCTAAGGCATTGCCTTTCTTTTAATCCTTGTTATTAGAGCTGGCTCCAGGCATGCCAAGGGCACAAGACTGCTGAAGTGACAGTCCCCAGCAAAGCTGCCTGGGCTGCTGCAGGGCTTGCCTGGCCACAAGCAGGGACGTGTTCCCAAGTCCCAGCACAGCGATGGCAGCTTTCTAGCCCTCCAGCAGCAGCAAGCTGATCCCCTTTCTCCTCTCCTGACTGACCCTGCTGCCACCCCCTTCTTCCCTGAGCCTCAGGAGCTGAGGCTGGCTCAGCTGAGCATCAGCCCCTCAGCCCCAGGCAGTGACCCTTGGGTTTGCCTACACTGCTTAGAGCCTCAGGCAGATCCTGTTGCTTGTTCTGTAACTTTAAAAGGAGAATAGTTGCTCTCAGCTTCTGTTTAGTCAGATCACATATGCACAGGTGTGACATGTAAAAACTCAGCGATTAGATTCCTGAAAGAGAAACATGACTCTTAGAAGTGACGTGAAATATGTTGGGTTGTCAGCGCTCTTCCCATCCCCCAGGTTTCTGGATCAGTGGTGTGCTTCTGCCCCAGGGAGGTGGTTTCACTCTGCCCCCTGACTTTTCCTCTTCCTCCTCTGCCAGCTATAGGTTTCACTCACAGAATCACAGAATTACAGAGGTTGGAAAGACTTTTGAGCTGATAGAATCCGACCTATGACCTAACACCACCTTGTCAGCCACGCCATGGCACTTGAGTGGCACGTCCAGTCTTTTCTTAAACATCTCCAGGGACAGTGACTCCACCACCTTCCTAGGCAGCACATTTCAATGCCAAACCGCTCTTTCTCTGAAGAATCTTTTCCTTATGTAAAGCCTAAACTTCCCCTGGTGCAGCTTAAGGCTGTGTCCTCTTGTCCTCTTGTTGATTGCTTGGGAGAAGAGATTGATCCCCGCCTGGCTTGTAGGGAGTTGTAGAGGGTGATGAGGTCTCTCCTGAGCCTTCTCCACGGTAAACAACCCCAGCTCCCTCAACTGCTCCTCATAGGGCTTGTGTTCCAGACTCTTCACCAGCCTTGTTGCCCTTCTCTGGACATGCTCCAGCATCTCAACATCCTTCCTAAATCAAGGGGCCCAAAAACTGGACACAGCACTCAAGACAGCGAGTGGAATGAGATGGGCTTTAAGGTTACTGCCAACCCAAACCATTCCGTGATTCTATGATAGATGTGGAAATAAAGTATTGCTTCTCTCAGCAGGGAGGAGTAATGCTGGGAACTCCTCAGTGTGTAAGAAACCAAGCTGGTCCTGTACCAAGGAATACTGCATACAGGAACCTGAAGAGTCCTTTCTGCCAAGGACACCCTGTATGCCCGTGCCCAGCTCCATTTTGGCTCCTCCAGTGGCTCCCCAGGCTATCAGTGGCACAGAGCTCTGCTGTGCTTGTGTAAAGGTGGCTCATGGCTGATAACAAGTGACCTGCTTGCCTGCTGCAAGCTCCAGTGTGTTTTCCTTTTTTCTAGTAGGTGTTAGGGAGGTGGTAGATTCAGCTTGGGGCCACAGCTCAGGAACTATTTTCTTGTATTACTATTAAGTGCAGTCCAGTGCCACAGTATAGAAAACATAGAAAAACAGCTACATATATGCCATCAGAGCCTGAAAATGCTAAGCTAATTTGAAGAGGCAACATTTTTGTTCCTTCTTTTATAGAAATTACTAAATACAGTGTGACAGGCCAAGTGGCATCAATACACATTCTGTTTGTCAGTAGCTTGGAAAAACAAACACTCTGAGAACAACCATTTGTGTCTTCAATCCAAGATAAAATGTTGCTGTGAACACTCATGAAGCCTATCTCCCCCAGCATTGTTTGGGGCTAATCAGCACGATTCCAGTTAAGCAGACATGGCCTTGCAATTTATTTATTAATTTCCTTCTCCTAATGTCTACCTTTTACAAATGTCAGGATATTCATTCTATATCTGGTCATTCTCTACCAGAGACGAGCTCTATAAGCCTCAAGTACACATAGAAACAGAATGGTTAAGGGACCTTAAAACCCATTCAGTTCCACCCCCTGCCATGGCCAGAGACCTTCCAGTATCCCAGGTTGCTCAAAGACCCATCCAACCTGGCCTTGGACACTCCCAGGGATCCAGGGACAGCCACAGCTCCTCTGGGCAGACTGTGCCAGGGCCTCCCCACCCTCCTAGTAAAGAATTTATTCCTAATATCCAGTCTAACACTGCCTTCCTTCAGCTTACAGTTGTTTCCCCTTGTCCTATCACTTTATGCCCTTGTGAATATCCAGTAAATTTCCCTCATTTCAGAGAAACACCACTCACTTGGTGGAGCCTGCTCTGAACCTTACCACGGCACCAGGGTAAGGTTTGTGTGATGAAGCTGGCACATGTGCCAAGTCCCCAGGTCAGACAAATCCTGGGGATTTGATCTGCATAACTCAGAAGAGGATTGAGCCCATGTGACATCAGCAACTGCTTTAGACCCCTGCAGGAGATGCATATTGGATTTGCTTTTATCCCTTCAAAACAGCAACAGGAAGCAATCTCTAAGGCGCATAGTAAAGCGTTAGTGTGCTGTTCCTGATTGATGACTTCATTACAGACTTACAGAAATGCACTATTATCCTAAGCCTAGTGCATACTCAGAAATCAGGGAAGAATTGCTAATGTGCCATGAATTTGACACAAAATTGATCTCTCAGGTAAAAAAAATCAGCAGCTATTGGAATAATACTGTAGTGTCAGATTTCTCTATGCTAGGACAAATAGGGGAAACTCACTGTAAAGGGAGAACATTAACTATTTGCAGGCCAATACCAATGAAAACCTGCAGAGCCCTGGTCTCCAAATGACTACGTGAAGTGGACATCCTGCTCAAGTCTCCTGTGTATCTAGGGACAGTAAATCGCTGATTATCTAAGGCTTGGCAGGAAGCAGAAATGCTTAAAGATCAAATAAAGCTATATGGTCAGATCCTCAGCTAATTTAACAGACAGTTGTAACTAAATTAATCTATTTATACCAGCCGAGGAGCTGCCCGGTGTCCATTCTAGCAAATAAAGATTTATTTTACCTTATGGTGGATGCTCAGTGCTTTTCACTGTTCTGCATTTCCCCTGTGCAGTTTTAAATGGATTGTTGGAATTTTACTAAGCCATTTTTATTTTAACCTTTTGCGCTTTTCAATTCACATAATGGATTTGTCACAGTCTCTAAGTGGTACAAATATAATTGCACATATGCTCTGCAACATTGTCAGTTTGCTCATTTAGCAAAGAGCAGTGATTGAAGGAGATGCATGTACATGTCTAGCATCAACTTCAAAACAGACTGAGCTGATATTAATATTTCTTCTTCCAGCTGATTTAAGGTACTGAACAAGGGAAATATTGCCCACCAGCAAAGTCCTCACATATCACTACTATTCAAGACAGTCAAAATGACACAAGATGCTGAAGAGGGAAAATATTCAAATATTCTTTGCCCCAGACATAAACAGTCTGAGACAGAAATGTGAAAAAAATAAATTCCCTGCACCAGCATCTGGCCTTGACCCACCTCATGTCCTGTGTGGTCAAAGAAAGGAGATTCAAGGAGAGGAAGCAAATGTATCAGAGCCATCCAGCAAAGAACAAAGAAACAGTCCAGACTCTTTCGGTACAGAAAGAGACACCTGGGAAGACCCAGGAGACTTCTGTGCAACCTCAGAGTCCTGAGAAAGATTCAGTGCTGCTGCCCAGGCCAGACCTGGAAGGTGCCAACACTACAGCTTCAAAAAAAGGTAAGAAACTTTCTAGCCAAGGTGGGGTTTAGCTACAGAATTCTTTGACACAGGACATTGTGGATATTAAAAAAAAAAAAAATTACAGTGAAAAAAAAATCAGTTAAGTTCTAGGTCAAAAATCCTCTAAGGGGTTATTAAAGGCCGGGCACCATCTCTAGCTCAGGATATCTTCGAGCATCAGGCAGCTGGCAGTCACACATCCATACATGTTCCTTCACATCTGCTTTGGCCATGGCTGGAGACATGTTCCTCACCTGGCTATGCTGTGTGCTCTGTGCAGGTACAGGTGCTCACCTCCCAAATCCACCAGCATCCTCCACATCATTCCTGGAGAAGGGATACGGGCATACACACGTTCCCAATGTGCTCCAGCACAGTGATTACTCTATTCCATCTCTAAAAGATGCTTACAATGGACATAAAAACATATTCCTCATTTTCACTGCTCTACTGCATTTTAGCTCTCTGAGCAGCTCCAGCATCAAACAAGAAACTCACAGCTTTGTCATCTTTCTCTCTGTAGAAACTGTGAACAATTGTCAGTGACAAGAAGTTCCATGAGAACAGAAAAATAGTTCTGGGATTCACATTGCCTCCCCTGCATCACCTTTAGAAGCAGTTTTACATACATGTATATGATCGTGCTCATCTCGTGGGGACTCATGGGGTTCAGATTTAAGAAATAAATTTATTTTTCCCTGTGAGGGTGGTGAAGCCCTGGCACAGGGTGCCCAGAAAAGCTGTGGCTGCCCCATCCCTGAAGAGTCCAAGGCCAGGTTGGACAGGGCTTGGAACACCCTGGAACAGTGGAAAGTGTCCCTGTCCATTGCCACGGGTGTTCCACCCATGGGAGGTGGTGGAACAAGATGGTCTTAAGGTCCCTTCCAATCCAAACGATACTGTGATTCTGTGATTTAGCAAAAACCCTCATTTGATCACAACAAGGCATTGATATGGTGGCACTAGTTCTCCATCATAGCCAGGACAGAGGCTGAAGAATGAGTAAACCAAATGAGCACACTGAAATCTAGCCTTTTTATAAGAGATTAAAGTGAATAATAAATAGTCCATCTGAATGGATCAGTCCCATTTGCCTCTGTGAAAACCTGGCTGCGATTCCCTGGTGCTGCTGGTCTGTAGCAGACACAGCAGATAAGGACCATTCATCTCACAGTTTTCCTGTTTCTCAGCAGATTTGTCCATGCTGACTTTGCCCCTGATGAACCCTGGACACAATATCCCTGATCCTTTAAATACCCATGAGCAATCTGGGGCCAGCGATATTAAAAGGTCGCACATCATTTAGCAAAAACACAACTTCTGCCCTGATAATTTTTACACTCCCTCTTCATAATTTTGGGTGGAGACATTGATTTAAAATTAAACCTCTTCACTTACTGGTTTGATTTCCTGTAGTCTTGGTGTTGACAGTGAGTCTTGTCCAAACTCCAAAGATCACAGCAGTAGAATTCAGGTATTGCTTGTACAGTACCAAAGGCTCAAATGTAGGTGGATCAACTGGATCCAGACAATTTCTGTAATGCTGTGTCTCTCAGGTCTGTGTTGTTCCTCATCCAGATCACCACACTTGCTCACCAGCTGCAAAATGAGCCACCCACCGACACGCATCCCACCTCTAGCTAGGAAATAAGGAGACTGGCCTCATCTGTCTGCTCTGCCATTTTCCCTCCCCTTGCTTGTTGTAATTCACTATTCTAGATGTATTGAAAATGGTAGGTTTCTTGACCCCTGTAATGTCCTGTGGTCTGATCCCTCTCCCCTCTGGCCGTGCTTAGCTGGCTGAGATCCAATTTCCCCCCACCCCCTTCCAGACCCTAGAAAAGACCTATATCCCCTGACCTCGCTCTCTTTCGCTCCTGGAAGCTCACAAGAAATAAACCTCAAATTCTCCCCAGGGGGGAAAGAGCCTCTTTCCTTATCTTTTACTCTGTCCATGCAGGGAACAGAGGCTTCTTCCTAGGATCTGAGCTAGTCTGGGACTAGGGGGAAGTCTCGGTTACCCCTGCACTTGCTGGTTCTTTGTATTTTTGCCTTTGCCAGCTCTTCCTTCTGAGGGCGTAACACCACATTTTAACAGAATAGGAAAATTAATAATGAAAAATGTGTGGGAATGAGATTAAATACAGCTAATTGATTTGTTAATGAAATCTTCCTGAAACAAATCCAAGGTTGTTCAAACCCTTAATGTATGATTGTCAATTTACAGAAAAAAATAAAGAAAAAAATTACAGACATCAGTTTAATTCACGCGAGAGATGATGGGCATCTTGGAGAGATACAGCAGCTCCTGGAGAAGCAAAGGAAAGGTTTATCCAGCTGTTGACAGGAAGGACAAAGCAAGCTTTCACAGATTTGTGAGGTTTAGCTCCCAAACACAGCAGAATTTAGGGATCCTGCAGTGCCTGAGAGCCCAGAGCACCACAGCTTGGTTTAACTCTGCCCCAGCCGTGCTCAGAGCAGGAGTGTTCTGGCTATGAGGCAGGTAGGGTCTGGTGCCTTGATCTGACAGGCAGAGTCACAAAGACTTAGTGTGTTTTATTGCACGGTTGCAAGCAGTAAAGTGGAGAGGATTTGTTGGCACAGCTCCACAGGCCACATCCCTCATGCACAGAGAAGCTTGGCTTCTTGTGAGATTTTGGCATCTTTTCTGAAATGTGCTGATGTTAGGACACTGAAGCTATGGGTATTGTACTTTTAATCCCCACTTCATCAAAATTCAGTCCCCTGGTTAAACTTAACTGCTGGTGCCACATCTAAATTTTCTTCTCTGGTCTTATCATGGCCAGCATATATAATACAGCTCCATGCAGAGCTAGAAAGGGGCTATTAGTGGCTTAAATCTTATTTATGCACCAATACAAAGGCATAAGTAGGATTTTTGGGATGCTTAATCCCTGTGCTAACCCTCTGCACAGAAGCAGGCTGAGCTCAGAAGAACAGCTTTTATGAGAAAGGAAAGTCTAAAGCTTACAGCTTTTATGACAAATAGTGTCAGCAATGCTTATTTCTTCAGCTTTGGGAGTTTCCACTTCCTTCCAAAGGAGAGAAGATGAGGAAGGAGAATGAAACAAAGGTCCTAACCCTCCAGCCTTTGATCTGGACAAGATTAGATCCTGCTGTAAACTTAGGACAAACCTTCAGAGACATGTAGTGATTTCTCAGAGGATTTGATTGTGATTTCACAGCAGCACTGTATTCTGGGACCTTGTGCTGGTCAGTCAATGCAGATCAAGAGAGACTCTCCTACTGTAGCCTGTGGCTGTTCTCTGAGGGTGCTTTGCTCTTGCATTACTGCATGTTGGTTTGTTAGTGTGTTCACTAAGCACATTTCCCTTGATTTGCTTAGAATCATAGAATGAGAGAATGTTAACACAAACAAACAAACAAACAAAAACCCCACCTCCAAACCAGAAATGTTACTAAATGAGTAAATTTTCAAGGCAAGTACTCTACATCATTATATTTTCAAGGAAGCTTGGGAGAAGAAATAACACACACTGGAAAGAATTCCTTTTCATGGTAAAAGCTACTCTTCAATAAATCTTTTCTGTGTAGACTGCTGGGAGAGGGTGAGTAGGGAGGAGAGGAAAGATGCAAGTCTCAAGAAAAATTTCCAGTAGATAATCAAATACATGGCCTCTAATTTTTTATCATCATGGACTTCAGATATACAATTTATTCACCAATGTAAAAAATAAGCCAAACCCCAAAGGAGGATAAGTCCTTTTCTGTAGGTCCAAAAAATACTCACTGATTCAGATCACTAATTTTCAACAATCCTAAAAAACTCTGTCTTTATGGAGCATTTCTTCCTCTCTGTCAATATCAGAAAATGTAGAAGGCTAAGGAGGAAACAAAAGTTAAACCAAGCCATTTAAAAATACAGTACTGTGACAAATTTTATTTAATTTTGATTGATACTACATGCTTACTACCACTAGGAACAGACATGCCTTTTTGTTTGTTTGTTTGTTTTGGACTTTAATATATTTTTTTAACCTATATTAAATGTTGACCTAAACTTTGCTGTGCCTTGGAAATCTGGCTCAGGAGTTAACTGCAGGAATTTTTATTTAAATAGATAAGCATTTATGTTTGAAAATAAGACAAAAACAAGTGAACAGAAAAATTAAATTACAAACTCAGTTCATACAAATATCTCTTAACTATGCACTAAATCCTGTTAATTAGCTGAGGTCTTTTAAAAATTCTTAAAATACTTATGAAACATTATTTACAAAATATATAAATAAAATCTAGGCCACTTAAATTAACCAATACAACAAAAAAGTCACCTTTTTGTATGGTGTATACTAAAAATGCTCTTGTTTATTGATCATAACCCAGTTTGCAGTATAAAATGTTTGTTCACTTACATCATAATGGGTTCCAATATAAGGAAGGAAGGTATTGGTTCCAGAAGAAAGCAATCAATATAATAAATGCTTAAAATCAATGAGGCTTCTTAATGTTCTGTTCTGCACCATTTGCAGTTGTTTTTAGAAGTCCCTTCTACAGTATTTGTCATTTGAACAGGTCATCTCAAAATAGCAGAGACATAGTTTTAGCAATGGGAAAATACTCAGTACACTGCTCACACATCACAAAGACCTTACCAGGAGAGTGAGGCAGAGAATGGAATGTCAGTGGCCAGCACATGCCTTTACAACACTTAACTTAAAAGGCAGCATTTGTAGAACTAATCACAGACTATACACATCCTGCACTCAACAGCAATCAAAAGGACTGGAAAATATACATTTAGGAAAACAAAAGACTGATGGTTTTCCATTACCTTTGTTAAAATTAATGCTTTGCTCCTTGTCTTTTGTTTTAAAACCAGCATTGACACCACCAACAACTATAACTACTTTTTCATTTAACATAATATATGGCAGGTAACTACTGTATGTGAAAAATGTACAATAAAAGGTGAGAAACCACTGAATTTCCTATGCAGACACATGAAAATATAAAGCCATACAGATTCCAAAGTGCCATGAATACCAAATTCAAGTGATGGTTTATAGCATGTAGGAGAGAAACTAAATGAAACTTGCTCTATGGGTTGCTGAGCCCTTCAGCCGTATCCTCAGTCTCCCCTTTGGCAGCTTTGGTGAGAACTTCCATCCATTTCATCTGCAGCTCTTCATCTTCTGCACTGAAATAGAGAGTTTGATGGGACTGGCAAAGCTTAAAAACATGCTTCACATCAAACTTCTCACCAGAACCTGGTAAACTGACTTCGTAGCCTGGCAGAGGGATAGGACGTGGGCTTCGTCCATCCTAAAGGAGAGAGAACAAGTGTAAGAATTCAGGACCAAATGCAGTTTGAGGTGGGAAGGGCGGGCACACAGCATGGAGCCGGCAGGCACACACTGCGGGAAGCACACGGACGCAGTCCCAGGCTCTGCAGCGGAGGAAGCGGGGATGAGGCAGTACAGACTGCTCAGCTTAAAACAGCAAAAAGCAATGCCTTACTGGTGCTTTATTCATACTTCACCGGTTCCCTTTCACAGTAAATATAGACAGGGATTTTCATATAATTTCATGGAACATATGCATGTGTCTTTGACAAAATTTCCTCTGCATTAGATACAGGCAATGGGATCCAGCTGAGGAGAGATTGGTGTTGTCCCTTTTGAACATCATGGGATATTTTGTAGGATCGGTTAAAAGGAAGCAAATAAGCAAAGCTAGACCCTGGGAAACACCAGGGCAACTAAAGGGCAAGGGAAAAGTCTTTGAAAGAAAAGACAGTTTTTGATTTTCAGTCATTTATGACGCCTTTGAGAGTTCTCAAGGGAGCCAATGCTCAAATTCTTGACCATCCTTTAAAAGCCAGATCTAAGGAGCAATACAGCTCTCTAACAGTCACACCTTGAGTATCAACCAACTCCTCTCCTAGGCTCTCAAGAAAGACATATTTTAGCAAGGCAGGGTGTGCCATGGCCAAGCAACCTCTTCAACTGCTCCCAGCAAAGTGTTTCTAAAGATGAGTCCCCAAACTGAAGTCTGAATCACACAGGCATCAAGCATCTGTACAAAGCTGTCACCTTCTGTAGCAGCTGCTTGTGTTGCAGCCCCATACCAAAGCTAATGAAGCATCCCACAGAGAAGTGGAAAAGTCATTCTTTTGTCAGCCCACACCAAATGCAGATGACTTGGTAAATCTGGAAGAGGACCAAAACTCTGAAAACAATGGCCAAAAAATGCCTACTTTTCTAACATTTTGTCTAAAGTAAGTCAAGTATCAAAACTGCTCACATCAATGCAAACATATACATTAACTAAATGGGCAAGAAATATACAGTCAAAGATGTATCACAGTTTATTAAATCAATACAGGCTTCTTGATTTATTAATCTATTGCTTGTTGTTGTCATGCAAAAATACCAGAGTACAACTACTTGAAGACCAAGCACTATTCAATGAGACTAAAGGCAGCTTTAGGCCAAACAGTAGTTACACTCAGTTCTCATTTGAGTGTAACTAGCTGTCCTAAATGCAGCACAGTTTCTATTCCCTGACACCACAGCCATATCCCTATAAACAGGAAGGTCTTGCCCATGCAGAAGAACTGGCATGTACAGAGCAGCTCCTGCACACGTGGCACTGCTCAAGCAAGCAAACATGGGACTGATGAACACAAATGCACAAGAGCACATGCAAGCTCAACCATGCCTGTTTCACTGGTCTTGGTTTGGAAGAGTAGACATTTAAACTTGTCAAATGGAAAATTGTAGGTTACCCATGACAATGACAGATGACGCTGTTTGTAGCCACAAAGTGCACCATAAGAGCAAATTGATGTTTAAGTTGTGTGTGTTGCACCTACCCAACATGTGCAGACACAGGTAAATTAAGCAGTCTGCCTTTGGTCTTGCATCCTCCCTTAAAATGCTGCCTTTGGCACTTTGTCTGTACCTGCCTGATCCAAAAGGAAGGGATTTACATTATCTCTGAAAAGCTGTACTGCTGACAGGTAAAGGTGAAGCACTTGGCCTTGAGGAATACCCCACCCCCAATCCAGACTTCTCTTTGGGACCTGAAGCATCTGTGGTTGCCGCTGAACCCTTCCCTCCTACCTGAAGCCCAGCAAATACAGGGGCTACTACGCATCCATGAGGAATTCCAGCCCTATACTGAGCATGTAAGTAGGATTTATAGGCCTTACAAGAGAGATGAAATTCATGTTTTAGTTATAAGAGCCTACCGATTTGGCTGGTTGGACTGTATTTTTTAAAAATATTTCTGCGTGCAGCATAGTATGACTGCATTATACTAGTATTTCATCAAACCAAAATACCCAGTGCTGGAAAGAGCTTCATTTTAGGGCTGATTACAATAATTTTCCTCTGATAGTGAGTGAGTGATAGATAAAAATCTAGTGGATGTGTAATACTGTCAGCAATCACAAGCCCTGTGCACTCATCCTGACTCTCAGCAGCACAACACAAATGGGTTATTTATCTAGGTCATTACAGCAGCATGTATTTATTGCTCTGTTACAGTCATTGCAACACCCAGGGTTTAAGATTTGGGAACAGATAACTCAGTTCCACCACACAGGCAGTTCTGTTTCAGGCACCCCTGCATACAGACATGCCCCTTGGACTCCACAGCTCTTTGCCATGTATAAGCTCTCTTAGACAACAGTGGCCCACTAATGGCATTTTCCCCCTCCTACTTCTGCATGGGCTTAGATAATCCCTGTTTTTTTCTACCTAAACCCCACTCTTTATCAACCCATGATCTAACCCCAACCTTACAGAAGTCATTGAGAGACTCATGTGATGCAAAGATCTTCAGGACCAAAAAAGGGCAGGCAGAGTTTTGTACAGGGCCAGGTAAAGCTTCTACTAAACAGGATCAACAGGCAAGCAAAAAAAACCAAAAACTTCTCAAAAACCCTGAGCTCAATTTCAAACTCAGCTTCTCCCTTATTTTCTAAAAGTAAATCACATTTACATGATGAATGGAAGATTTTTCTTCTTTATAAAACAAAATTTTCTCTTGGATCAAGTTTGATCTGATATATACATAAATATACTAGCCCTAGCTATACTAGTTTTACCTTTCATATTTCTCCAAAATCCATTACTTTTCCAGCTATGCTGGAAGCCTTAACTTTGCATGTCTCATTCAGGTAAGTTCATGTCAGAGCTTTGCAAGCAGCTGTGCATTTTACAAGGCCAACAAGGGCAGAAGGTCCAGGTGGAGCCCTTGAAAAGGCAAGACTAATTTATCTTAGAACTGCTGCTCCTTACGATTGAAGTGGTCTTTGCTTATAAGTAAACTCTTACAATTTCATTGAGATAAATACGACAAACAGCTGTACTAATTGTGACTCCATTTGAGGACAAATCAAACTGGTATGATTCCCAAACCTAAACAAGCTGGGAATCCTCATGCGTAAAGCCTTATGCAAGACTCAAACTGTGAACACTCAGGGGATTAATTCATTCTCCTGGAACAAGGGTCTAAAGCAAAAGAGCAGTTTTCTTGCTATTTTAAATCTGTGAGTCATGTTTCTACCTGCACTAGCATCCCTTCTTTGGCATGAGGGCTAGGGGTGCAGAAGAAGAAGCTTTCACTGTATCCAAAGCTCCAGATTCAGCTTGGTTTGCTCCTTCTTCCCAAGAGACAGCTATTCTTTCTGTTCTTCTTAACAATAATCCCCCAACTTTCAAACTTCTAAAGTCATGCTTTATGTTTCAAGACCTTTAATACTACTGTTGGCAATATTATTCCCAAAAGACACATCTCAGGCACTGAAATGCTTCTTTGCAGGTCTAAAGAGGTCTGTGAGATCCACGGAGGTGGTTATGCAAAACAGAACTATGCCTGGGAAAAGAATATTTAAGCACATGAGTGGCTCCCAACTGATTCCAGACATTTTGACTGAATGAAGCTCTGGAAGAGATTTTCCTCAGAAAGTCTAGTGTATCCTATGTAAACCAGAATTAACAAGAAGGTTGGATTAATATCAAGAAATAAGACTTGCTTCCAAATTTTTTCCTGCAGTTAGATGCAAATTGAAGTACAAAAATGGGAATGGCAGGCCCTTGAAGAAAGAGGCCTAACTTTTCTTGTTTAGTCTCATTCCTGACAGTAAATCCTGGTTTTGGAATGTAAGATAAATAACCTTGTCCTTTTGCTTTCTTGGCACTTTATTGGGAGATTTATCTCACCCCTGAAATAGTCGAGGACACTAACCACTAAATTTAACTGTATTATTAATAAGATCCCTTTTTCTTTAGGGGAAAAGGGTGCCTCTGGCACTAATTGTCAATTTTATGACAATTAGTGCCAGAGGCACCCTTTTCCCCTAAAAAAAAAGGGATCTTATTAATAATATCAGCAGAGGCTCAAGATTTGGCAGGACATGGACAAAGTACACAGCAAGTGAGGCAGAGAAGCTCCTCCAGCTTCCATCTATGGCTTTGCATGACTGTCAGGTGGGGCCTGAAGAATCAACCATCATTAATTTTGCACTGAAGGCAGGTGAATTATGTCCATGGATTATTATTTGTGCTGTACTGCAACCATCAGTTGGGCAGTAGGAGAAATTCTCAATCATACTGTGTAAGGGATGTTGCTTCCTCTCAGCTTCTCACCCCTGCCATCCTTTAGATGACGCACATTGTTTCTGTGTGAGGAAGGCCAAAGAATTTAAACTTCTCTCCCTCTATTCCCACTGTCCTTGCCCAAGTGTGAGACAATCTGGCTTGGTTTGTGTGGATTGCAATGGCCGTTGTCTGAGGTACAGCTTGCTCATCAGTTGAAAAGCTCTGCGGGTGAAGCTGTTCTCTCTGCTTGGCTTTTTAAAGCATCATTCCTTTCCCAAGACCCTGACTCCAGAGAGAGACAAAGACTGGATTTGTTGTCTTCGTTTTAGTGCCTTGTCAGAGGGTGTTTGCTATTCCAATGTGTAATTTCAGCCATGCATGTCCTGCTGACTAGGAGGGAAACTGGGCAGCTTGCTGCCTGCAGGATTAATTGGATGCTTACTCAGTGTGGGGTTGGAACCACAGATGGAGCCAAGGGAGCTGAATCCCAAAATTCAAGCTTTCATCCTCTTTGAGCACTATGTTTAAAACATCACACAAACTTGCTTAAAGCCAGAGGCGCTCCTGCTGACAAGCTGCGAAATGAACACAACTCTAACAACAAGGTGTAGTATTTGTTGAACAGATACAGGGTGAGCTTTATGCTGAAACGCTTTATAAAATCACAGGGAAAATTGATTTCCTTGACTGTTCCTAGCCACAAACAGATGCTAATAAAAAGAAAACCTTCTTATCACAACAACTACAGCAGGGTAATTGCTGGCTGAATTCCGTTCCATTCCTTCTTCCATCCCCCACAAAAGATAAAACAAAGCTGTGTATAAATATGTCAAATGCCAAATGCGAAACTGGATATGGGGATCTTCTTTCAGCATTGTCGTTCTTCAATGCTAAGGAAGCATGACAGATATTTCTAGTTTAGATATAGATGTTTCTATCCCTTGACTTTCACCACACACAAATGCTAGTTAGCTCCAGTAGTACATTTAGAGACAAAAAACTCTTATCAATGTAAGTATTTCAAGTAAAGATAAAACCCCATGATGCTATGTCAAGGAGCTTTACAATTTTTCAGGCTGAAGAACATCTACCTTTTCACAAATTCCTCTATCCCATCAACCCAGAACTAGATTAAAAAAACCCCAAAAAACTTGAACCAGCAATTCCAGCAATTGCAATATCCAGCCTCCTTTGCTGTTCTATATATTTAACAGGAAAGTGCTTTCCCTAATGAAAGAGTAATAAAATCCTTGACTACACCTGTCTGAAACCTTAAAAAAGCTAAAGGATAACCAAATTATACTTGTTTTGTCCCATTTTTATAGCAAAAATTTTGAATGGAAAAGCAATTAGCTTTAACATCTGCTCACAACTCTATCAGCAGTAAGTACAGGTAACAAGATAATCTAAACTCTGAGGCTTTGTTCCATATCCAGAATTGGAAATTCAGTTCTGTTCTTGACACAAGCCTAATCCTTTGACCCATTTCTTAGCTTGACACATTTAAACTTATGCTTTTCTTTTCCTGTGTATTAACCCTTGTGAATGCCATCTTACCTGGCTGCTTCCTTGCAGATACAGAACAAGAGGTTCACTCTTGGGGATGGTCACCCACATTTTGTACCAAGTCTTCCCTTTTTCAAAGAAGTGGAGGTAGCTGCTGAAGAGGCTATTTTCAGCTGCAAGGATGCTTTGCTTCTGGATGAAGGAAAAAAACACAAACAACCAGAGCTGCTTCCATTTATGTTCAGGTGCGCAAAAGACTTAGAATTAAATATAAAACATTCAAATGGTGCAGAGTCAAATAACACTTGAGGGCAAATGTCGGATAGGCCATAACCAAATAAAAATTAATAATTATTATATACAATTAATAAATAGCATGATTCCATGTAACAGAGGCAGAGGCTGAACCACCATTCCCAGCGGACATGAAGCTAAATTCAACTTCCACCCAGTAAATTGAGAATGGTAATTAAGATGATGCAGATCATCTCTTGCTTAGCAAAGTAGGCTGGGAGATTACTTCAAATTAATGAAAAAGGTTTCTTAACAGATCCTCTTGTGCATGGATGGAGCCAAATCAGAGTCCAGAAAAAGACTGGAAGAAATTGTTGTGTTCTGATAGAAAGCAAAGAAAATCAAAATTCCTGTTTGCATTTGGATTTGCACAGAAGTCTCCTGAAGATTTCTGGCAGCTGCTAATAACATTCGTTAAGTGGCAATCTCCTCAGCTGCTACTAAGCTTGTTTAAAAAGTTTAATGTAAATAGAAGTGAAAGAAAAAGCCTGACTCTGATATTTTCTTTCTATACACTGGCTTTCTTGCATTTTACCTCATCCTTTGAAGATTTAATAAAAAAACTAGCAGCCTGAGTAGAGGAGGGAAAAAATGACACTTTTCCTTGGGTTTTTACAGCTTTTTGCTTTAATCTGCTTTCTGAAGTAAAGCAATGGGTCACATTTCACTGGTTAACCTCTCGGCTTTTCAGATGAACAGGGCTCTCTCTTCCCTGTGTAGGTGCAGGTTTGCACCCCAAACTTTTCCTACTGAAACAGTGCTGCAAAGTTTGTCATGAGATACCACAGTATTGGCACCCATGGAGAGCTCATCATCCGTAGGCACAGCTGGAGCAGATAATCACAGAATCACAGAATGGTGTGGGTCAGAAGGGACTGTAAAGACCATCTCATTCCAACCCCCTGCTGCAGAGGGGAATATCTGATACCATATGTAAAGGTTTTGATGGGGTCAGGTTCTGGATCCAGAACTTCCTCTGCACTCTGCAGACCTGGTAGCTCAGGGCAGGGCAAGATGGACCTGCAGTTTTACCCCACTCTGTTGCCAAGATCTTGGATGTGTTTGGGTACAAAGCTGACAAAGCCCCCAAGCAACAGAGTTGCTACATGGAATTAAAAGTGATAAAACAGATCTTATTTTTTGAATAGTTACTGTGCACAGATCAAGATTGGAAATACACCATAATAAAAAGAAGTCAGAGGGTTTTCCTTCTTTTTTGTAAGTTTGGATGTTGAAGCTTAGCTGCTAAAACTGTATGCATCCCTGTGTGATCAGCATCCTATGATGAACGCTCACCATCTACAAACATCATCCAGGCTGCAGGCGTGTTCAATGAGAGTTATAGGTCAGAGGATTAAACACCATGGTGGAGTAGAAAAGAAAACCAATTTGATTAGTTTTTAATAAATACACTAAAGAAAGAGAGAGCCTCACAAAGCTTCTTAGCCAAAGACTGTACCTCTGCAGCTAGTCTTTTCTTTTGTTCCCCAACTGCTTCCACCCCAGGGCTGCACGGGCTTGCTGGGAGATGCAGGAAACACTCTTTACACACTCGATTATGGCGGCTGTTATCTGCAAGTGGCTTAAACTCAGAGCATTTTGCACAGATCACCTGTAACAGACAGGTGGTGTTTAATTAGCCATGTTTAAAACACAACCCTTTATCAAAGAAATTGACTTGCAGAATGGTTGTTAATAAAGCAAAATTCTATGAAAGTTAATGTAAATGTAAGATAGAGAGACCAATATTCACTATATCTACCTCCATTAATAAATGATGTGTTTGTGATCCCATGCCATATACCAAAATACCAAATTAAAGAAAATTTATGTCTTTAGGGAAATACTGTATTACTAACATCATTCAAGTTTGGTTTTCTTGTCTTTTCTTATAAGCTTTTGTAAGTCAAAAAGAGCTTAAGTTTAAGAAGCAATTAGTGCTCTCTAATGGTCTAAGAAGGACTGATTTTCAGAGTGAAAGTGGCTGACATTCCTCATCAATCAAGGACATCCTGGAGAACTGTGGAATCCAGAAAGCAGCAACTATTTTAAGAACATAGTCCAATATATTGTCCATTAAAAATTATTTGTCTGCCTCAGCTGCCAAGAGCATGCACTGGCACATTGGGCCCAAGGAACCAGTGCTTGGAAAGAATGCTGGATCTGCAGCTCCAGAACCTGTTTTCATGCTAAAAATTTGTCTCTAATACACTTGCTCCAGGAAGAGAAACTGTTTACTAGGGTGTCAGCCTGATGGACATCCATTCTGAATTTCTGTACAATAATGACCACAAACCTGCAGCACACATATATGTTGTTACATGGTTCACTGTAAGACTTTAATTACTATATGAAGAGGACTGCCTTAATTCAGGAAGTGTTACCCAAACAAAAGCAAGACAGTATTTTTAGCAACATGATAATCTTTCCTTGAGACAAATTAACTTCTTTAATTCAAATGCTATTGTCACACCACAAGGCATTGTACAACAAACAATAGTTTAACAATAAATTATTAGTGATCTAATTCTTGTTATCTCTCTGTTCCTGGAGGAAAGCCATTATTTCATTTCTTTAGTTACGTTAACTTTGCAATGGGATATTTTAAACCCCCAGAAATGTATTTCATGATTTAAGCAATTATTAATAAAATCAAACCAGAAGGTTGAAAATCCTGACTCCAGGGTAAAAATGCCTCCTCCACAGCAGTTTAATTTCAATTGCTGAGACTGAGGTTTCTTTAAATACCTTAACTATACATTTAGATCTCTCTGCAGCTGAAAATTTATCTCTATTTCAAATTACTAATGTTATTTAAATAACATTACTCTTAGTTACATTAGGAATACTGAACGAGGTTTCAAGTCATCTTACAGTAACCCATCTCATCTTGGCTACGGTTATGATTTACAGGAAAAAAAAGGAATTCAGTCATCAATAAATGGCTCTAAGGGAGGTGGCTAAGGGCCTTCAGTAAGCCAGCCTTGCCTCTCTGGGATAAAATTTCTTTGGTTTTTCAAGCAGGAGGAAACCACTTTTACACAACCTTTCTTTAGGGAAAGAAACACAGAATCACGGAATATGCTGAGTGGGAAGGAAACTGCAAGGATCACCAAGTCCAGCTCCTGGCTCCACACAGGGCATCCCCAAGAGTCAACCCCTGTGCCTGAGAGTGTTGTCCAAACTGTCCTGGAGCTCTGGCAGGTTTGGTGCTGCGGCTGCTTCACTGGGGAGCCTGTTCCAGTGCCTGACCACTCTCTGGGGGAAGAACCTCTTTCTAAAATCCAACCTAAACATCCCCTGACACAACTTCAGGCCATTCCCTTGGGTACTAGAAAGAGATCAGAGAAAGAGATCAGAGTCTGCCCCTCCTCCTCCCCTCAGAGGAAGTTGTTGATCCCTGTTAGTCTCCCCTCAGTCTCCGCTCCTCCAGGCTGAAGAGAAGAAGTGCCCCCAGCTGCTCCTCCCATGGCTTTGCTCACTTTGCCATCTTTGTTGCCCTCCTTTGGATGCTCTCTAATAGCTTTATCCCACCTTTAATACTGCATGTTCAACTGTTCACGTTAGAAGAGCTGTTGTCTGGGTGAAGTGAAGCTGTGTTAAGGCCATTGCTTCCACAAACTACAACCCCTTCCCCCAGATACACATCCACCCACAGGAAAAGCACCACCTCTCTTTCTGTCCACTGAGGCACTGAATTTGCCATTAAACCAGCACAAACTAGGACCCTGGCACCAGTTTTGCCCTTTTCCCCCCTGATACCCAGAGAGTAAAGCAAGTGGAAAAACCTGATCTGACAATGACTTGCCATGAACCAGAATGTCTTTTAGTGCCTGCACTGAAAAAGATTAAAAATTGTCTTCAATGGTCTCTGCAGAAGAAACTCAAGAGTTGAGCATGCTGGGATACTTACTGCCCCACACTGCTTACAGTGATGCCGCCTCTTCGTGATGGAGTTAAAGCTCTCGCTGCAGCTCTTACAAGACTGTTTCTCCTTGTCTCGCTTGGATTTGGAAGATTTCCTACAGGAATCACTCTGAAATTAAAAATACAAGTACGTGATTAAAAAATAAATAATAAAAACTATGAAATTGTTCATAGAGTTCTACTGACAAAGATCCTCTTTGGGGTTCACACCATTTTAGGAAAGAATCTGCATGGCCCTGCTGCTTGCCTTAGCTGGAGGGCTGGCTGGCTCAACCATCAGGGGCCTCAGGGGGACATTATGCAGTCTGAGCCCCTCTCTGCCCACTCGTCTCCTAAGCACCACGGAGCAATCTTCTCTCCCTGTCTGTCACTGAGGAGGTGGAAGAATGGCCAAGGTGAACCTCTCAAGAAAAGCTTCCCTTCCAGCACTCACCTCTTCTTCCTTTTTCAAGGTACAGGTTGACTGTGTGAGTGTGTTGTAAACTTCTCTCCCTTGGTGGGGAGGAGATATGAAGATTTTGGGGAAAATGGCTTCACTGAAGAAATTAATGGTGTTGGGAGTGGACTTTGCACCACCCAAGTTCAAATGCTTAATTTAGGAGTTTTCTTAGGCCAGTTTCTTGGGCCTCCCAGCCCAAGATGAAGCATAAAGCTCCTCAGGAAAGCAGGGACACCCACACCAGGGACCTGCACTATCTGCTGTGGCCAGGCAAGGTTAGCCTCTAAATCCAAGCCAGTACCTAAAGTCACTCAGCAAACCCAACTGCACAATTTCCTGATAAATTGAATAGCATTACTGGATGCAGCATCAACTGGACTTCCCATGCCTGGAGGTGTTCAAGGCCAGGTTGGATTCAGCTCTGAGGAACCTGGTCCAGTGAAAAGTGTCTCTGCTCATGGTGGGGGTTGGAATGAGATGATCTTTAGGGTCCCTTTCATCCCAAACCACTCCATGATTCTATGATTAACATGCCAACATGCACATTACAAAAATACAAGGTGCTGTATATATGTCTTTAAGTGTTTAATGAATGCCACAATATTTCACAGTATTTGTCTACATTGTCAGAATACACTGAGAACATGAGAGTTTGAAACATTGCTATTGTAGCTGCAGAAAAGATAATAAAAAAATCTTTATTACTTAGCAAATTCCAGTGAGCTATTATGGAAGACTTTTTCAATAATATGTTATTTAACTGCTGACACTGAATAGCAAACAAGGACATGTGTTGTAACTCACATTGTTCATCCTAGATAAATTTAACAGTCACTTTGCAACTGTGTCCTTTATTACACAAGCTACTTTATTTACTGCTGATGCCTTTTAAAAGGGGTGCTAACACAGAGCTGCCCTCACTTCAGCATCTTGATACTAATGAGCTTGAGCAACTTCCATATTTCTTATCTTTCTCAATATACCCAACTCTGTTTTGAAGCTGCTGAGTCTGACACGATAAATCACATAAAATCTGTTCAGAACCAGGATCTACTTTCAGACCAGGCTGTTTTGACTGCTAATTTGCTTTTACTCTGCTGCATTTAAACCTCCAAATCCTGAGAGTTTCCTCCAATTTTAAAGTTTTGATGGAAAAATAGCATATATCCCAGCAAGAGGTACAACTCATGTGACTGCAAGATGCGGGCCTGTGGCTGGCCTTCTTAGGTGAGCAGAGATCTGAACTTAGTCAACTATGCAGCCTCCATTTGCTTCTTAAATGCAGGGAAGAATCACCAAAAAGCTGGTAGGAATAGCAAGAAAAACAGTGGGCTTAGGAGACTGCAGTTACCATTATTTATTACTTGCTATATAGTCGGAGAATCACGCAGTCCCAGAATGGTTTGGGGTGGAAGCGACCTCAAAGCCCATCCAGTGCCACCCTGCCATGGGCAGGGACACCTTCCACTGTCCCAGAGTGCTTCAAGCCCTGATGTCCAACCTGCCCTTGGCCACTGCCAGGGATCCAGGGCTTCTCTGTGCCAGGTATTTCATTCTGTCTGGGCCAGCAGGTAGAAATTCGGCCCCAATATTGTTCATGTAACTCATAAATACAGTCTGATGAGACTCTTACCTGAGCAGACACATGAGCTACAAAGCAGTTTTAATTCTTTTCCTTCTCATTATGCTCTTACAGGTGTATTTTCCATTTATAAATGAACTACTTGGAGCAACCCACAATGGGGTAGAACATCAGCAAGTGCTTCTAGAAATGCTTACTAAGTGAAAAATTTTAAATTATATAGTAAATTTTCTACTTTGTAATATTTTAGTTTGTTTCTCTGCATGCCAACATTATACATGCAAGACGATGTGAAGATCTTTACCACAGGCTCGTATTTCCTCCTGCACACAGAAGTCTGAGCATAACCTGCACTAGCAGTGCAAAGCAGCAAAAGAGGTACCATTATGCTGTAGATAAGCAGATGATCATTCCTGCAGAAGGATTTCACTGCCTGGTTATGCAAACACTGAAGGAAAATCCCAAAAGCCTCTCAAGCAGGCTGGGGAAGCACAGGAAGGTGCTCCCAGTTTGCTGGCCACCACTACCACCAAGTGGCTTGCATGTGAAGCTGTTGAGCACACCATGTATTGCTTGAGCTCTCACTGAGCTGTTACTAAAGGGATGTCAGCACAAAAAATTCATATTTTCTGAGGCTGAAACTAACATTTTTATTCATTATTCTCATTGATATTATCCATTTTTAGCAAAATTAGAGCCCAGAATCAGTACTACACAATTTTGGGTACTTTAAACTTTCTCTTTTTGATCAACTCAATTTTTATTTCTATCTCAGGAATTAAATTTTTCTTTAAATACATGATTAAAGGAAAATTACTTAACATATCAAGAAATGTTATGCAAATCACTGACACAACTATTTATAATCAACTAAAGAGATTAAAGATTTTTATTTAATTCCAAATAAAATTTACATTTCCCAAAGATACTTAAGACCAACCAAAATTTTTATGCAGCTTTGGGTTTTTTAATACTATAAAACATTGGGGTTTTTTTTAAGTAGCTCACTAAATTCAGCTTCTGTAACTCAAGGCACAAAGCACTAATCACAAAACTAACTATAAATAAAGAAAAAATTGTTGCATTTCTTTATAAATAAAGAAATAATTGTTAAATATAAAGTGAGAACAAAAAATAACCAGCATGGACCACAGTAATCACAGACACTTATAACTTGTTTTTTGTATAGGTCAGGTTGCTGGCTTGTTTAATAGTTTTGCATTGACACTGTGCACTCTACCAGAAGGTTCCAAGCTTGGCCAGAGGTCTGGAGGAGCTGTTAAACGGCTCCTTTGTTACTAAAATCATCAAGTTAATACAGAACACCCTATAGCACGTCTCTAGATAAGGGTATTTTTGGTGGTTGTTTGTTCTTGTTGAGGCTAATTTTCTGTAAATTCAACTGACCCTAGGCATTTCCTAAAAATCTTTTAATCTAGAAGAGAGAGGTAAGAATGATAAAAAATAGACCTTGTTAAGGACTCAAACATTTGAGTATGACTCAGCAGCAGTCATAGCTGTTTTACTGAGCAAAATGAATAATACCTTTGAAAGCATATTTTGCTTCTGTGGCAGTCAATGTTTTACAGGCCAGAGACATAAGAAAGTATTACCATCTCTTCCTCTGCACTAGCATGCATGGAAAGCATACTGTAGAAGAAGTGTTACTCAAAATTTGGTTCTGGAGATGAAATCCTGAGTTACACAATGCAACAGCATTAATCAGATAGATTTCTTGGTATCTTTTTGCCCTTCTCCCTTCAAGTAATCAGTGTAGCTCCCTATCACAATTTAAATACATGCGCACAAGAACAATCAACCAAACAAAAAAACTCTCCAAAAATCCCAACAAAAAACCAAACAAAAAAGCTGACACAAACCTCCCCCTCTCCAAACCAACTGTTACAAACTGAAGGAACCAGCTCTAATGCGTGTTCAGCATATATCCACTACCAAACGAGTTATGGTGCTTTAAGAAGTCTGTGCATGCTTTAAGAAGTCTGTGCATGCTTTAAGGAAAAACCCACACACATCCAGCACTGTTAATAAAGTAATGTCACCTGTCTAGCACAGCAAACTGGAGAGTTTATTTCCTGTTTTTTATGACACATCTGAGCAGGACTCAAATTCTCTGATGCTGCAAATGACAAGTAGCTATGGGTATAACTTAGCCAGGAAACTAATGACAGCACAACTGAGGCCACAGACAGCAGGACAGAAACCCTACAAACCTATATGAAGTATGATTATTTTTTCCTGCTACAAAAGAAATGTAACCCACCTCCCAAGACTGCTCTGACTAAAGTATTAGCTTTGAATTACTCACCCCTCCTAATGCACCACCATCTGCTCCTGGCATTGATTCCACTGAGCTGGTGCTGGCTATCTGAGGAGAAGCAGAATGACACAGAACAGTTTCAACATGGATGTTCTTCCTCAAATATATTAAACACTGAAGAAAAAAACAAAACAAAACAAAACAAACAAAAAAAAATCTAGGGCGGGGCAGGGGAACAGAAAAGGAAAAGAGTTTGCTTTCAGTCCCTCAACTCTTTGCTTGTGAGCAGACTTTAATTAATAAAATCAGATCACAGAATCATAGAATGGTCTGAGTTGAAAGGGACCTTAAAGCTCATCTTGTTCCAGCCCCCTGCCATGAGCAGGGACACCTTCCACTAGTCAGGTGCACATGTCACACATGTGCTCAGCCATCCTCAAATATGGGCTGGACTCTGATGTGGAGGATTTTACAGATGGCACTGAATTGCCAACCTGCCTTTGGGTGCAACCTGTGCCTGTCCCCCACATTCTGCAGATAGCCAGTGCCATGGTTTGAAGCACACTTCTCTATGGGAGCCTGCCAGCCAGACCAGCAAGGGCTCTGTGAAGGCACTTGATTCTGAGAGGAAGGAAATTTACTCCATCAAAACACCACTCAGTTAAGTTTTTCTTCTTCACAATACATCTCAATCCTAAATAAATGTGAAATGGCATCTCCATTTTATACATATACATCTCTATTTAATTATAGAGATGTATATGTATTAAATACACAGAGATGCTTGTATATCTATATATATTCCTATAGAGTTCATATATAATATTCATATATCTATATGTACACATATATATATATATTCAATAGTATTCAATACATATATAGGGCAAATGTACATTTGTACACTGAGTACCAAAATCATAGGCTACATTCTAAAAAGGAAGGAAAACCACCTTATCTGCAATTAATTTACAGGGAGTTTGCTAGTTTACACCGGATTCTCAAACTATTACATTCTTTGTGATAAATTCTCTTGTTATTCCCACAGATCATTCTTCCTTTGCCAATCAGACAACATCTCTTGAGATTATCCAAATGGCCAGTGCATTTTGGCACTCTGGCTTCATTTCATTTTAAAGCAAGAAGGTTTAATCTCTGTCTAAGTGGCCAAATTGAAGAGCCATTTATTCTGATGACTCATTGGATCTATTTATATTCTAATACAATCAATCTGCTCTTTAAAACAGGGAAAGGAGCAAGTGCATCCCCTGGGCCAGGGCTGTGTCACCCTAGAGCACTTCCTCAGGGAATTCGATTGAATTAAGGGAAGCATCACTACTCAGCTTTAACCAGCTATTTCTGCCTCTGCAAAAACCCAGCAATCTAAGGTGTTCACATCATCTGTTCCTCAGTCCTTTGCAAAGGGGGTTCTTTTCACTGGAATCCTAATCAACCCAGGGTTTTACTCTGCCTAGTGAAAGGATGTATGTGTGCTGTGATGGGATTTGGAAAAAGAAAAATGTGGAGAAAAAACAAGGTTTGAAGAAGAGCTTGAGAAAACCCCCAGAAAATTTAGGGAACAGAGTAAATTTCTCCAGTTGCCTATTCAGATCCCCATGTCTGTTTATTTATTTGGAATAATGGGCTAAAAATCAAATACTCTCTACTCTTACCTGGAAAATATTTCAAAAGGGCTTCTCCCTGTTACATTACCATTACCACTCACAGTGTCTCAGATCGGGTAAGAATACAGTTATTGACATGTTTGTCAGAGCCACCCCAGATCTATGGGGAAAGAAACAGCGGAGGGGAATAATGATGATACAGCATCTAGCATTCATGGTTTAACTAACAGAAGCATTCTCAATCTCAAATCATAGGGATGCCGCTTCCACAAAGCTCAGCTCTCTGCAGCACTTTTCCTTGCCAGCCTTCCAAGATTGCACAAACTGGGTCCGTCACCACACCAGGAGCCTCCAATTCTTCTGAGATGAAGCAGTGGTGAAAGGGGTCCTTTTCCCTGGGAACATTTTTAGATGGCTTTAAAAACACCTTTCACACAGCCTGGAAATGCTGCAGGTGAAAATGGAGGAGCTAAACCACAAAGGAACCTGAAAGTTTTCTAAAAATACTTTTTTAAAAGACCATTACCCTGCTTGGCACTGATTGGCAATGGCACTGGATATTCTCCTCCTGACAGGTGAGAGTTCATTAGTTGCTGAAGACTTGCACAGGCATAATCTTAAGAGTTGGTAAAATTTCAGACCTCTGCACCTCCCAGAAACCTTGAGTCTTCTCTAGGCAGATTTCAGGCTGACACCAACCCAAAATGCTGGTATGAGCTCATGTGAGTGAGCAGGGAAATGCAAGCACTGAGCTGCATGCACTGGTCATGAACTGCAACCAGCCCTAAGCACTATAATAGAGAAAATGTAAGGCCAAAGATAGGAAAAAAACAATTAGACTCTTTTTTTACAGGCTAATTTCTAGTAGCTGTTACAGATCCAGCCAGGAATCCATGAGTGCAATCTATTTCTTGACTCATGAGAGAAAAAAAGGGTTACTTTTTCCTCTAAAGTTGCTGCCCAATATTCCGTAGATGGTATGTCTGGTGGATGCTACCCAGCGCAGTGTATTCAGTTAGAATATTCTCAGTATTTGTCCAGTTTTCCTTACAGAAATACATCCAGCCCCTTTTAACAGACATCAATTTCTGTCACATTTAATTGTGACATCAGTTTCAAAGCTGATTATCTAGAGAAGCTAATGTCCTAAAAATGCAGATTAGTATTCTGGCATTAAAGAAATTGCAGTATAGACTGCATTAATATCACAGCCAGGGATAAACCAGACTCCTGCTCTGCTTGGCTTTTATGAAGAGTAGAGTATAAATATGTGGCTACACTGTGAACACATAAGAAAACTCAAACTGAATTTACAAAGCAAGATAATAATAATGAACTTGACCAGATGCTGTGTCTTAATTACATAGAAAGAAGTTTGCTTGTTAGTTTGCTTATTAGCAAAAGATTTTTTCCATCAAAGCATCCTGGCTCTGAATGCAGCCATGAGTATAACTGAAAAATATAGGCATGAAGTGATTATTTTCTATTTTTCCCAGGTATTTTTAGCTGATGAATAGTTCAGGATAAGTAAACTACGCCAGATTCTGAAAATGGCTCATTGCTGGCTGCTATCAGTAGCAGGATTCTAGACTCTATGGAGTGTTGAGATCTTCACTGTCAATCTGATTATGCTGAGATGAAAGGCATATCCAACATCTCTCCTGAGGCCCCTGGGAAATCAGGCAGATAAAAAATCCAGATTATTGAGTCACCAAATCAGTCCTGAATCTTCAAAGAGAGATGTCAAAAATGGTTAGGTACAAAACCAAAAAAAAAAAACAAAAAAACCCCTAAACAAGCAGTTTAGGAGGCAGGGGAGGGGGAAGATAAAAAGCTCCCGAAGTTCAGTTTCTGCAGATGGACCTTCTCTCCCTCTGCTCCAAGATCTATCATGTCTGAAGTCATAAAGTCACAGGCAGCATTGTATGATACTCCTAAATATTTTGCTCTCCCAGGCCCCATTTCTCTTTAGTTTGTAGCAAATGCCTGTGGCTAAGGTTATCACCATCATCTGCAAGTCGAATGAAAAGATACTGTCATGATGTGAATACTTCTAAAACAAAATTCCTAGCAAACACAACACAGAGTGATACCTTATGGCTGTAGAGAAACAATAAACTTTCAAGACTATTTTACATATTTAGACGAAGAATATTTTTCTGAAATATATTTACTATCTATAAAACAGCATTTTAAGATCCTTTTAAAATGCATCATTTTCCTCCCCACTCTTTAAAATATTTTAAATAATAATAAAATAACATCAAAGAAATAATCCCAAAACGCATCTCTGACAAGATGAAGAAAAGTAATGAACAATATCTCCCAGGGACACAAATAACATTGCAGACTGCTAAGCACTCATAACACTGAGGAATTATACCTGTTCTGCTAAAAAAAGCCAGCAGCCTGGAAAGCATGCCTGATGGGTCTCTGGCATTGAATTGTCCTGATAATTTATTCTGTATCTGCATGGCTGAGTAACTGTGACTGATACACATCTGAGAGCCAGAGAAATGGAGATGACTGCCCTGTAATGTCACATAAAAATCCAGAACAAGACTCCACTATTTTAAAGTTAGCTGTGTAAGTCTTAACTGTTGGTAAAACTGTTCTGGCAAGGGAGAACAAAGCGCTGGTACTTACTGAGGAATCAGGAAGATGCTCCTCCTCTTGTGAAAAAGAGCTATTGAAAGCTCTGAAGGTCTCACTGTTCTGTTTGTGCTTTTCTATTGTGGCTTGAATGACCTGAGACAAAAATGTCAGCAAAGATGAGAAGCATCACCAAAAATATTCTCTCATAGGAAGATGGGTAGGATTATCATTTGGTGACAAACACTTACACTTGAATAAATGAAAGGGAAACTTAAAAACTTCAGTGGTGGTGTCAAACCTATTATTGTTTAAGTTAAAAACTAAGACTGCCATCAGGTAGTGTCTCTACAAGTCAAACTGGAAGAATATACAAGGTCTGATGCCCCAATCTCTTCTCATACTGGGCTTAAGGAATGCAGGAAAGGGGAGCCCAGCTGGAGTTCCCAGATACTTTCTGGGGCCACCTGGTCAGCACTGTGACCCTGACTGAGCTTCATACTTCTCCATGAGCAGTTCCACCAGACTGGCCCACCCAGCTTCCCTGTACAGCCCCAGAACCCCAAAACAATAATTTCAAATGCTGCCTGCATGGTGACTGCCCTCCTTATCACTGGTGCTTTGTACTAACATGAATCCATTCCCTCTTCTCCTCTTCTGTCCTGTTAAAACAAAAGAAAAATAGAGAAAACATCATCGTTCTACTTACAATATTTTCAGTAAATTCAATTCACAGCTCCACAGCTTTATATCCATTAGATTTTATCTTTGCTATTCACTATTTTATAAACATTATTGATAATTATTGACAGTAATTATTACCAAGTGCCAAAAATACTTGAATTGTTGACACAGTGGGCCCTACAAGCACTACTATAAACACTATAAGCATTCTATAATGCAATCAACACACTTTGACTTAGGACCAACATTCTCTTACACCCACCTCTGCTGCTCACCTCGCGATTTAAAGCTCTGTCACACTAGCACAGCCTGTAGATCAATTTCTCCACACATAATCACAAACCTTTAAAGACAAAACAAGTACCATACCTGGCTTGTAGTTCCAATGATCTCTTTTTTCCTGTTATGGAAAATGTATGAGCCACATTTTGCTTGGCAATTTCTTGGACCTGTAAAAAGCACATCAGCTTTTTACTCATTGACCTTGTTTTTCCAACATTTTTAATGACTTACAAATACAGTCATTCTTTGAAATGCTCAGTCGAAAGGATCATTTGGAATAAAGTATAGAAGTAGAAAAAATAAGGAACTGTTTCCACAGTTACCTGTCTTGCTACGAGACTTGTGCGTCCATATCACCAAGCAGAGTCCTATAGCAGTAGGGGAGAAGGTGGCTCCTGTGCCAGCCAGGGGACAAGGTAAGGCTCTCAATCCAAACATGTCACACAGCCACACTATTATTCTGCTCCCCTTTGAATGATTCTTATAAAAATTTTAAAAACCCAACTGTTGGAGACTGAAATGTTATAATTTAAGTCTTAATCATCTTCGTGAAAGACTTTTCCCTGTTATAGCAAAACTGTACAAAAGCTGCAGAGAAAATCACCAAAACTCTGAATGGAGCTCTACACTGCTCATTGATGAAAATAAGATAAAGTGACTCAGGGGAGAGGAATACATTCACAGAGGGCTCAAGCTTAGCACCTTCGGGGTGAAACCCACAGCCCCGGGGCTATCAGCAGCCAGGCTCAAACAGACCTCACACCAAAGGGTGGGGAGTGAAGGTTTTGGGTGTGTGGTGAAAAGGCTCTGGTCCCGGCAGTGAACGCCCATCCTCTGCTTTGCAGAGGAGCTCAGCTGTGGGCCCTGTCACCCCGGGAAAAGTCCCATCCACAGGAAGGACAGCAGAGTCATGGCCCATCAAACACCTCTGAAAGGGATCCCCAGACTCTGCACCAGAGATGATGCAACAGATCCATAGTGTTGCAAGGGACAGTGTCAAACTTGCCCTGCCTGGGGGAGGCATGTGGGCACTCCACTGGCCCAAACCACTTTATTAATCCACTGGATTCCATATTTTTCAGCGATGGGTGACAGGGGGACCCTCACCACCAAGAAGAGCAGATGGAGAGGAGCAACGAGAAGTTGTTGGGACCCTGGGGAGGGTGATATGCTTCCACCTAACCTCTGTCACCCTCTCCCTGTCCCCCCACCCATGCACACCTTTTTTTCTATTTCTTTCATTCTTTTCTCTTTTTTTCTCTTTGCCTCTTTTACTATTAAATAAAATATATCACTATTTTGGCACCAACATCTAAACTTGTTTGGTTTTAATCAAGTTTTGGAGTATATTTCAAACCTTTGGTTTTGGTTTGATCCATTTTATTCACAGAGGCTTAGTTTCCTTTGGTCTTTTGCGTTAAACCGGTTTGTAACACCAACCAACCAAAAAAACCCAAAAAGAGATAGAATCATAGAATCATTAAGGCTGGAAAAGATTTAAGATCTTCAAGTCCAACCATCAAAACAGCACCATCACATTCACAACAAAACCATGTTCTCAAGTGCCATATCCACATGTTTTTTGAACACTTCAGGAGGTGGTGACTCCACTGCTTCCCTGGACAACCATTTCAGTGAAGAAATATTCCCTAATATCCAGCCTAAATCTCCCTTGGTGCAACTTGAGGCTGCTTCCTCTCATCCTGTCACCCTTGAGAAAAGGCCAACCCTCACCTGGCTACACCCACCTTTCAGGCAGTTGTAGAAAGCGAGAAGGTCTCACTCCTAACTCCAGACAGAATCCCCCCAGCTCCCTCATGAGACTTGTGCTCCAGACCCTTCCCCAGCTCTGTTGTGCTTCTCTGGACACACTCTAGCACCTTAAGGTCTTTCTTGTAGTGGAAAAGCTTCATTGATCCAAAGTGATCCAAAGCCGGATTTTAGAATTTTATTACATTTTTACATTCGTATAATGTTATGTGTTTGGATCCAAAGCTATCAAGAAGCATTAAAAAAGGGAAAAGAAGAGATGCAAACCTGCAGTCCTGCAATGTCCATCTTCTCTCGGACACTGAACTTCTGGCCGATCAGCCTCAGTTTTGGCACGCAATACAGCACCATGCTGTTAAACTGCAATGAGGCAAGAGTTTAATTTAGGCAGTTACATGCTGGACACAGCCTGCACTGTGAAAGTTTAGGGCTCTGGTGTGTTCTACTCTGAGAGATAGTTCCTAATAAGAGATTTAAGGTGAAAGTGAGGCTGATGGATCATTACCGAAAGAAGTGGGCAGACAGAAACACGTCAGCCAGTCACTTCTTCCTTCTGCCCCTCCCTCTGAATCTGACTGCCTTGAAAGCCCAAGAGCTCTTCTCCCATCGAGAGCTGGCCATCTCCTGCAGGAAGGTGGTTTGGCTAGAAACCACCTCTGCAAAAACAGCCTTTGAGGAGGGAGAAGGAAAAGACCCCTTTGGGCCTGACAAGGCATCAGCAAAGGCACAGCACGGAAGAAAGAAGGAAATCCTTGAGGAAAATGCTACAAGAGAAAACTGCTGCTCAGGAGTAGTTGGGCTCAGCTGGTGAATGCTTTTTGTGTTTAAGTTTAGGAAGATGGAAACATACCACAGAATCATAGATTCAAAGGATGGTTTGGGTTGGAAGGGACCTTAAAGGCTATCTTGTTCCACCCCCTGCTGTGAGAAGGGACCCCTTCCACTACACCAGTATGCTCTAAGGCCCATCCAACCTAAGCACAACCCTGAAAATAAAAGAGCAACTAAAACACTCACCAGGAATAAATACCTATCCTGTGCTGTGCCATTCTTTGCTGAAAGTTTCTGAATGTGTCCCTCTTTAATGAGCTCATTGGCTGGATTAACAATATCCTCTTCACCACCCAGGCGCTCGTAGACTTCCAAAAGCTTGTGCATCTTTTCCTACAGGTACAAACCCACAGCAATTTAAATTAAAAAAAAAATTATTCCATGTGGTCTATTGCCCACTGTTTAATTTCTGTGGTAAATGTATGTAAGTTGAATGAAAACAGTCTTTCACTTCTGCTATAGCTTTGTATTCATATTAAAACCTGTTGCATACTCTTCAGTGCTATTCCCTACTCTGGATTAGTCATACTGGATTAGTTGTACTTGGATTGTACCATTTAATGACATTTTGAGATAAATCCATTTGATACTTTTAGACAATTATTATTCAACCGTAAATATGTATCATAGAATCATTAAGGTTGAAATAGATCTCTAAGATCATAAAGTCTAAATATTAATCTTTGAAACTTTAGAAGCAATGTCCAATAAAATCAATGGCCAAGTTGGAGATCTGTTACCAAATAATGGAAGCATGATTTATTTCTTCTACTGCACCACAACAGGAGTAAGCAGCCAACAATTAATTCAACCCTCCACTAACTTTTGGAGATTTTGCTACAGCACTCACTTTCCTTTCAGTCTGGCTTGGACCTCATGCAGCAAAATTATTATAGCAGCCTTTTCCAATGAGTTCTTGTGTACTAACAGAAAAAGCAACTGACACAGAAACCAATGAGCCAACAAGTTGTTTCATGTTGATATCTGCAGAGATACCGTACACGGCTCCCAGGAAAAGAGTTGTTAGAGGACCCAAACCAGAAAAATTTCCACCAAAATATATCCTTATCAAGAGAACATGCCAGACTCAAATAGAAACAGAGGGTTTCCTAACTGTGTTTTCAGACATAGGGACAATATGCAGACATCAGCTGGCTACTTCCCCACAGCAGCCACAGGAAATGTGGTCTCATGGTGTCCCCACCAGCTGGGGGAGGAAGTAATGGTCTAATAGGGAAGCAAATATAAACCTCGGACCTCCAAATGTTCAATGGGTGCTAAGCCATATACACAGCATTTCAGGTCCTTTTGATGCAAAATGTCCTGAGACAGCTGGGTGCACCAAAGGGATAATATCTGCAGCTAAAAAGCCCATTCATTTTAATGGCAATGCACTAGCTCTTCTATATATAAAACATATGCTAATGTTCAAAGTCTCCACAGTCTGACTGCCTAGCTTTGGAAGCACAGCTTTCTGAAGCTACTGATACAGGCAAGATGCACATTCTGTGCACTTAAGATGAGCAAAAACCAAATCAAAGCAGCCTTCATCCTGTTAAAGAACTGTAGGACTAAAAATCCAGTGTGAAAATCTGCAAGGACACCTTGTAAATGGGCCTAATTGGAATACTTTCAGCACTTTTTAAGGAAAAGCAAATAATGAGTTTTATAAAGACTTCCTTTTTCAACTCATTGGGTCCTTAAGAATGAGGGAAGTGGAATTTAAGCTCAAGAACCCACAGAAAACAGCATGTGCAATAAAAAGAACTCAGACATCCAACACATGTTTAAAGCCTGACTGACAGTCAGATATGGGAGGCCCTCAGTATAGCAAAGTGTTTCAGTCAGATCACAATTCCATTCTGGAATTGCTACTCACCATCTTCCGGATGGCTGCATTGGAATGGTTTGCTGCTGTTGATATCAGCTCCAGTGACTCTGCAATAAAGGTACCAATAGTTATGCATTCTCTAGATTACATCTTTTAATAGAACCTTGGGGGATGGGTTCACCTCTCTGAGTATTATTTTTCCTTCAAAATTGATGATACCTAAGCAATTATAGACACAATCACTTCTGCCTGTTCAGCTGACCTGTGTTTCATCTTTCTCTCCTAAAAGTATGATGAGCCAAAGCCACAGTGACAAAGGACCCTCACCTTCTAGGAATCACCTATTAAAAGTTAAGTCTCACTTAAATCTTCCTAAGCGTATTTTTAAGACTGTTTTCCTAAAACAGGACTTGCCTGCTTATGGTGATACGGAGCCTGTTTTGGTTGAGATCAAAAACTTCTCGTAATCAAGAGAAGTCCATTTCTCCTGTTTCACCATATAAACAGAGTATCTGGCTTTCTTGGCAAGAAATACAGATTTAAATACAATACAAATTTAAAACCATTCTTTCTTTCTTCCTCTGGCTACTGCAAGGATGTCCTTCTGTCTTTGTCCTTAGCCACAAAATGGATCAAACAATAATGTTAGATGTTCTACTACAGCAAACTTCAACATATTGTCGTTAATTTGCCAAAGCTGCTTTCATTCCTAGAGCATGCGTTCCAACACTTTTCTTCTCAACTCCAAAAGCATTCCAAATCCCTTTGTTTGGTAATAATTCGATTAATTCAAATCTCCATTTCTACCATAGTCCTGGTTGTAAGTATCTGAACATGTGAAGAAAAAACTGCCCAAGACTTCATTGTGCTTTTAGACAGACAGAAGTTTACATGTACTTTCAGCATCTTTCCTGTCTGGAGATTCTTCTGGAAGTTTCTTTAAATAGTCCTTTAGGAGAAGCTCATAACGAGGAATCCTTTGCACTGGTTCAAGCATGTGATGCTGCAAAGTCAGGTTTCCACACACCTCCTGTTTCTGTAATGGAGAGAAAACAAGAACAGGAGGGTTTGGTTTTTTCCTGCCTTTGGTGTTTAACAGCAGTGAAAAATGACCATTTACATACAGCTAGAGGAGTGCACAGGAGCTTCTTAAGCTATCAGGGATTGACAGAGTCATTAGGTTGGAAGAGACCCTTGAGATGATCAAGTCCAAACAGAAACCTAACACTGTGAAGGCCACCACTAAAGTCCACAAGTGCCACCTCTGCATGTCTTTTAAATCCCTCCAGGGATGGTGATTCCATCGCTGCCCTGGGCAGCCCGTGTGAGGGCTGGAGAAACCTTTCCGTCAAGAAATTTTCCCTAATATCCAATCTAAACCTTCCCCTGGCACAGCTTGAGGCCATTCCCTCTCCTCCTGTCCCTGTTCCCTGCGAGCAGAGCCTGACTCCCCCTATCTGTCCCCTCCTGTCAGAGAGTTGTGCAAAGCCACAAGGTTCCCCCTGAGCCTCCTCTTCTCCAGGCTGAGCCCCTTCCCCAGCTCCATTCCCTTCTCTGGACGTGCTCCAGCCCCTCAAGCTCTTTCTTGTTGTGAGGGGCCCAAAACTGACCCCAGGATTCGAGGTGGGGTCTCAGCAGTGCCTGCACAGGGGATGGGCACTGTCCTGGTCCTTCTTGCCCACCTGGACTCCTGTTCAGCCACTGCCACCAGCACCCCCAGGGCCTTTCCTGCCAGGCCCTTTCCAGCCCCTCTGGCTCAGCCTGGAGCTGCAGGGGCTGTTGTGACCCAAGGACAGGACCTGGCGCTTGGCCTTGTTCAACCTCAGACCACTGGCCTTGGACCCAGCCTCTCCAGATAAAACTATGGAGCCTTCCTGCCCAACAGCAGAGATCAGAGCTGGCAGGTTTTATGTGAATCTTCATCCCATGTCCAGCATTTTCTGCCAATATGCAACTATCTTCTTTCAGAAGGCTCAGAAAAGCTTTTCCCATCCATGGCCCTGTGCAGTGTTGTTCTCTCAACTACACTAAATCAGAACAGCCCCGGGGATTTATTGCTTGCCAGAGCTCACTGTATGAGCAGCAGAAACACTGCTCACACACCAGCTTTGAAAGGCAGAGCTCTCTCAAATTCTACTTATTTTTCACTTGGCCAAGAAGGGGAGGAGGTTTGAGTCTGATTACATTAAACATCATCTGATGAGGCACCGATGTGCTCTGCATACAATGGCACTGAGTATTGCAGTGTACCTGTTTTCATAGGATCCTGTGAAGCAAAAGAATATTTCTATTTAAAAGAGGAGAGATGAGAATCTCAGTAAGAATCAGTAATTTGCTTTAAAGCACACAGGAAATTTCTGCTAGTGACGTAATCTGACTCCACAGCAGCATGTTAACCACAGACACACACAAGCTCTTTTACACAGCATTGTTTTTACATCAGCCCACTAATGTGGTCTGTTCTAGTCTAAACAGTCTCTCTCTCACGTTAATTTCACTGTGCACTTCTCTGAGAAAGGAACTCCTTTCAAGTATCTGCAATTTCCTCATAAATATTCCAGCCCACACCACACTGCTGACTCGCTCCATTCTCATAGCAAGGCTGGAGATAATGGGATGAATGTCTGAGAGAAAAATATTAGTTATCCTTCCAGAAATTCAAAGGATTAAACTTGCTAAGTCACAGTCATCAACTTATTAGTAACATTTTATTTTTGTTTTCTGCTTTCCCTAATTTAACATAATTAGTAACAGTGGATGCCTTAAGCTATATATTATATATACTATTACGTATTATATATACACTATTCCATTAGCAGCATAGGTAGACAGTGCACCCCTGAAGGATCACAACACACTTCAACCAGTATGTTGAAAACAGTCAGTGGCTTTTGATAGTACAGAGATATGTCAGATGAGTGGACTAAGCATTCTGGGTCCAATCTCTGCCTCCTGCAGCTATGATCACTGAGCAATGGAGCAAAAGGTGCTGTGTAGGTATGACTAAATAACATACAGTGCAATTCTGTCATGAGCAGGCTTCCGAGGTGCATCTCCTGCCTGCATTGCCAGTGCCCACACTGCCTGGCAATAGTTCTGCTCAAGCAACAGCAGAGCTGCCCATGGTCTGGAATCAGTGCAGACCAACAGGTAACACACATAATTTGTGTTGGAAGCTTGTTGGTGGGAAGAGACAGGTGCATTTTTGCCTGTGCTATAGGGCAAACAGTCCCAAATGGATTTACTCTGCAGAAAGTCATGGCTTGCCACAGGCTGAGGACAGCAAAACACAGTGCTGGTGTGCATGCCCTTAGTGGGAGCAGGATGGGTGCAGGCAGAAAAAGGGTAAGAAAAGACCATGTGGAGCAGCAGCATGGCAGGAAAGGACCTCCCCCAGTCCTTGCTTCTCCAAACTTCTGTCTGAGTCTCTGACACGGCCCTAAACCTCCCAACAGGGCCTCTCCTCTCCCAGCTTGCTAGGAGATTGCTTGATTCCCCACAGCTGGCCCAGCAACAGCCCTCCCATTTAGGGCAGGCAGCTGTGCTCCCTGCTCAGCTTAACCCACTCCTTGCCAGNTATCTGCTTTCCCAGCACTGGTGCAGGGATGCTCATGAGTGTGCTGGAGCCTGCATCCCTTCAGCTGGCCCAGGGGACGAGTGGGATGGAGCAGTTTTACGGATACATCAGCATAACCAGAGCTCTTCCCCTCTCCCTGCACAGCTTTCTGTGCAATTATCAGAAAACACATGAAAATCCGTGTTAAGCATCCTCCTGTAGAGCTATGATCCCGAGAGCTGCATGCCACTTTGGAAGCCTCAGGAAAACCAGACAAACAGCAGATGCTGTCAGTGACATATCTAAACTTAAGCACACTCACCTCAGAATGAATATGTATTTATTAAAAAAAAAAATAAAGTTAGAAATGAGGAAGACAAATCCAAAAAAGTCAGAATTACTGGGCCAATGGTGAAGTTTCATTCTATGACTTCCGATACTTCTCTTAAACCACAGAATCATGGAATGGTTTGGGTTGGAAGGGACCTTGAAGACCATCCAGTCCAACCTCCATCCACTGTCCCAGGTTGCTCCAAGCCCCATCCAGCCTTGTCTTGAAAACTTCCAGGGGTGGGGGCAGCCACAGCTTCTCTAGGCAGTCTGTACCCCAGTTTCACCACCCTCATGGTGAAGAATTACTTTCCAATATCCCATTGAACCCTGCCCTCTGTTAGTTTAAAGCCATATTTAATAAAAAAAAAAATAGTGGAAAAATAGCTGCATGAGAAATCTGTGTACCAGCAAAAGAGAAGAAAGGAATGCCACTAAAACTGTGTATTTTTAATATTAGTGTCTTATTATCTTGACAACATGTGTCATGAACTGAGAAACAAATAAACACACTTAAGTGAGGACCTCTGACTCCTGGTTCTGGCCAGCAGAGAGTTAGTTTTTTCCAGTAGCCAGGAGGAGGTGTGGCAAGGGCCTCAGTGTTATTGGATAACACCTCAGGTCATTGCCAGGCTGGAAGAGAGGGTCTCACTTCAGACGAGAAGGTTCCTTATGGTGGAGCAAGTGTGGCACAAGGAGCAGTTTGGGTGATGCTGGTCTGGCTGGAGGGAGTGGTTTGGGTGATGTGGCTGCAGCTGGATTGAGCTCTGCATTCTCTCTTTATTTACACTTCTATTTTTATTATTAATATTGTTGCTCTTACTGTTTGTTTTCTTATCATTGGTGTTTCCAGTAAATTGTTCTTATCTCAAACCGTAATTTTTGCCTTTTGAGTCTCCAGCTGTCCTCTTCAGATGCTCCAGGGGGAGGAGGAGGGAGAAAGGGCAGAGGAAGGAAGCAAAGGAGTGGCAATGTGGTTTTGGAGTCTCTAAATTGAGGAGTATCATTCCTAAACCATTGCAGTCTCCAAGTCCTATTATGCCAATTAGCAACATACCTGTATATTCTGAACAACATCTTTGAAGGGAGAGGACCGCTGCATACATGTGTTCACTATGTCCATTGCCCTGTCGAAGTTCTTTACATATTCTCCATACATTTTCAGAAAAGGAGCAAGTTTCTGCAGTATATCTCCTAGCCGTGGGTTGACACTCCTATGGTAAAGAGACAGGTAAAGTACTGAAATCTCTGGAAATCCATGGTATCTTCAGAGAGAAAACACAGCTGTAAGATTTCCACAGTTGTCTCCCACAAGCACAAGCACTTACATATATGTGTAATCAAGACAGGCTCAGTTTAGTTCAAGGTAATCTATACGATATCCTAGATGAAACTTCAGACATGAATCTTGATGTACAAGGACACACATGAACACATAGTGAACATTATATTTCTGCCCTCAATGTCTTAAGAGCAGACTGACTACACATCATTAAAGGAACATCTATATGTCTCTTCTGCCCAGAACAAAATCTTGTGGGAAACTTTTGCTTATTAAAAATAATATTTTCCACCACTGCCAAATATCTGGATTGGTTTTAATGCAAAGAGATGGTTCAGTTCAGCTGGGTAATCCCTAGGGGCCAGTAACTGCAGGTTGGAGCAGCAGTAGCTACACACGTCTCTCCTCCAAAGTCATGGCCAGGCAGAGAGCCAGCCATTCTTCCCCAGTCTGCCTGTGCAAGACCCTCTTTAGCCAGCTGACAAGATTCTATCCTCTTCTGACTCCCAGACTCTGCCATTTTCTTCCCTTTTGTTGCAGCTGTCTCTGCAAGTGTAAGTCTGGCACAGAGGTGCTGAGATTCATTTATTCCTTCTGGTCACTGATGAACATGGGAAGACTGGACTCAGCCAAGAGAGAGGCAAGACCCTGGTCTTGTCTTGGTCCGTCAGGGTACCTGGAAGGGTCAGCACAATTTGCACCTGCCACTGCAGGGCACTGTGCAGCCAATGTGTCCCCTCAAACTGTGTTTCCTAGATCTCACTCACAATTAACTTTTCTACCTATCACTGCATTTCTGCCTTATCTACAACCTACAGAATCACAAAATCATTAGGGTTGGAAAAGACCTCTAAAATCAGCAAGTCCCACCCTCAACTTATTATAGTAGCTAAATTTTAATTGGTATTTGAAAATATTTATTTCAGCTATGGTGCCAAAACAAGCAATTTCATTCCTTCCTAGTACTGTAATTTCATAGTACTGCAATAATAGGAGAGTGGGAATACAGTAAGGAAAACAGCTCTGGCAATACTTTGAACTGAAAAAAATGCTCACAATGTATTCTGGAAATTTTGAGTGCTCAGGCCTACTCCTTAAGTCAGAAATGTCTGAGAGACTTCACATTAACATATTAAATAACTAACATAACTACTGCATTAAACAATAAAAAAATTGGAATTTTTTAAGGACTAGGCCTTATGGTTGCTACGGTTTCTTGAAAATGTAATTTTAAAATAATTGTAATGACAGACACCTACCATTCTTGTGTAATTCTTGTTTTGAGCTCAGGAAGAAGAAATTGTCCATGGAAACAATAGATGGAAGAAATATTTGAGAAGATGCCTGTTATCACTTCAGATGAAATCCCTGCTTCAGACAATTTAGTGCAAAAAACCTGCAGAAGGTAACAAGACAGTACCAATATTTTTTAACGAAAAACACTCCTAGGCATATTGATTTTTGACTGCAATTTTGCAAAGCTGACTGCTTAGAACAGAGCTGCAGATTTTGATCCCCGGTAGCCAGTCCTTGGAGTCGTCAGGAGGTTCACAAAACTTAAGCCCACTGTCACCCAGGGTTAGACATATCACTATAGGCTACGGAAAAAAACTAGGACAATCTGAGCTGTAATTCAAAAAAGATTGAAATGACCGAATGTCTTGGTTTAATTTGAATTTCCTGGCCAATGCACTAATAATGTTATAATTTTAATTTGCCAAATTAAATATACTTATTTTTTGTTGTGAGACAGAACTAGGAGCAAAAGCTAGGCAGGCTTAAAGCTTAAAAAGGGTATAAAAAACTTTATTAAGTACACAAAGAAAGAGGGAAAAAAAACATATTCAGAATAAGATTTTCAGACTACTCCTTTCTCCCCTCTCCCAACCTTCATAACAACAAAATAAACCTACAAAAAACTACTTCAGTCAGTTCTTAACTTAAATAGTCCTTTTCAGTTCATTTCAGAGAGAGATGTTTTTTCTTGTTAGGCCTCTTTTTACAAAGAGGGAAAAAAACAGTTTTTTCGTGGCTTCACTTTCACGATTCACATTTGCCTGGGAAAAACTTGCAAGTCGTGAAGCTCCTTCCATTTTCACAGTTTTCCCGAAGTTGTGCTTATGGGCCGTGTTAAACTCATGGGGTATTTACTTTTAAGAATGAACTGTTTCAAAACAAAAATTTTCTTCATTTCTCTTTCTCTCTGTTTATGTTTCATCTCCACAAATAGAGATCCCCTTTTCTCCTTGGGGCAAAGGATCCTTAGCACAGGTGCTTCTGGTCAACAATCTATCAAATGGAACACTCTAACTTTTCCATATTTTACTCCATGGTTTATAGGAATATTCAGTGCAATATTANCTGCTGGGCCATGCCAGCTCCCCAGACAGGGCGCCCAGTCCTGCCCCCCCCACACTCCCCCCACACCCCTCCCAGGCCCGCAGGCCTGCAGTGGAGCCAGGCCTGGGCCCTGCTACCTGCACTGCTGCCGGAAGAAAAAGAGAGCTTTTTTCCAGGTTACTTCCTTCAAAATGTGTTTTCACGGAACAAACTAACTTTCTCTAATTGGTTTCTCAGGTTGTCAATAACCAAACCAGCCTCCAATTGGTCTTATTAACTCACAGAGGAAGTTATCATAGAGAAAAACCTCTCTGACTCTGCCTTACCCCAGGTGTAACTAACATACCGAGAAGATCAGACATCTCATATTTGGGAGTGCAAGCTGCAAAGAACATCCAGTCCCTGAAAAGCATTTCCTACTGTTTACACAGAGCAAAATAAACCATGTGATTGGGTTTTTCTCAGTAGGAAAAATTACACTATACTGAACAAAAGGGAAATACATTCCCTAGATTTCTATGGTCTAGTAACAGCCTCTGTTCATCTAATACAAACACTGCAAGTCTTCCATAGAGCTCCAAGAGTTGTAGGGTGAAGGGTTCTCCAAGTAACAGCTTCTAACAATATTTCTAGCCAGGTGACAGTTGTCTATTTTTATTTTTCTTCTGCTCATTTTTAAAATGCACTTGGCTAGCAATGTGTCTCATCCTCATTTTTATTTCTTTCCTGCACATTCATGGGTTTTTTCTTCGATATAATTATAGAAAGGCCTGACTTGTGTAGTGTCAGCTCAAAGTCTATGGGGAAGAAAGTTCAGATTCATCACACAAATTTCTCTTCATCCCCATGTGTAAACATGATGCACAACAATTACAAAACACAGTGGTAAAAAAGCAGCTTGCTGTAGGCATAGGGCTGATACATGTGGCCTGATTTCAGTAAAACTTCAACTTCTTGCACATCAAAGAGCAATCATAGATTTCATCATTTCTAAGTGCCTTCATTGTCCCTGTGATTTCCTCTCCCCATACACCCAAGAAGGAACAAAATGTTGGCAGTGTCTGTGTCCTGGGCTGCTGATTTCCCATTTCCCTTTCTGCCATCCCAATCGTCTGGTTCCTTCTCAGAGATCCCTCTTGCCCAAAGCTCGCCTCTGAGACCCACAGCACACAGCCTGGCAAGCAAACTCCATCTTCCACCTACACACAGGGTTTGTATTGAGCTATAGCTTAAGCAATGGACAGGAGTCATCATTGCTGCCCATTGAAAAGAAAGGAGAGTTAATTCAAAATGGAATTACCTGGTCCAAGAGATGGAGTCTTCTAACATACGCTTCTTCCGTATGGAGCAGCTCATTGGCAATGTTGAATAGCTTTTGGGGCTCTGTACACTGAAAAAAAAAGTTACAAATTACACAATTCATCTGCACCTCCACGCCTAAGTTCCACTAACTGTTTTGTTTTTCATTTTGTCAGTGGCCAAAATCTCTACCAGCAGAGGAGCCTGGAGTGAAAGAGATGAACACATTTCAGAATCCACTCTGCGTGTCTCAAGAGATCACTTTGCTCCAGAGACATTTTTAATGCTGTTCTCTGAAAGAGCAGTTAGTAATGCAATCAGTGGCTGGTCAGGACATCACTTGAGTTCATTATGGCTTTATAAAAAGAACCAGAAACACCCTGTAAACCTGGAAATAAGTCTAGTCTATTTGAAAAACAAGGCAATAGGCTGTAAATCAACTGTTCTCCTTTTTGGACTCAGTTCCTGTAACTAAAATGAAAACTAAAAACCAGGCTGTTCAGCCAGATTTCTACCCTTGCCAGCATAGCATTACTCTCTATGGTATATTTTTAAGATTTTTGTGCAGCTTTAAACATGGGCCAATTCCCTGGAAAGAATTTTCAGCAAAGTAACCCAAATCACTCAGTGAAGCCTTTCATTAAGCTCATGTAAAAAAATAAAATTAGAAAGGACTACTTGAAACCTCTAAATACAGTTATAAAGCACTGACTTTAGGCACAGCTCAGCCAAAAGCTACATAGACCCTTTGCTCACTAAGTGCTTAAAAATACCCGAATTACTAGAATACAGGCTTGAGCTTTCCAACCATCTTTTAAAGTGTTAGACTTTAAACACCGTGCCTACATATAATGAAACGAGTCCAGAACAGAGCATTAGCTGGCTTGTGTTCAGGAATACAAGAATGGGCAGCAAGGATGATCAAATGTAGGGAAACTATACTGGGCTAGATAAAAAAAAAAAGGACAAATGTGATGAAGGTAAGAGGTGCATTAATGATTCCTGGAACGGAGCACACTGATCTGCAATTAACCACTATTTCTATGGGAAAACTGAAGGGCATCAAATAAAATCACCAAGGTGCTGTTTCAGGGGCTGCTTCCTCATGCAACAACACTGCTGGCAGCAACTTTCACACAGGTTCACAAAAGAACCAGAAATATCCATAGAGGAAAAATTCAGCTGAAGTCTATTAAACACATGGGGCAATTTCCAGTTCAGGAAGTACTTGTGCCTGTCACCAGTAGCAGTGCTCCATCCCAAATGCCTGTCTCTGGTGCTCGCATTTGGGGCAAGGACTTCTAGATATAACCCTGTGGGCCACCATCAGATTGTTGGAAAATATCAAATAACGGCTCTCTTTAACCTTCTTCAACATCGCCTTATTTCGTTTCCAAATAAAATTGATGAGAAAAATTTAAACACCCACCCTCCACACACATTCAGACATACTGCAGTACAACTGAAAACCTCAAAGGCTTTTCAAAGCAAGCCATATACTTCAACAAATCAGACCCATGCAGTCATCCTACCCATGTAGTTGTCCTACATGGAATGAAGTGCCACTTGGCATGAAGTACCCACAGCTCCATGATGTAAGTATTATTGAAGGAAAAGGAATTGCTTTTCTTTATTTGAAGCAACCCTCTTTTTCAGACCACAGATCTGAAGATAGACAAACATGCCATGAGTGCAAATTTTGACATGGACTCTCTCTGCCCTGCCTCTCAAATTATTCCAAGTCAGTTCAAATATTCTTTTAAGCTCTTTCAACATGCTATACAACATCCTTCTCTGTTCAATGTGTATTAATATTTAGGGAAAGAGAAAAAAAAATCACAGCACAATAAGGTATGAAATTGTTCCAAGTAAATACATCTTATTACAGTTTACACTGAAGTGCATTGCTGGCCAGTCAAACCCAGTAACTACAAGGATCTCTCACTGAGAAGGAATTTATCTGCTGGTTTTGCTGGGCACAAAGGAGCACTCAAATGAAAGGCACTGATGTAACCAGCTGGCATGCCAGCTACCAAGAGCATCCTTCGAGTTGCTTGAATTCAGAATTGGAAAAATACTTCTTTCCAACCAAATACATTTGTACTCAGAAGTAAATCTTTACATAGCACAGGCACTTTTTAACCTCCTGACCTTCACCATCTGCAATTCAGTTTATATTTCAAGAAAACTTGCTGACATCTGCTTAAATACCAAACAAGGGCTTAATAGATGCAGCTTGAGCTCAGTTTTATAGAATGACTCTATCTGCAGTTGCTCTCTCTGCTAGGCAGAGAGACAGGCACATTTTTCAGACAAGTTTGCAACATATTTGCCTTTCAATGGGCATAACATTTTAAATTAAATTGTAGATTAATTAAATGTGAGGCAGTCCCATTCTTCTAACTTCCTTTAGTGCCATGGCAGGATGGCTTTAACAAAGCCTGACTCATCATTCAGTTCACTAGGAACGAGATATTTCATGGTCTATGTTTCTAAAGGAAAAGTAAAATAAATCTGCAAACTGAGATTATGCTCTGCTTTGCACAGTGCTCTTGCTGGGTGACTGTTCGCCACAGCCACAGCATCTCCTGTGCAGTCATTCGCTGGAACCTTACACCTACTGCAGAGGCTGGATGGAACAGTGTGGCTGGTGGGGTGACAAGAAAGATGAGAAAACTGAAGAGGGAGGTGTTGCCTTCACAGCACAGAAAGTTCACTCCAGTGCTCAAAGCAGCATGATGCACTTTCACTTCTTTGTGGAAGATTCAAAAATTCATTTTCAGCTGCAACTGTCCATAAAACGTTTTAAATAAAAGGAAACAACAGCCTGAAATCAAACAGAACCAGCTTCTCATGAAGGTCAGATTCACACTTGGAATGCATTTGCACCTCAAATCTTGCAGCAACCATTTTTCATACAATGGGTGTGCACAACTATATTCAGTCAGCATCTGTCTCACACAGAACTTTCAGCAAATCTTGCAAGCGAGCTGCTGGGATAGAGCGTAGGTTAAAATCATACTTTATGATTATGCTCCAAAAGCACACCAGTCAGCCCTGCAAAGAACACAAAAAGTCCTAGAAAGATTATAGACCACTTCCTACTCAACAATGCTGAAAACAATACAGAAAAGTTATTCTGTGAGTTAGGATATCTTTGGTTGCCTTTGTTGCACTGAAGTCACATTTTCCTTAAGATCTTTAAACCAAATATGATTATGATGATGATGGCATATCTGAATTTTCTCAACCAACATTATGACTAAAACATTGACATATGGACTTTTTTTTCAGAATATACGTGGAGATAATCTCACCCAAACATCTGAGTAGCAGGGCTGCAGGCCAAATTTTACAACACGCACTGGACAGTGAAATCAGATGTGAAACTCCAGCCACATACAGGCACAATGGAAGCATGTGTCCATGAATGCATGAGACCCATGTGGGACTTCATTGTTACTATTTACACAACAGGAAGCAGGACAGAGGGAGAAAAGCATTTTTTGGTGATTACAAATGAGCATATTGAAAAAAATACCTAAATAAAAAGCTATAATACCCCTCCCAGAAGCATTACTCAGACTCTCAAGCAGTCAGCAGAAGTCTTGGGACTTTGGAGCCTGACAGTCCCGCAGCCTCACTTTCATGTCACTTCTTCTCTTTGTAACTATCTTTGTAACCACCCAGGTTAATGTGCATCACTTCCTGGAGCTCCTGACATTTTCTGAGGCATTATCAAAACTAATAAGCTCCCCTTGGTTCATTTTAATTTTGATAAAAGACAACTGGAAATTGCAGTAAGCCACTCCTGAGATTTTAAAATTTGTGCTAATAATGAGTCCTATTAGACTGCTGCAGACTCCTAAAGAAAGCCACATCACTGTATAGCTAAACCTAGACTAAATAAAACAATACCAGTCACATATCAGGCAAGGTTATCTTCCCCAGCCATGGGCTGTGTGAAAGCTTGGGTGGAAGATGGAGAGATAACTGAAGTAGAAAAAACAGTTATTCATGAGCTTTACTTACACTGGTATCCTAGGAGTTACTGAGCCATCATTAAATCACTCTGCAGCTGTACTCATGCATTCTCCTCCAACTATAACAATTTTCATGTTTAATGAGACCACTGGTTACCATTATGGTGCAGCTGCAAAGCCTGGTACTAGGGGTAGGAGGGGGAATGCAGGAAAAAGACACTCTCTCCCAACTTAAGGCTTTCTGAAGGAGATGAGGTCTCCCCAGCTTCCAAGCCAGCAGCTAATGCCAACTGAATTTTCCTCTCTTCCTCCAAGCAGAAAAATTATCAGTTTTGTCAAGGGTGATGTGAAATTCCAGCCTAAGAATAACCATGAAACAAGTCAACTTCGAATCACATTAGCTCTCCTTGCTTCACTCTAGCCCTGAGTCCGCAGTGCCCCATATCTGCAACAGAATCAAAGAGGGGAGCAGGAAATGACCTTAAGTTGTGCCAGGGGAGGTTTAGATTGGATATTAGGAAAAAGTTTCTTCACTGAAGGGTCAGTCATTGGAAGAGGCTGCCCAGGGAAGTGATGGAGTCACCACCTCTGTAAGTCTTAAAAAAATCAGTAAATGTGGTTCTTAGGGACACTGTGTAGTGGTGGACCTGTCAGTGTTAGGGTAGTGGTTGGACTCAATGATCTTAGAGGCCTTTTCCAACCATAAGGATTCTGTGATTTTATGTGGACACTTGACACAGAAATCAGTTTCACCTAATGTGTCCCCAGAAGAGGGCGCAATCTTTACACTGAAGAAGAGGGAGCTGCTCTCTCAGCCTTCCTCCTCTATGTGACTGCAAAAACAAGGTGACAGTGTAGCTTAGTGAGCCTCAAAACTGCCTTTTGGAAGGAGAAATCAACTCAAACTGCAAGGGAAAACCTGCAGCGCATCACATAAATGCACATCAGGAAGAAGGGTAATACAAAAAAAAGCGAAAACACACATGTTTTCTTCTGGAGATACCGCTCTCGTGAACTCACCAGGCGAGCTCCAGAGAATTACGACCTCATAACTCTGTGTTTTTTCATCCTTAATTCCTACTACATGGACACAATGTAAGGAACAAAACTTAAGAACAGCCATCAAATCATCGAAGTCTTACAAAACATTGGTATTTGTCAACAAAGCACTTCTTAATCATAATGCAAAGTGTTCAGCTTGGGGTTGTCACTGTTGGTTTCATACATCATTGCTAGTCCAAACTGCAAAATTAATTACCAGATTAAAGACTTTTTTATGTAATGTATTATTTTCCAGGAGTTGGACTTTGATGATTGTTATAGGTTCCTTCCAGCTCAGGAAATTCTGTGATTCTATGGTTTCTTGCTGGTCTGTTGCAACTAATAATGCATTTTTTAAATAATATTTCAGCGGCACACGTGCACATACATACACATTATGACTACAAAATAATTAAAGTATGTCACAGTGTGTGTATGTATGTATAAACACACTTGTCAAGCTCTGAGGTACAGAACTTGCATGCCATTTTCATAATTCTTTTACAGTCACCAGATGATTGACCTAGAAACTAAGAAATGCTTTCTAATGTCTACATTTCCAAAGGGGCAAGACCTTGACAGGCACAAATCACGATACACTTGGTGATTTCAACAGAATCACCCAATTTGTAGAAACTGAGGTGTGGATGCTGCACTTCACTAGCTATAGATCGTTAGATGCAGCTGCTCATCATATTCTTTAAAACACAAAAAATCAGTAAAAATCTCATATATTAACTTTACTGTCATCATGGCCTGGGGGTAAAAAACCTAACAAACCCAAACACCCCCAAATACAAACAAAAAGAGCCATCAAACAAAAAGTGCAAAAAGTGGAACATTTTGCAGATATTTTGCAATATTCTGTTTTGTTTTTTTGGAAAAATCTAATCCCTTTTAGCAGCACTATTTCTAAAAAGAACTGTTTTGATAAGCTGATAATCAAAGGAATCTGTCATTAATCTTACACAGCTGCTGCAAATACACAACAGCATGGACTACATTAGTCTGGAATCAAAGAAAAATCTCTTTTCCACCTACAGTTTCCTGAAGAGTAATTTGACACAACTACCATTAAAACAACTTATTTGAACTCAAGAAGTGGTCACACCAACAAAAGCACAGGTTTCTGTAAAAAAACACTCTAAATTTTGTGAGAGACAAGATTCTGATCCTGCCTGTTCTACTTGGACACAAGGTCCTGACCCTGCAAGATGCACTATCCAATTAACTCTCTAAATAATACAAAGCTCCATGGAAAACAACATGCTCTAACAAGCTGAACCTAGACAAACCCAAACAACAAACACAAGCTGGAAGTCTTGACCCACAAAAGTGTTTGAATTTTAACAGCTTACCTCTGGCTGTGATGGATTCTCTTATATGAAACCTTTCAAAGCAAGCTGGGAACCATTTTTAAAAAACTATCTAGGTCAGGAACAAGTTAGGACCTGCATAAAGCAGGAAATAATACTGACTATCATGATCCTTTGATGAAAAACCAACCAAACAAATAATCCAAACAATGTATGAAAGTGATGCAAAAGACCTCTTGCCAGTGTCAGGAACCGGTTTCTGAGCACTCGATAGCAACAAACAAATTCCCTTACCTTGTTTACATCCAAATACTCTAACTTTGGCACTTCTGCTATCTCTTGCTCTTCACTGCTGCCTTCATCAATGTCACTGTCCTCGTCCTGCGTGGAGTCTCTCTTCTGCTCCACAGAGGAAGGTTTGGTGCACTTTCTGTCAGGTTCCATCTCTCCTGGGTTCCCAGCCATGCTGGGCTTCTTCTGCTCTGCCCCTTCTTCACTGGGGAATGTTTCCCCAGCCACACTACAAGAAGGACTGTCAATGCCACTGTCTCTGTTGGGAATTTTACCACTCCCATTCAGTTCTGCAATTGGGTCTTTATTGCCAAGCTCTTCTTGAGGCTCTTTGCTCACAGTCACAGCAGTAGAGACTTCATGGCTTTTGTTATCACCTATGCTCAGCTCCTTAATTTTCATTATGTCTGTGTTAGTTAGATCCGTGCTGCATGGTACGTTGGGCTCAGCTTCATCCAATTCAGTTTTGTCATTTGTGGAAGAACCACTGGAAGCCAGTGTGTCACAGTCACACAAGCTCATCTGCTTGGATGAGTCCAGGCCAGGTTCCATCTTAAGAGCTAAATTTAACTGGTTTCTTTGAAGAGTATGTACAGATTGCCTGTGGGTGAAGAGAAGCACCACAGTCATATTAACACTCCGATCTCACAAGTGCCCTGAAAGAGAGGGTCTGATTGTCATTTGATTCATGTTGTATTTCTTGCACCCCACTGACAATCTCAGAAGGCAAGCGTGTGCACATTGCAATAATAGTGATCACCCAACAACATCCAATGAAGAAACATCACCCCTACATTCTACTGAAATGGCACTACCAGAATCTTGGGCCTTTAGTGCTTTCCATGTCACCTTGAAGAACAGTCCATTTGAAGGTTTGGAGAAGAAGGAATCACCTTTAAAAAAAAGCAATTGGTTCTGGGCTCGCTTAAACAGGAACTCTCATTCTTCAACAGAACCAAGCCTTTGTGGCAAGGTATTTTCTGCAGAGAGGATGCACTGAAGCATGAGAAGGCACTGCTCTTCCTTTCTGAAAGACACCAGGATCACCCAGGTGATGACACTCCAAGGCACAGTATGGTGCCTGTCTCCCTCTCCCTCTTTGTGAAAAAAGCCCCATCACTTAGCTTCATCAGGCAGATTTGTTCTTCAGGGAAACTTTTCATATGTTTGTAAAATGAGCTGGTTTTACAGCAAAATACATATATTTATCCAATCTAGTGTCTTTCATATACATAGTTTCAGAACAGCTGCTGTTCTACATGACTTTGTTTCACAGAACCCTATACTGTTCCCTGCCTCCAAGAACCAAGATCTGATGCTTATTGCATCTTTTTGACAGAAAACTCAATTATTTCATATCATAACAATCAAGTTCCTATGGTGCAATTCCCACATTGAGCCAACTTACTGAAGTACTGACTGTAGGCTACTTGCCTCTGCTAGAATCTTATCAAATTCAGCAGGTCTTAAGCCCCTTAAGCATAACTGTATACTACAAACTAAAACTCACAGCTTTTATTAAAAAGATACTTTTTCCTCAGTGAAGCTTTGCACTTCCAGCAGAAAACATCCCAAGAGGACTTTCCATGTGATCATTACAGTTAATGCTTTCTACTGTTATATTCTAAGTTAAAAATGCAGAAGAGGGAGAAAAGAGCAGATCTCACAAAGCCATATTTACCTAATATTTTCAAATTTCTCAATGAGCGTGTTGACTCCTGCTGATATTGGTGTTTCTTCCTCTCCAGGTGCTAAGGTCCTTGATGACTTGGGATCAGCTGGCAAAGGCCGAGATGGTGCAGGAGGAATTCTTTCCTGCCCAGGTTTGAGATGGACAGGCTTAGGAGGTACTAAAGAAAGAGAAGGGAAAAAACAGGAGGATAAATCTCCATCTTCTTTATCCTAAACTGGAAACAAAATCCAGACTGAGAGGTATGCATTCTTTCTTCATTCTTTATAAACAGCACAAATGCAGTCCTGAAGTATTGCTTACACCAAAGCAAGCTGCTGAAGAAAAATGACGGGCTTCTATTTTGTGTTTCTCCAGCTAGCTTACCCGTGCTAACAAACCAAGTGGCTTGCAGCACTGCACTGCTTCCTCATTACCAAACAGGATGCACAGCTTACATTTCAGTTTGCAAGTTTGCTTGCCATCTCAATCACACTGAAGAGCTTCCCCTTTCATGACTTCTCAAAATTCCGGCACCCCATTGAATCTCTTGGGGCAAAAAGGGCAGAGGGATGAACCAAATCCCAAAATAAACCATCAAAACCCAACTCCAGCATGGATTTCAGTGCCTTGTGTTTGTTTGGTCCAAAATGCCACAGGCTGAACATAATGGCTTTTCTTCCTCTTATTCTCCTCCCCCCTCTCTTCTGTGGTGTAGTACTCTTCACAAATTTCCTTCCTCTTTTGGTTGACTTGCATACGGTATAAATAAAATAAGTATTGTAAGAACCTTCACATTCTGCTTCAGGACTCACAAGGAGGCCAAGGTACAAAGTTTAACACAGTACTTTAAAAAAAAATGGCATTAAAATGCAATGTCATTTTTAAAAATTTATTTAGATCTTCCATTGGTTGCAGAGTAAATTATTTATCACACACAGGCAGTAACTCATGGCGACAGGTTCCCATGCTGTCATGGTTTCATATAGGGAAAGCAACTCCCATACAGAGAACTGACACTGGAAGGCAGGAAACCTCGCTGCGGGATTGTTCCCAAAGCACACACTGCATGGATAGCACTGCCAAGTGTGCCCTCCAATCTAGACTATCCAGTGAGTTGTCACATTAAATTAGGAAATTCTAACTACAAGCTGTATTAGAAATAATTTTTGAGAACAGTTTCTTTCAACCGTTTCTTACTCTGATCATCCATTTGGCACATGTGATCAGCATTGTAATGGGGCTTGAGTTAACAACTGTTCTGAATGTACTTCCATGGTGACTTGCTTTAGGAGGATAACAGAGGCATATGCACCCAAAAAGACAATTCCAAAAGTCCGTTCCTTGGAGAAGGCTCTGCATCTGTTCTAAGATCCACATCAACATAGATGTCTGCCCTGCTCCAGCAGATGGGCAGCTGCCATAGTAGTCCATAGCCAGACAGTGTCTGAGGTCAGTGATGAAGAGCTGTTAAAGCACTTTGGAGTCCTGACTATAGGTCAGATTTTAAACTTCCTACACTATTTGGTTTATTTCAGCATGAAAGAATAAACTCAAATTTTCTAAGGATCTGAGCTTTAAGAGGACACTTCCTATAAGACGATTGATTTGCCCAGTCTCCAAAACCTTCTGAAATCCATATCCTAAAATAAAGGATAGGAATTTGTTAAAGTCCAATTCTGAAAAGACCTCTACAAGACCTATCTTATGCAGGAATAACAGGGAAACAGGAAAAGAACATCTTCTTGCATATAAATGGGATGGTGAAGATCTGAGTTTTGTTCACCAGGTTTTCATGTGCACACCATGTGACCAGTGAGTGTCTGGCCATGCCTCTCCTTGTAAAAACAAAAAACAACCTAAAAACAAGCATCCACATAGCCATCTAGCGAAAGACAAGCTCTGTGCTCCTTACAGAGGGTGCCTAGTGCAGCAGGCAGGCATGTCAGAACCAACCCTACATACCCCATCAGGTCTTCAAAGCTGGCCCTGATCCACAACACCTAAAGGTTTTACAGTAACATCAAAGCATTTACACTGGGTCTCACTGCTGTCCATGTAAACATTTGATATCTTTCCTGTTAGTGGATTCCTCTGAATCACCTCAGATAACACACTCTGCACTGGACCAAAAGGAAGCAGGAAAACACTTTTGTTCATTCTGAATTTTTACCTACTGAAGTAATGTTGAGAAATGGACACATCAGCATGGAGGAAAAGCCACTAACCATACCAAGGACTACTTAGCAAGCAAAATTTCAGCCACACCAGATGTGGTTCAAGGCCAAGTGCACCTGGGTCAGGGCATTCCCAGATGCAGACTGGGCGGAGAACGGATCAAGATTACTGAACAGACACTTTTATTATTCCTTTTTGTTGTCAGTAATAACAAGATTCATGGAACAACCACTAATTAAATTTGGGCTACCAAGACCTCTAGGTGAAAGCTCCATAAAGACACAGACCTTGTGAGATGTTTCAAGCATGAAGTAGTATAATAATTTAATGTTTAAGGTTTACTTCCAGAAGTATGAAATACAATGCTTTCTTTGTTGTTGTTTAAGGCTGAATTCCTTTTGTATAGGTATTTTAGTTGGGAGGGGGCAGTGGTGCAATGGCTCAGTGTGTACAACACCAAAATATCTTCTTTTTCAAAAGACAATCACCATCTATCACATGGACCCGTATCTTCTAAACATTTTGGTTTATGAAGTTAGTATCTTCTTGAGGCTTAGCTTCCTTTGTTCCAAACACCTCTCAAGCTCCATGATTTTTGCATCCTCAATTCCCTTGAGGCAAGCACCCGTTACATACATAAGTGTAATCAATTCTACAAAGCATGAGGCAATGAGAGGAGGGCTCTTGGCAAATTGCCATTACAAAGGGAGACCACATGTCATTTTGCTGATGAAGAACCATGAAAACAATTTAAACTCTTTCAAGAAATTTCCTGCAGTTTTTTTTGTAGAATTCAGAAGCCTGGGGAGACCAGAAAAACAGCTTGTGACCAGCTGGAACACTCTTCTTCCTGGCTCCTGTTCCATCATACTTTGAGATCGCCACCTATTTGACTATTAGCTGGCAGTTCTTTGGAAGTACCACAGCCCACATGTGATTGGCTTAGTTTCTACTTCGTATTTTCAAAATGCATTTGTTCCATATAGGCATTTCCTGTTGCCATACATAGTTCTTACAAAAAATGGAAAACAGACCAGGTTTAACAGTAAGATATTATTACCGAAAATACTTCTAAAATTTTATCAAAAATATAAATAATATTGTTAAATTCAACTTACGCTTCATAGCTGCATGAGGTATAACAACAGGACAAAATATAAAATGACAAGTTAAGTAATTGGTTATTGCTGAATCAATTTCTTCTTGAAGGCTCCTCTAAGTGGTTATCTAACATTGGAAAATGAAGATAGTAAAACCTTACCAGCTATACATTACAATGTAAAAGTAGCTGGTTTGCTGTGACTCAAATTAGAACAATAATTTAAAAATATTATACTTCCTGTGCAATAGCAGCTTATACAATTTCTAGAAGGTCAAAGCCACTTGCCCTGGGGTTTCTGTAGAGGATGCATTTTGGCCAGTGCAGTTTTGGTTTTGGGCTTCCTTCCAGCCTGATGGAGACATTGCGCTGAGTTGATGTGCTGCAGTTCCCCACATGCTTCCAACACGGAACTGGAGTCAATGTGACACTTGATTTGAAACGGAGAACAAGGGCAACCTGAGGGAAGGAAGGAAAGAAGTCAGTATTTATTTTGTTCTATTGATCCTGAAGAAAATTTGTGCTACTTCCGGAAGTATATCATTCATCCAAATTCCTGAGGAAGGGAAGAGGGGAAGGAGAGGGGTGAGCCATTCGCTCATAAGTTATCACAACCTTAATAATCCTGTTAAACTGCCTGACTGATTAGAAAGGCAGAAATTCAGCAATCCTGTCTTTAATTAATTGTTTACTTCTTTACCATAGATACCCAAAATAATAGAGAAAATATAAAAGTTAAAAACCATGTCAAAAGGATTTCTCTGAACAGAAATACAAGTCCTGTAGCATATAACGTTATGGTATTTGATAAAGTACAACTGTATTAAGAAGATTCAGAAATACATTCTATGTGGTGCGAACAGTACAAGTGCCATTTCTTCAGATTTAATCACTCGCATTGCATTTTATCCCTAGTTATTAATCCTCCTTATATAAAATATTAACATGCCTGCAAAAGGCTCCAGTGTAGAAGATGACATTAAGATACAATCCAGTGTCAACACGGAGAAAGAAGTGACTAATATGATTGCTGGTCTTTAGTTTTACATTCTTGATTCACTTGTGTGAAGACTCAGAATACAAACCATCGTGGACCCTGCAGTATTTGATTTGGAGTTTTTTGGACCTGTGGCAAGCCTACATAAAGCCCTCACATCAGCTTTTCTAGTGTGTCATGAGAAGGTTAAAAAAAGTTTAAAAAGGAATGTGGTTTAAAGTTGCTGCATATGAACATATAAATATATAGGGTTCTGGCAGTACTCGGAAATGAAAAATACATCAAATTTAGAAATTTGAACATAAATGCACTAAAAAAGGGCAAAGAAAATATGACAAACATTCTTTCCCTATTACTGTTTTGAAATGGACTAGCTGAATTTACCAGAATCTTGCGAGAGCAGAGGGTGGCCTGCATAACATAGAAAGCCATGCATCACATGGCTTTAGCTTCAAAAATGCAACTTACTTTCAGCTGGACTCCTATTAAGATCAAAAACCTGAAATGAAAAGCACTCTTATTCACATCAACTAAATTATCTTGGATTTATATTAATTATATTAACTCAGGATGTGACCTTTTGAATAAAGCCCCTGGAGTCTGAGCCATGGACACTGCAGATTTTGTTATCAAAAATAGTTTCAGATGGCACAAATCTACTTGCTGATCTCTGCCACCCAAATATATAACCCCTGAATTCCCCATGTACGGCTGCCAGTTGTTGCTGTTTGAAGCTTCATTAGTACTTCTACCACAAAAATCTTCTTTTCAGCAGATTTGAGACCAGCTATTAATATATCCTTCCAGCTAAAACCAGGAAATTATAAGTACTAGGTTCTATTCAAATACAAGTTCATTTAACAGAAAAACAGTGAAAACAGAGAAGATTACTAGAGCAGATTAATAGATTACTGTGAACACATCATCACTGACAGAATTTATGCTGATGGCTCAGCTCTGGGTACCAAAAACTCCCTGTGACAGCAGCAGTGCTGTCACAGGCCAGCTTTTAGGGGGAAGGGCTAGGACTTCTTCCTTATGAACAGTAGCTCAACACAGCTAGAAATTAAAATAGTGCACAAGGGAAAAGCCTGAATTCGAGAAAATTAAAAGGGTAGCATGCAGAAAACAGAGCCCAGTGTGTCAGCAGGTATTCACCAGTGTGTGACTGGAATGCAGTCTAGTAATGCATTTTCTTAAAAATTGCTTCAGTGATCCAGTTCCTCAATGGACAAATCTCTGCACCTGCCACAGCTCTAGAAAATATGAGAAGACCCCTCTAACCCATGCTGTGTTGTCTGATGATACAAGCATGGCACTGGTTTCAGTTCTGGCAAAGCACCAAAGTCCTGGTAGATGCCAGACATGTCCACAGTCCCCCACAGCAGCTGAAGGAGAGGAGCCACAGCTTCTCCTGCCCTTCAGGCACCACATCCCTAGAGGATCCCCAACCGGACATCCTAAGCTGAGCCCAGCTACCCCATGCTGACTTGGGATAAAGTACCAGTTACCGTAAGCATTTCCCATTCTTCTTCAACCACTGCCACAAGAAAAGGTCTATCCTGTTGGTATAGTTTTGTGAAGTTTCAAAAGGAATTAAAACCCAATTCCTTTTTCTTTCCTCCTGGGATTCATTGCTGTGAGGCACCTTACTTTTCTTACTAAAATCAAAAGCTAGTGGTTCCTTCACTGCTTTCAAATGTGTGGCACCACCAGATACCCCTTTTGTCTAGGCAAGAACTTCTTATGAGCTACTTATGGTACTGCAAAGTAGGGTGTTTTGACCCTTATCTTATAAATTCACACATAAATTCTTCCTCTTATGCCTGCTTTATTAACTCCAGCATTTTCCTCAAACTCACTTAAAGCTCACCTCTTCCTCCTGGTCTATAGCCCAGCTGAGACCTCAGCACGGGTGTAAGGCAGTGTGTGCTGGGGCTGTACAGCCCTGCTATAGAACCCAGCTCAGCAACACTGACAACAATTAGCTTACATTTTTCTGTCATTCCAAAACATAAAATTCAGCAAAAACAGTGACAGCAAAGTTATCGTCATAAGCTTTCAGAAATAGATGCAATCAAGCAAACATTATGTTCCAAATTAAGCAAGAATCTGGCATGGACTGCAATTGCCCCCCAAAAGAGAGGCATATCACTTACTTGTGCTTGAGCAGAGACTCACACATTTTTTCTTACTTGCTTAAGCTGTAAGACAACCAAAAAGAAGAAAGAACTGCTGCAGCTTTCATTTCATGGGTTAAATGCCATGTTCACAGGAACTGGCCTCCCCCAGCTCACTTCCGACCACCACTGCGGATGGTGAGTCAAAGTATGTAAGTGTGGCAAATGCCCATGACGGAGCTTTGCTAAGCACAAGTCACAGGAGATTACTGCTGGGTTTGAGTTCCAAACCATCTGAAAGGCAATACAAAGGATGCAGATGGTTTAGAAACCTGAATCTTCTGAAATAAAAAAGAGAAACCTAGATCGTGGAATCCTAGATTCTCAGAATGGTTTGGAGTGGAAGGCATCTTAAACAAAAACCATCTTGTTCCAACCCCCTTCCACTAGACCAGGTTGCTCAGAGTCCCATCCAACCTGGTCTTGGACACTTCCGAGGATGGAACAGCCAGAGCTTCTCTGGCCAACCTGTGCCCAGACCTCACCAACCTCACAGAGAATAATTTCTTCCTAAGATCCAACCTAAACTGAAGCTCTTTTAGTTTGAAGCCATTTCCCCTTATTCTATCACTACATACCCTCACAAAAAGTCCCTCTCCAGCTCTCTTGTAGGCTCCTTCATATTTTTATAGAGCTTTTTGCTTAGATATAATTTGATATCAATGCAAGAACAGTCAGTAACAGCAGTAATGTCATGAAAACGAACAAAAACACAGTTCTCAGCACACAAACCCTCTGTCTGCTTCACAGTCTGAAAAGGGAAATGAGGGGCCACAAAAGGTGGCAATAATGAGAGGCCACAAAAGTAATAATAAATGCATTTCTACCATCATGGGATGGAGCTTGCTAAAAGATTTACATCAAATGTCTTGAAAATATTCAAAGCTTCTTCTTCCCCTATCCTGCTCTCCCATCAGAATCTACATGGGAAATGATAAAGACTGAAGCAAAATCTAAAATGTTTGAATGAATGCTGCATTTCAGGGCAGACTCCATCTCTGAGGAGGCACAGAGGAGCTGCTGCTTTGGGTTCCTACAAAAAACACAATGCTGAAAAACCCTGCCAAATTGCTCAGTCTGAACAGGGCTGCCAGAAATTTCGTATATTCAGTTCACCTCACACCATCACAGAAATACAGACACAAAAAAAAATGTTTTTCACAAAAAGAATCACAAAGAATTGCTAAAATCAACAAATTTGTGCATGGAAAGCACAAGAAGGACCAATAGTTTCCCGAGACCTACAGTGCTAGTATTTGGAATTTTGAGATTTCATGTATTTTTATCCTGTTCTGACTAATTTAAACTGCCTTAGATAAGGATGCTTTCTCTAACAGATGTTTCATAGCATCTTGAGTGTCACTACTGAACATCATTGTTCTTGTATCTTCCATAAACCTGCACCAAAATATCCCACCTTTATTCTCATTAGATTCTCCTAAGGTACATTCCTGCAAGCTTGTCTTGGTTTGCAATGCAGGATGTAACCAAAAGTATGTATTCTATCACCATCTGTTGAAACCAGGTGGGGCAGTGATCCTTATCTCTGGGAGAGATATCTCCTGTTAATGGGCCATCTTTTAAAACAAGGTGGGACAATGTTCTTTATCTTTTCCACAACCCATCCTTCCTCCAGGAAGACAGCGTCTGTTAATGGGCCGTTGAGTCCCACTGCATGACTGATAAAATCACATCATCCCACTGGGAGATGCTCCAGCCAGGGGGAGGAGCCAAGCCTTTCCTACCCAGATGAAAACTGAGATTTGGAACATCAGAGCAGCCTTTTTCCACTGGATTCCAGAGGAAAACCAAACCTTTCCATGTCATCGCTGGACCTTCGGAGGAAAAACTGCACCCTTCTACAGGAGCACTGCTTCAACAGAACCACATCTGTCATCCAGGAGGACTGCAGCCACCATTTAATGGGACTGCTACCAACACTTTGACTGATGGGGTGTCAGGTTGTATTCTGACTCTGCCAGTGTTTTTCTTTTTTGTATTACTGCATTTTTATTTTAATTTTCCTAGTAAAGAACTGTTATTCCTATTCCCATATCTTTGCCTGAGAGCCCCTTAATTTCCAAATTATAATAATTTGGAGGGAGGGGATTGGCATTTTCCATTTCAAGAGGGGCTCCTGCCTTCCTTAGCAGACACCTGTCTTTCAAAACAAGACAAAGCTAATCCAGATAAAGGCTGTGCTTTACCAGCACTGGCACACACCTTATATCTTTCATCATCTGAATCACAACAGGCATATTCTGGAGAAAGGAGTTTTCAGCTTTGACTTGTGCTCTTCTTGAACAAGTTTTTACATACAAAGAGTAAAAACCTCTTTTACCCACTCATTTCAGTACAGTCTCTGTATCTGTCACTGCAATCTTGTTTTTATTGCCCTATCCAGAACAGCACCTAATCCAGGTACCTGCGCAAAGCTTTTCCAACCCTCTTCTACCTCTGGGACATTTCACACTTGATCCTGCAGCCAGGCACTTCTCCACAACTGCTTTAAAGAAACCATCGCAGAATTTTAATTACTCATTTAATCTGGTATATTTTCATTTAAAGAATTACGTTTACAACAGACCTACATCAGCCCTTTCCTCACAACAATAAAGCACACTCCTTGTCCCACTCAATATTACCCAGATTAGAGCACAGTCCTCATTTTCTATACTGCATGTAAATTTTAAAACTTCACACTCCAGACCCACATTTGTCCAGCCAGAAACACTGCTGGCGCCGTTAGTTCTACACAGAGCAGGAATGCAGTGTCAGTACAGGCTCTCTGGCCCCCCACCATTGCAGGGGCAGCTGGGGCCTTTACCTCAGACATGGATTAGCTGGCAAACTGCTAATAAAAACTGGCTGTAAAAGTGATTCTTAAGTGTTTACTTTACATTTATATAATTACAATAATCAGGAGAAGGTTTCTGAGTGACAGAAATGAGAAGCTTCAACACCTAATTATTGCAGCACTACTTAACACAGATGTATAAACCAAATTCCTGACAAAATCTTCATACTTACCCAATGACAAGATAAAGAAAGGGCACGTCTCAGAAATCCTGCCACAAGAAAGTCATTACATACAACTTTATGCTGGGGCAAAGAAAAAAAACAGAACAAAAAATCAAGCAGGCACTGACCTCTACTCTTAGGTGTTTTATGCTGCTCTGAGTACAGCTGTTTACCACATCCCCCACAGACAGCACAAAGCAAGAATCCTTCCAAGGCCAGTGAAATATGCCCCATCATTTCTACCAAAGCAGCAATGATAACATCTCTCGAGATATAATACAAGATCAATTCAACTTGCTACTAGCAGAGAAAATTTAAACTCCTTTCCAGGACAAAAAATCAGACTCTATCATTACCTATATGGAAGGTCATTACCTAGTAAAGAAGCAAAGTGGTATTTCTTATTTTATTTTTATTTTGTAGTAGGCTGCCAAGCACATTCTGGCCAAAAATGAATGAAGGGGAAAAACACATTAGCTGAATGGGAAGAAGGACCAGCTTCCAAACCTGGCAATTCCAAGAGGGCCTGAGAATTGGAAGCAACAACCAGAAAACCCATACTGAGGACAGAATAAATTCACTCAAAAGGAAAATGAGAAAAAAAAACAAAGTAAAGCACCACATAATATATTCTCCTCCAGGACTAACAACAGGCACAGCAAAGCCCCACAACAAAAATACTTTTCTTTCCTGTATGAAACAGGATGTGGCACTGCAGTTAGTGAGCACTTACCTTCAGCTCCTGGGGCTATTGGTACAAAGTTAAAAAAAAAAGGTCTTGTATTTTTACTGACTGTGTTGTAACTGAGCCCTCTGTTAACATCCACATAGAGGACACGCCATCTGCTGCACAGCTTCAGCCTCCCTTCAGTCACAGGAGCCAGCCCCAAATGACAGGGTTGTACTGAAACCTCTCTATAGAAAGGTACCCAGCTCATCCAGCTGGCACTCCAAGAACAAGTCCAGCCTCACCATCTCCTGCAGAGAAGGAAGGACTGTGGGGAAGCAGCTCCTCACTGTACATCACTGTTATCAAAGCACTGGATGGATACAAGTCTCAGGAGTGGAAAACTCCATGTGTAATTATTTCTTTGCTAATAAACTCCTACGTGATTATAATTTAAACTCTGCTGAGTATAAATGAGGACTGATGGATTTTGGGGGGCTTGGGAGGTTTTTTTAAGTAGTCACATATGTTGGTTCATGTGGTTTAATGCAAATACTGTAATTTCTAGATCTGTGCCTGCAGTGCTGCTGAGTGTGATAACGAACTACACAATCATGTCCTGAACCAATATCAACGTTGTGTGTTTCTCCACAGTATCACAGGATGGTTAAGATTGGAAAAGATCTCTAAGATCACCAGGCTGAACCACCAATCCCCCTACCACCAGCATGTTCACCATTAAACCATGTCCCCCTCTGTCACCTTCACACATTTTGAACACTCCACGACTGTCCTGGGAAGCCTGTGCTGTGCTTGACCACTTTTTCAGTGAGGAAATTTTCCCTAACATCCAATCTAAACCTCCCCTGGCACAACTTGAGGCTGTTTCATCTTGTCACTTGCTACCTGGGAGAAAAGACTGACACCCACCTAAGCGGCAACTCTCAATTTCTTTAATGCTGTTCTGTGACAAACTTGTACCAAAGTTATTCTTTCTTATTTTGTTTATATTTGTATCCCTTTGGAAAGTATCAGCCTGGCCTTAAGTTTCATCTCTCAGTTGACTTTGACACAGGTGTCCACCAGTAACTTCTGAATCAGCATTTCTATCATACTTCAGCATTTGGGCATATCTTCACAGATCTGGTTCCAAACTTTGGCATTGATTTCAAGCCTCCAGTGACATTCCCATAAGGCACACAGGAAACAGATTTCCAATTTGACAAAACATGTTTAATTTCTCTGTCTAGGGCTGGAGACAGTTCATTGGTAAGCAAATTCCTGCATTTAGCCATAGTCATCTCAATATTTATATTTGGCCTGCTCTTCATATTGACATACAGAGAATAGAATACTGAACATCAAATCCCCATAATGGAAGGCAGTTACAAACTTTTATGATCTAACAAAGTATAACAAAGAGGTTGTGAAAATCTCATTCTTCTGGAGGAAGCATTTAGCTGACTTTTCCCCTCAAATGGCATGGTTTAATTAGGCTAAAATAATCACCACAGTAACCTTCTATGACACAATATCAAAGGTAGAAGAGAAAAACCCCTGAGACTCTTTCATGTAGTAAGAAAAGCAGGTTAGATGACATAAAAAGACCAGGGCATAAAGAGTGACAAAGTAAAGAAGGAGCCTGGGGTAGGTGTCAGCCAGCCTGACATCGCAGCTGACAAAAGCCCTGCCAGAACACTGCTCACAGCACACATCAGGAGATTCAGCCATCACACGGGGCTGTCAGATGCTCTTCCTTTACTAGAGAAAGAGAGGCAAGAAGGGATGAACAGCCAGACTCATTTCTCTAGTGCGTACAAGTCTCATCCTACTTTTGTGTGATGAAATGCAAAGCAACTTGTTTAACTTCAGCAGTAGATTTCAAGACTTAATTCCTGCATTAGCCAAGGTCAAGATATTAAAGTCCATCTTAAATTTTTGCAGGTGCCTAATTTAAAAGGGGAAAGGAGAATTTGTTTTCAGTCATATATTTCGTTGCATTTAACCTGAAACCCAGAATTCATTAATTCATAAGACTGTGTTTTGCTTTGCTTTTCTCTTTTGCAAAAGGATTCATTGAAGATGGAAGATAATTCCTCAACGACAGAGGGGTGCTAGTCCATGGACAACTCCTGATCTCCCAGAAGGGAACACCCCATACAAAACTGATCCCTCTACAGTGTCCTCAGAGATCAGACAAAGGTAGCTGAGCATGAGGTGCAGTATGTCGCTGCATCTATAAATGCATTTTCACCACCGATTTCCCAAGCTGAAGCTATCATCTTGCCTGATAGTTTCAGAGCCCTCACTGATGTCAGATGTCTATGTCACTTCTAAGATGCCCACACTGGATCACACTCGTCTAAGATGCATACATCGGATCGTGATGAACAGATGCAGGCAGAATATTTATTCAGCATTCCTGAGACTTTCTCTTAGATGAGCAGGGAGTTCGCTTTTTTCTTTTTCCCCTGACACATAAAAGGTTTTTCATTATGATGAAAGAGTCCAAATTTATAATTACACTGATTGTGCAAATCAAACAACTATTTCAGGCTAATAATACACCTGCAATTTCACATCTGTATTACTTTAACACAGGAATTGCAACACCAGAGCAACCAATTACTGTGAAAACCTAAAGAAATTTATTTTATAAGCAAATTACTGCAGCCAAAGCCATCTCAATTTATTCCTTTCAGGTTACCTGAATCTGGGTGATTTACCGTCTTTGGGATTCTCTCCCAAGAACAACGAGAAAGATGGCAGACCTCCAATTCCCAGAACTGGCAAGTTGCGGGAAGAGAGGAGAACAGAGAAAAGAATTACACTGCCCACCTTCCAGTGATTTAAAAGACATAATGATGAGAAACAGACTGATTGAGTCCTATGAGCAAATTCCAGCTTTCATTCAAAACCATGTCAAAAATGCTTCATGTGCTTCATTTCCTCTTTTACTAAAAGCTTATTAAATTGTTATTCCTGATGACAAAAGCAGCATGCAAGGACCTCTCTGCTCAGTTGATGTACCTGTGCATCTCCTTTTTGTCACACATTGCAACATGTAAGTTCTCATTTAACCAGCAAGATAAGTAAAAATTATCCTCCAGTTAAGATTTAATGACAATATAATTCATCTCCAATAGTGTCCCAACAAGCTGGCTTTCTCTTTATAATCCTGAATTGTTTTATCAGTTTTATTAAACCAATAAATAGCCTTTGCTGATTTAAAAGTCTCTTCAGGTACTAAATAAAAGTAGGTAAAACTGGGCTCAGGTTCTTTGCTACAGAAGCGAGCTTTGCAGGGCAGGACTAGCTTTTCTGTGTGATCACAATGTGCTGTCACTCCATACTGTAGAAATTAAGAAAATTCAACTTCATTATTGAAAAGCAGTTTTGACACTATTTTGACAGCAGACCTGCGTATTTCAAAATCCAGAACAATTTCACAATAATCACTAAAAGAAAACATATTTCAGCTTTCAGTGTGGCTCAGTGACACTTGAAGTTTAAAGCTTTGACAGAAAATGGCCCAGCCACAGACTCTTTGAGGTAGGAAGGGGCTTGAGGAGATCACCCAGTCCAGTCCCTCTGCTCAAAGCAGGGCCACACAGAACAGGCCGCTCAGAACCAGTTTTGACTATTTCCAGCATGGACACACATATTACACTGTGACATCTATAATAATATATTTGTCCCTTTTAAAACAAATGTAACAAAATAACAACGTAAATTATCAATAAATAATGTTCTCAAAACATAAACCCTTTTTTTGAGGAATGGACACAGAAGAAAACATTTCTGACTGATGAGCTGAACATGGGCAGCAACCGAAGACAAGCAAACAGGTCACTGTGGTGCCTTGGCTGTGGACTGGATGATCGAGTGCCACGTGGGCTCACAAAAGCAGTCACAGTTTGGAAGAGTCTTTAAGAGCCTGGACAGCACTGAGAGGCTAAAAGCAAAAGCATCCCTAGTCACATGCCTCTTCCTCATATCTATACTTCTGACGATGCAATCCCACACCATGTCTTGACTTGAAAGACAGGTGTCTGCCAAGAAAGGCAGGAGCCTCTTCTTTTAAAATGGAGAATGTAAATCCCCTCCCTCCAAATTATTATAATTTGGAAATCAAGAGGCTCTCAGGCAAAGATATGGGAATAGGAATAACAGTTCTTTACTAGGAAAATTAAAATAAAAATGCAGTAATACAAAAAAGAAAAACACTGGCAGAGTCAGAATACAACCTGACACCCCATCAGTCAAAGTGTTGGTAGCAGTCCCATTAAATGGTGGCTGCAGTCCTCCTGGATGACAGATGTGGTTCTGTTGAAGCAGTGCTCCTGTAGAAGGGTGCAGTTTTTCTCCGAAGGTCCAGTGATGATGTGGATAGGTCCAGTTTTTCCTCTGGAATCCAGTGGAAAAAGGCTGCCTTGGTGTTCCAAATCTCAGTTTTTATCTAGGTAGGAAAGGCTTGGCTCCTCCCCCTGGCTGGAGCATCTCCCAGTGGGATGATGTAATTTTATCAGTCATACAGTGGGACTCAACGGCCCATTAACAGACGCTATCTTCCTGGAGAAAGGATGGGTTGTGGAAAAGATAAAGATGACTGCTCTACCTGGTTTTATCAGATGGCCCATTAGCAGAGAATATTTCCCACAGAGATAAGGATCACTGTCCCAGCTGATTTTGACAGATGGTGATAGAATACATACTTTTGGTCACATCCTGTATTGCAACCTAAGAGACACAGTGACTGCAAATCCAGAGCGAGGAAAACCTTGGAGGGGTCTAGCCACTATGAGTCTGTTTTTTGGAGACTTGGAGCAGCCTATGACGTTGACCAAAGGTCTGCACTGTTTTCTCAGCTGACTAGAGAACACAATCTTTACCCTTCTCTGCAGCCTCAAGCTCTGCATCCTGCTTCTCCACAGACCTACACACCTAGGTTATCCTAGAGCCGCTCCTGAGGTCAAATTTCACTTCTCTTCCAGCTGTGGAGGGACAAACTTGCTCTGTACGTTGCAGATGGAGGAACCAAGAGCGAAGAGCATTCTTTCCCTTGCACGACGTTCTCCTTAGTTTAGATCAATGCTTCCTCATTCTGTGATTCACAGCCTCTAAGATCCAAAACGAGAGCAAGAAAAAGAACCTGGGAAAGATTAAAGGTGTCCATGGGAACAATGCACAGATAAATAAAGTGGAAGAGACAGAAAACCACTGAATCAGCTCCAGTATTTTGGATCCCAGTCACAGGACAGCATAAAGCATCCTTTATTTCAGCCTGACAAGCGTTAAAGAAAGTAACACCAGATCAAAGGGCTGTAATATAGAGTACAGAGAAAAACTGGAGTAAAAAGAATTAGTATGAGTTTTCCCAACAAAACTTCAGTTAATTAATTGTATCTCTAGCAGCCATTTCATCTTTCCTGTTATCTATAATTGCACTTTCATCCAATCCATAGCTACTAAAATGTGAAACCCAAGGACATTTTGCAAGAACCCAAGTTATCATTTGGGACATCAGTTATAAATCACAAACAATAAAATCCTTGTCAATGACTACTAAATCTTCATTCTAAAGAAAAAACAATACACTTCATCTCCAAATTGAACTACAACTCTTCCAGAAATTATTTTAAAAGAAATTTTTTTTTAAGAAATAGGAAGTTCAAGCTGGACAGAAAAAGGCAACAATTTCAGAATCAGACCACTAACCCAAAATACACATTCAAATTATTATTGTGAAAACAGCACACATTCTCTCTTGCTTAGCTGATAGCTTTCAGTTCTGAAGTAAACTTAGAGTATGGTCTGTCATTAAATAAAATATAACAGGCAACTAGCATTTTCCAATATATATGTGTAGCTAACGTGGATAATTATAAACTATGTCACTTGCACAGGATATTTGAATACTTGTGTTTAAAATAATACTGCATAAAACAGCACATACTGCATGGCAGCCACTATTTCAATAATTACTGGTTTCCATATAATTTCTGCATCATTATTCCATATTATTCTTTCCTTAATGGAGAAATCTCCATGCATACAATGTATGCTTGTTGGCAAAGCTGCATTATTAAGAAAGGATGACTGGAGGAATTTAAAAATAAAAGCCATTACAGAAATTTAGATGCTATAAAGAAAAATGCAAAGAATTTTCACTGTAGAAGAAAAGAGTAGAAGAAAAGATCATTACAAGATTATTTCAGATAATAAACGACTCTTGTAATGAATTTACAATTTTGAGCTCTTATAATAATTGACAGTGAAAGTGTAATTTAGTAATAACATCATAATCCTATCAGTTGCTTAGAATGGGTTGTGGATAAATAATTTTTGTTTGGTTGGAGTTTTTTTTGATCTATTATGGCATACTGGTTTCAGAGAGCTTTAACTGCTGCTGACATCACAAGGAGAGGAACAAGACACCTTTCAGAGCAATATCTTTACATGTAAAGTGAGGACCTGAGTTAGCACCCATCAATAAAAATCAAAGCAGTAACATTAATCCATCTCAAAATTGCCTAGGATACTTCCTGCTTCCTTGACAGCACACTGGTGTCGGCAAATACCACTGAGCCCTCCATAGCCCTTCCAAAAAATAAAAACAAAAACCACCAAGCACATGCATACAAGAATTGCAGTAAGGTCTGATTATGCCCTGGCCACCCTGCTCCACTCTGGGAATGATTGATACAAGCCAACTCATTGACTGTCATTGATCATGAGACCACCTGGCTGCACAGTCCTCAGCCACATTCCCCTCTGGCACTGAGATCAGCTTCTGCATATGATGGGCAGACCCCTCAAATCACTGTGATGATTGTCACCACACAAAGTTACTGCTCAAAAAGCATCTTAAGCCATGTTATCCTAGCTCATAAATAAACTGAGGCTAATTGAGAGATGCTTACAACTCAGGTGTCATCTCCCCATATCCTAATCTGGCATTCATAAATATATGCAAAGTCTGCACCAACCACGTCTCTCCACCTGCCCTGCTCGGGAAGGACAGATCTCCTCAGAGAAGCCAAACAGGATGGCTGCAGCTCTAGTAAATTCTAAGTTAGTCTAAGTGCAGAGCCTGTTGTGCACATCCTGTTGTGCACAGCCCAGCACATGGCCCTGTTGTTCCCCGACCCTCACTCCGACGGGGCCACTACACCACTGTGCCATGGGACCATCCCTCTTCTGTGTTCCTGCCTCAACTCTCAGTCTTCCTGCAGACACTCCATAGAGACACACTCAGAGGGACCAGCCCTGAGCCCCAGTGCCCACTGGCTAAAGCTGTGTTCTTAGAATGGGAATGCTCTGGTCAGGTTCTATGATGTACTGTGTCAAAGGGAAAATCAGTCCTGTCAAGCGAAATAATTGCTTCAAGGTGGGTTTTAATTGAAAAGCTCATTTGCACTAATGGTCAGGAAGAATCGGGTATTTTGTTCACTGCAGGATGCACACTTACAGAATCACAGAATGGTTTAGGTCAGAGAGGACCTTGAAGACCATCTCGTTCCAACATATGCCACAGGCAAGGACACCTTCCACTAGACTAGGCTGGTCAGAGCCTCATCCAATGTGGCCTTGTGAAAAAACCAGAATAAAACTAGAAACAAATTGAAAATCCTAGGTAATCTCTCCAATTTTCTGGTCACAGATCCAAGAGTATTTCTTCTTTCTCACCATGGTGCACCTTCTCTTCCTGCCCAGAATGCAACTCCTACAGCATTCCCAATGCAATATCTACAAAAAACCTTGGACTGAACAGATCTCTCTTCCTCTCCACAGAGCAGCCAGTTTGGAATTCTCAGATGCACAAAAAGGCAACATCCCTTGCTACAGATATATGTGGAGAAAGGCATAGAGCACAAGATGCACTGTACTGAGGACTAGCACATTCATCATCTACTAATCTTCCACAAGGAGATACATTTGATAATAGGAACGTGTGACTGGCTTAGTGTAACATTAAGTGTGTTAACCTCCAGTTCTTTTTGCATTTAGTACAAGCAGCTACCCAATACATGTTGTAGCAACCTTACAATTCTGTACCTGTAATTTTAAAACGTTAAATAACATTTGAATGCCAGAGTGTATACGATACACAAAGCACAGGCAGTTTTCAGAATAAGTGACATAGCCAGGGATGTTCTCCAAATACTTCAGTTCAGTGACCTCATCTGATAATGGAATTACAACAGCTAGATTACAGTTCCATCAATGAATTCATTATAGCCATGAAAACTATACAAATTTCTTCTTTTCAAGTAAAATTCAATTTATCACACATTATAAACTATATTACACACTAGGATTTCTCCTTCTTCTGTCCAGTAAGATATGTTCTATTTCAAAACATTTTCAGAATTAAAAATATAAAAGCTATATAAAAGCCATAACAATATATTGGCTTCTTGGACTAAAGAACCTAAATTGTAATAACATTTAACAGCATAAAATTCCAATCCACTCAGCAATCTATTGGAAATACACATGATAATGTTAAATTAAAATTATTGGGTTTTGATACTTGAAAAAAACAAACAAACAAATCGTTAAATTTGATTGTTTATTCTCCTGAAAGCAGCAAAAGCTTCAAGCAGTTTTGGTTATCAAAGAGGATGCAAACAAACCTTTTAAGAGTCACCAGCATCTGTGCATCAGGGACAGCAGGCAGGAGTTGCCTCTCTCCCCAGGGACATACACACACTGTGAGCTCATCATTACCATTCTTATGTAGATCACACCATGGATGTTCAATGACATTTTGCAGACAGAAAAGACCAGAAAGCCCTGCCCTTAGGAACCAAAGCCTTCGAGAATAGGGAGAAGCCTGTATACCACATTTTTCAAACTGGAACTATCCATGTCACTGAGAAGTGATTTATGGGTCAGAGCCCTGCAAAAAGTCAGTAAGACATTGAATTTTGTAACCATTTCCTCAGAAAAGACAACCAATTACCTGAAGATTAAAGGTAACCTTCAAAATATCTGCAATTATTAGGAATTCAGCTTTGACTAGTGCTGCAGGACATGATGAAAGACGAAAGTAATGGTTCTAGAAAGCCCAATTAGAGACTTATTGAACGCTCCACCTCTTGCAAAGCAACAGCAATGCAACTAAGAACATAAACACAACAGAAAGGACAATTACAAGGTCAAAATCTGGTGTTATGACTTGACAGAAGATATTCCTCAGTCCATTAACAACATAAACCCCCTAGCTGTCAGTAATGTTCTGACTTTCTCCAGTCTCAGTCCTACACGACCTAAATATTCACTGATTAGTACTTCTGTGTATTTAACTCTTTGAGGGCCCAGTCCTGAAGCCCTTCATAATTTTCCATCCAGGCTGGTCAGAAGAAACACAAGAGCACTGGGCAGCTCCTCTGGAAGGGAAATGCAACACCTGGTAGGACCAGCACATGAGCACCACTAGTGTTCCAGGTTTTGTATCTATTGTCATTCTGCTTCTCACAGTAGTATTTCCAAAAAAGGACATTTTAACAAACCAGACCAAACACCCAATAGCAGAAAGTAATGGTAAATCCTGGGCTAAAGGACAGAATTTAACACAGATGCAAGATACAGGTGGTGGGACTAATGGTGTGGTTTAATACCATACTTAACGTCCTCCCATGAGAGAGTCTTCCTGCCCTGCTCCCTCAACCACAGACATTACATTATTCATACTTAGAAGGTTTGACCCAACTCAGAATTGATTGAGCTGATCCCATGCATAGGGCAGTGGTGTGAAAGCAGTGCTTGGGGTGGAAGCCAGTAAGACCACAGGCAGCAGAAAGAGGAATTGGGCTTGGAGGCATCTTCTACAGTGGTACCACAAGCAGGGCTGCTGTTGTAACAGGTCCTACACTCTGCAGAACCCTGGGAATGACATGGTTTACTGCAACTCAATTGGCCAGCAAACAGAAACATTTCATCTCGATTATTATTACCTAATGGCATGGAAAAAATATATCAAAACCTTTTTTTCTGCAACAAAATACTTTTTCACTGGGAATCAAAAGTATTGAAAGAAGTATTCAAAAACTGATACCATTTACTCCCCTTAAAAGCAAAGTCACCTTTACAAGGAAAACAACTCCAGTTTGATCTTTCCACCTTCTCAGACCATGGCATTTTTACCACTCATTCACTAAATATAACCCAAGTTAAACCAGTTTTCCTTTTATAACCAAAGAGGTCGAGACCTTGAGCTTTTTAGTGTGTTTTCCAGACCTCCATAGTTTTTTGTGGCAAGGATTTTTTATTGCCATATCACATTCATAGGGGAAATTAAACTTCAGCTGATCCCATGCTGAAGTGAAAAGGCTCAGTTTGGTTTCCTGTTGGAACTCACATATGCAGAAACTTTTTTATTTTCTTTTTTTTGGGGGGGTGAAGCAAGGCAACGAACAATAGTTCTATTAAAAACAAGATTCAAATTTAATGTTGAATTGTGAATTTATTCACTGTGATGAAGTCTTCCCTTTTTTGAAGAGGTGATAAGTGGGACCCTGTAAGTTGAAAAGAATTTTTAAACTTTTGGATGCAGTTCTTCACGGTATTCTTCATACACCCACACTCCTCATGTACTGGGAAGGGACAAGAAGCAGGATTACACTGCAAGCTAGTGCCAGTCTCTGACACACAGCAAAACAAGGTTGTTCCTAATAAAATACTGCAAATTAATTTAATCCTATTTTGTAGGACTGAAACCAAGACTTTTCTTTCCCCACTTAGAAATGAACACAATTAACAAGAAAAAAAAAAAATACAGATGCCTCGATTTCAGGTGACTGTCATTGACCTCTTCGAGCACTACTGCTGAGAACAGGCGAAGTAAAAAGCGTCATTTCCATTACCCAAACCCTTAAGTCCCAATAATGCTGTAATGGCACCACCTGTGTCACTCTGTCCTATCCCCACTGGATTTTCATATGTTAGAGGAAATTCTTTTGCTGTTGATTTCGTTACAGCATCAAGCTTGACTCCAATACTAGAAATAAGAAGAGGTTTTTTTTGTTTTTTTGTGGCTGGGGTTTTTTGGCAGGGAAAGGAAGGGAAGGTTTACGTTTGTTTTGTTTTTTAGCTACTCCTAAATTCAAGACTTTCAAGTTTTTGCCTCTAGCATTATGATATGTATCCTAACTGTAAGAATCTTGAAAGCAAGGTATGTAACCACAAAATTCTGTATAACTAACTCCACCAGGTTCTTGCTCTTACTTGTTCTTTTCATTATTTAAGCCTCTGGCTCAAAATAAATCTTTTCTCAGATACTTGAGATGAATTTCTGAAGGACTAAATTTTCTGCACATTTTCTATATTCAAAATTATAACATCAGGTAACTTCAAGAAAAAGAGAAAATAGGCTACACCACACAGACATGCAGTTCTTCAAAGGAGATAATCCTACCCAGCTAGAAAATTTCTTTTAAGCATTACTTGAAAATTTAGCTCCAGCATAAGGCAGAACTCAACATTTTTCCAAGTTAAAAGATGCCATTTTGTTGTCCATTTGTCATCGAATAAAACATTTGGTTAATGGGTGTCAAGAGGAAAATGCATGGTTCTTCACATTCTCATGTTGAGATGCAGTGTAATAATACAAGGTGAAAGTCAGTCATGTTGTACTTACTTTTCAATTGCCTCAATACTGAAACATACTCACAGCTCTGCCACAAGGGCAAGTAAATCCATACATGCTCAGAAGATGTCATAGACATACTTTCCTCCAAGTTGTAGATGGGCACAAGTGACAACTGCAATGATCTTTACTTTCATTTACCCAAATTATAGTGGGTGTTTTTCCAGCAAGAAGTATGATGATAACTGAGAAGTATGTAATTACCCTCCTCTGCTGACATTGAAACGTCACCTCCACAGAACATCCAGTACTACTCATTATTCCACCAAATTCACTATCAATTACATAGGTTGCTGCTGCAAGTATGAAACAAACACCTCTCCAATCCTAGAAGGAGGAGGCAGAATACGGCACCAGGGAGAGATCTCCAGGTAAGCTGTCTCCTCCCCAAAGTAAATACCCTTCTAGAAGATTCCTAAGCTGGATCACCCCAAAATATTAACCACAAAATAAGCACATCTAATTCCATAGATGTACCCACAGCTGTGGCAGTGGAGACCAGAAATCAAATGATGTTCCTCTACAACTCCCCATCAAAGCCTCTTACTCACTGTCCTGCAGTTACTGCCTTCCCTGCACACTCTCTCTAACCTGGGGAGTCTTTCATTCCCTTCTGAAAAGTGCCAGGGCTCCAGGAGGGTTCAGAATACCCTGTATGGTCCAGTTTCTCACAGTGTGTGTTCACCACTTCAAAATTTTTAAGTGGTGAAATCTGAATGCCTCAGATGAAGAAAGGAACTGACCACAAACCTTACTCCCCTTGGGCAGCATGGCTTCACTGTGTCCCAAGTGCAGAGGAACAGCCAGCAACACATCTCACAAAACCCTCTTCCTCCCTGAGGGATATACTCAGCACCCCTTAGCAAAGAAGGGTGGAAGAATTGTTACTCCCTCAAACACCTCAGGAAATGCCTAAATAACAAATATTTTAAAACAACAATACAGCAGAAGCATGGAGGGAAAGTCTGATCCAGGTCCCCATGTTGTCATGGTGACTTCTCAGTCATTTATGTACTTCAGACACATTTAGAAAAAAGCTACATTTTCACCCCTCTCAACCAAATAATGTAAGAAACGGAAAAAAATCCTGCCAGCTTGTCCCAAGCCAACCAAATGGCAACTGAATCCTTTGATCAAGCAGCACCCCTGAAATACTTTAACCAATACTTTTCCTGCACTGTGAATCAGGCACTCAGACAACACGGAAACAGATATCAGCAGAAAATTCAAATTAATAATCCATCCAATCCCTTTGTCATACAAGATTCTGACCACATTTGGACCAGATAGGTTTCTGCTTTCAGATTATTTAAAAAATAATTACTTACAACATCATTTAATTCATCCCCCATTTGCAGACACTGTTTGCAAGCAATTGGTTTTCTTTTACCAAGTACTATGCATTCCACATGCTGCTGTTATCACACAGAGCAATCAAACAGCCTTAGCCGGCTCAAAAAGAACAAAATCCTCTCAACATGCTGCATAAATACGGATTTTAAAAAGCATGAAATCAATACAGCTCATTATGGAGCTGCATGGAAAGAGCAAATGTTTTACTAACAGCACTAAATTGCTCACACTCAGCAAGCACTGCCCAGCACTGCCAAATCCCCCCACTTCTACATCAGGAAAGGGCTAATACATAACAGGAGCAGGCATCTAGTAAGACACCATTTTCTACATGATACCTGAAAAAGCATTACAGGCTTCACAAGAAAGCGCTATTTGAACAGATCACAGCATGCATGGTTACTGGCAGCTCACCAGCCCAGCCTGGCCAGCCATCTGCCCCTCACTTGCCCACCTCCCAGCATTCAGGAAATCACAGACAGATCATTCTGATGACCCCCACCCTCCCCATTAATCAGTTAATGAAGCAAAACTGTTTTTTCCTTACTAAGCAATGTGTGGACACTAGGTCACTTGAAGGTTGCCCGTTCCTTCCTGCTGCAGTGCCTCCCAAATAAAAATTGCCCAGCCAAATTCAGGCTTTTTCTTTTTTTTATATTCATTCAAAGCTGTAGGAATACGCTCAGCCCTTGACAATGCCGGCTCGCATGATGAAAGAGCAAAAGTAGTTTTGAGGCTGCAGAATGCCTTCTCCTGGTTACCATGGAAATAAATGTGGAAAGGGGAGGGGGCTTCGCTGACGGCAATTGCTGCTACTCGGTAGAGATGCTCTAAAGCCAGACTGCGTGGGAGTGTAGTCCAGGAGGAGAAAATGTGTTTTACTATTACTACTATAATTTTACTTGCACTTCCTTTCATTTGCACCAAATTTCACAGCATTGAAAAGCATGAAACTTCTCTGAGATCCTGAGGGAACACTAGTTGAAACAAGTACAATGTAAGATCCCTCCAATGAGGAGCTGAAGAAACTTTATCTACATATTGGAATTTACACAGATGGGAATTAATGCTCAATTGCAATTAAAACTTGGTTGACAAAGATTAACCTGTTGCAGAGCTGAGGCTGTAGCAAGGAGGACTAGTTTCAGGAAGGCTTGATAAAGAGCACTGCCTTATCATTAAAACACGGGGTAGCCTTTCTCTTACAAACAATTCTCACACATAGTATGAAGCAGATCACCTCAAGGATTTTGTTGTCCCTTGTGGAACTGAGAAAAGTTCATCAACAAAAGCAGGGTGGACACTGTGATACACTCCATAGTGCTTCTTCATGAGATCCTGACTCACACCACTGTCACCCGCCCCCTCCTTGGGTCTTCTCAGGGTCTCCATACAAAGCCACCCAAAATAATCCATGGGAGGTGCAAGCCTGGCACCAAAATCCCAGTGAGAACAGCCAATACAATTTCATCAAACTGATTATATTTTATATAAATTTAATAAGCATTTTTAGGATATTTATTAGTATTTTTAGGCTATTATTCTTAGTATTTTTTGGATATTAAGAAAAAGTCTTTCATTGAAACAGAATGGTTAAACATTAGAATAGGCTAACCAGAGCAGTGGTGGAGTCACTGTCCTCGGAAGTGTTCAGAAAACGAGCAGACATGGAGTTTGGTGACATGGTTTAATGGCCATCATAAGATTCAAAGGTTGGACTTGATGATCTTGGAGGTCTTTTCCAGCCTCAGAAAGAGGTAAGAGCTGCTAACTACAGTGATATTACCGCAGTGTTCCAACCAAAGTACAATACTCACTGTCCAATATTTGCCATAAAACAAAGCAACTTCCACAGTCATCAGTTTATCACTATTACCAATGTAATTTAATTTTGCACATCAAAAAATTCTCCGAACACTGTCTCTGAACTCAAAGAAAAAGTTTCTTAACAATAGTTAATTAACAGAGAGCTCTACCTTGGCACAGCAGCCAGACCTCCTCCCTCCTCAGCCTTTCTGTAAAGGACACCAAGAAGCCTCCACCAACACAAAGACCACTTTGATTTGCAAGCACAGCAGCTAACGGTGATCCACTCCAAAATCCACCATTTATTTACTTATCATTTCCAATGAGCTTGTTTAGAAAGTTAAGTGAAAGAGAGAGGGGGTAAGCAAGTTGTGGGCCATATGAAAGGACAAAGTAAAGGTGGGATGGAGACACTGTGAGAACAATTACAAGCCAGCTGGGCAAAAGGCTGGAAAAAACCTGTCAGGCTTTGGAGTTTCTTCTGAAAACCTCAGTGCTGGCTGCTCCACGGCTGCTCCATAGCTGCACCAGCCAGCCCTCATGCAGCTGCCTTCTCCCTGGAGCTCCCTTACCTCTCCAGTCCACGGTCCCAGTGCCCTGAAGAAAGGGGCTGATATCTTCTACCCAAGGGGGACCAGGGGAGAACTGGTGGGAGAAGTACCCTAGGCCAGGTCCCTTTCTCACTTTTCTCTCACTTGCAGCAATTTCTGCCCCAAACTGAATTGAGAGAAAGAAAAAAGTATGAAAACATGGTTGTTGCAACATGTCACAGCAGTAAGATGAACATTACATTACATTTACACATATAAAATCCCTAGAAGACACACTGCTGGCCTAGGAGTGGAGAATCCTCTCCTGGACCTGAGGGAAGGTCCATCTCCCTGTGAAACAGAGAGCAAACAGTCCAACCTATATATTTCTGCCTGTTTTCCTCCTCAGCCAAATACAAGTTCAACATTTCTTTACAAGGCACAAATCAAAAACCCTAATACAAACAAAAGACAAATCTGATTTTATGGTATCACAATAAAAATCATTTTTGCTGATTACATGTGACCCAGATCACACAGTACAGGTCTCCATGCTTTCCCAAGTTCCTACAGGTGGCCTCACCACCATGTCTTCATAACCACCAACAGCAAAATTTCACTCACAGCAAAATCTCACTTCATACAAAGTCAAGGAAGAGCAGAATTAAATCTGCCAATGCAAACACAGCAAAGCACTATAAAACACTAGCTGCTACACACAAGCAATGGGGAAGGGATGAAAGGGCTTAAAAATCCAAACAGCTGGAAACCAGAGCAACCTAAAACCATGGAGCAGTTCTTCAGGGCTCACCTGGCATGGGCTTACATGTTTCTGGCCACATCCCCTCACACCATGCCAGCTTTCCACTGTGCCCCTCTTCCAGCTCCAGCAGGCACCAACCAGTGCAGGATGGGGCTAGTCTGGAGCAACTCAAATGTCCATTGTCCAGCTGGCAGCTGCCATCCTGATGCTTCTGCCCACTTGTCTCCTCTCTAGGGACCAGTCTATCTGGCTAATAAATTTTGGAAAAACAGAAAGGAAAAGGAAAAAAATAATTGTATAGCTCCTTACTCCTTTTATTGACCACTCTGAAATGAGCCTGAGGATCAAGAAGGGACAGAAAGGACAATGCATAAACCTCACTTACTCAGGAAACCACACCATCAACTACCAGGGAAGCTCAACAAGACCAGGGAGCAGGTCAGATTCATTACTCTTTTCTTTAAAAGGCAGCTGCCAGGAGAGACAAAGGTAAACAGTGAGGCTGAGCCAAAGGTCAAGAAATTGCAGAGAGAGCACATATTGATTATTAAAAGTCAAGAATATATTTATTTCTATATGTATACAAAAATCGTACATATCAAGGTATGTCTGGAAAGGACAGCCAGATTTCTTTGAAGCCTCCCTGAACAAACAAAAAAACATCACTGTTTTAGACTTTCTAACAGCTAAATAGCAACAGACTTACCAGCCAACATTCCTATGATTATGTGGCTAAAACCACTGTGCTCCAGGAGAGGAACGTACACATCATACAAATCATGCCTCATCTCCTAGTAACAAGGCAAGGTATCAGATGTACAAAGCTGAGGGGAAAAACAGACTTTAATCTTTTATTACAAAAAAATAAATTGAACAAATCTGACAAATGACTGGCTATTAATTATTAGGTGATTCTCCTGTGATCTTCTTGAAGCTTTTTATCGGAACTTTGCATGTTGTAAGAGCTGGTCCGGAGTTTCCTTCATATGCCTCACGACCGTCGCGAGGACAGAGGCTAGCTACTCCGAGGACCCCCACCCGCTTCTGGACAGGAGTTCTGGCCTGGCCGAGGTGGATGCTGGCCAAGGGACTGTTTGCTGGTGTGCTGTGCTTGCCGTGCTGCTACGGTACAATGCCTTCAAACAGGTACTGCCCCTACAGCTGCTTCTCGGAGCGCCACTGCATGTTCTGTCTCAAGCACCTCGCAATGGCCCATAAATCTCCCCACCTCTTGGCCAGATGCCACTCACTTTCGAAAAGGACTATAAAAAAGCGACCCTCTGGAGAAGCCTTTGAGATCTCCCCACAGAAGACACGTCTATTGGCTGGGACCACGAGGACACCGGTATCTATTGGCCAGACCACGAGGACATCTGCTCGTCTGTTGCTAACTATTCCCCATTATCCCCTTTCTCTCTCTCTCTCTCTCTCTTTACTTTGTTTCCTTTAACTCTCCCTCTATCGCAAAACTGAGCTGTTGGCACTCAATAAAAGTGCATTTCTGCTTTGAGCAAACTGATTTGTCCCCTGTTGTGGTCTTTTGCACCCATTGAGATCAAAATGAACCATCACAACTCCCGTCTGTATTGACAGTGGATCATGACACAGGTGCAAAGAAATGAAGAGTTAATCTCACGGTTGGTGGCAGCTTGTAGGTGACTGATAACCTCTTATTGGAAGAACAGATATAAAATTACAAAAAAACCCCAAAAACAAAAAGAAGACATTGTTAAGGACAAGCTATCATTTCAAATCATATACTCAGCAAAACAGGGAACAAGTTGATACCTATTATTTGTTTGCCCTATATTTTATGTTCTGACAACTACATTCACCTACCAATGAAACAGAAGAAAAGTCAGCTTGTGTAACTGCAACATTGATATCTCATGCAGACACTTGTGTTGCTGTATATTCATACTATCGCTAGTTGCATGCACCAAAACTAAATTTAAAAAAAAAAAACCAACCCTAAGAAGAGGCAATTAATCACTTGAGCCAAAGTGGAGCAAGCAAAAGAGCCTTGTTTTTTTGAATGGAATCATAACTTTTGAATAACCAACAAAAATATGTACAATTACTAATATGTCTGAGAGCTGCACAAGTGTATTATGTTACCTGGTGTATACCACCACTAAATAACACCACTAAAGGTGAAATGGTACACCCGCCCATGGAAATGGAGATTTATAGAGGACCCCATTACATCTGGGGACACTGTGGTTTGCAATACGTATTTTTACAGTTTTCTCTCGTGCAGAGCTAACACATTAGGAAGGCAGAACACTCGGTACTTTCGTGAGCCATAAAAGTTTGCCATATATTTCAACCTAGTCCAAGTCACCTGAAAGGAAACTGAAGTGTTTTTTTAAAAGATGACTTTTCACAATACTCCTTTACGTTTTCAACATTTAAAATTCCATCTCTGGTAACACCCAGTATTTCCTTCTCATATAGCAGCAGAAAAATTCCTCATATGCACTAATGAGGCATACAGGTGCTACTCTGCAGATCATGGCTGCTTTAAAATATCAATTTTAAAAAGCTATATGAAACAGTGTTCATTAATTATTATTTTTCCCTGCACGTGCAATCACTACAGGGACACTGCAATTTTAAAGCTTGATCATTCCAGTCCACTAGACATTACCTTAAAGGCATTAAGACAGCAAGGGGGTTTTGTCACTGTTCTGTTGCAAGAGAAACTTTTGAAAACCAAGTAACTTTTGAGAAAATGGAAGTAGCTCTGTTGTCAATAACCTCTGCTGCCAAAATATATTCCTTTAAGAACTCAGCATCTTTGCTCTTTTAGTCTTAAACAAACTAAACAGAAAGTTTTGCCCTGGTCATACAAATTTCTGAAACTTATTTTAGAAACTCCCCCCATTAAGACCTGAAGTAAAAATAAAGACAGAGGTTTAAATCACTTGCATAGTTTAAATGGTAGCAAAAAAAAAAAAGGTTAAATACCCAAATAACTTCACCTACTTAAACTAGGTAATATTTCTACTAAAACAACAACAAAAAAATACTCAAAAAAGCTAGATGAATGGGTCTTTAGAGACCTTTGATCCAGCATTTCATACCACATGTTCAGTAAGTGTATTAAATTTCACTGTACTAATAATAGGTTATAATTACTATTATCATCATTGACAACAGACAGGCAGTGCTGACCATTCCTTTAAGTATAAACACTTCTGAGTTTCATTCTTGGGCTGGTGTCCCCAGAGTGTTCTGCTCCGGAACACACCAGGAGAAAACCCAGAACCAAGCCAGCATGATGTGGGGAACAGGCGGAGCTGGAAGTTCAGCTCAATGAAATCTATCAGAAACAAATATGACAGGTGTGAAGTGCCTTTTTCCAATTTCATTTTATTTTCATAGTCCAAAAATGCTTTGAAAGTAAATAGAACTTATTTGTATGAGGTCACTGATGGGAGCTGCATATTTCTTCCAAAACATTTAGAAAAGAGGAAAAAAACTCGAAAACTGAAATCATAAACTATGACATGCATATTTATTCAGAGCTAACTTTGCAAGTTCCAGTTTGGTTTTTATCAGGACAAAAGCTCATGGTCTCATTTCCTTCAGTTTCCAGTGAACTTCATTATTAAAACACAGGGTTTAAAATAGACCATGACTTCACCCAAAAAACAAAGGCAGTCTTTGTGCAAGGGGAACCACAGTTTTATGCTCTGAATGGTGCACAGCTTTAGCAAGAACATGAGCCAGACCAACTCATTTTAATTTTTTATATGTAATTCTTAATTTTTTATATGTGTATACATGCATCCATGCACTATACACATATATGTACACATATACACCTTGACAACCACCCCCTTTAATAACTTCAAACTTAAGGAGACATACTTTGCTTGTGTTACAGTAATTGTTCATGATTAATTTTATGCATCATCTCCTTAAGAAAAATATGAATATAAATCTATCTGCAAATAACATCACTCAACAGTTTTCTTCCCAAAAATCCATATCACTGGTCCCATAGCAGAAGTGCACAAGAGCAGCACACTGTGCTCAGGTCCGTGACATTCTGGAGTCATTAGTGAGGAGAATTAATCTCTGCAATTAGCTGAATACACGTGTATGTATAATGTAGGCAACTTGCCTTTCCAGGGATTTCAGTTTTTTGAAAGCTCAGGGATGTGGAACACGAGGGCTTGCTCTCGGTGAGAGCATTTTGATAGCAGCTTGTTGGACCAATAGCTAGTTTTAATTTTATTATTCCTACAAAGGCACCAAACAATCCCAAAGGAAAGCAGAGCCCATCGAGATAAGCACTGTACAAATACTTACTAAAACCAGGGTTTGTTCACAGTTCAAACAAAGAATGCTTGAAAACGAAAGAAAATTTTTTAAAAAAAGAAAAATGTTGCCAAGGTTTCACAGCAGGAACAGAACTGTAGCATGGACTCCTGGCCAGCGTCCTACCCAGCTCCTGGGACAGGGCTAACTCCCTTCAGCACCAGTTAGTGAGCTGGTAGTATTGTTTCAAACAAAAAGAAATAAATAGGAGCCTTTGCTCTCCCACCCCGCAAAGTAAATAACTGAAGTACATGTATTCTTGGTGCCCACAACTCCTCCACATGGGAGAGGCAGGGGAATTCTTGTGGGAATCCCCTACTAAAACACTGGCAGAACATCGCTGGCACTACAGAAAACGAATCTGTACATTAGTCACAGCCCAATGCAAATAGAATGCACAGTTCTGCAGGGAAAGAAAAAGTGAAGAAGCATGCAGAGACGATAGTATCATAATAGCATTTCATGCAAGAAGCAGTAAAAAGAACAGAGTAGTATCCCATACGGATTCAGTTGCACTGAGCAGTAAGTGTATTTGAAAGAAACCGGGTTTAAATCATGGTTTAATCAAAACCTGTTTTTCAAAAAATGTAAATCCTCTTCACGGCATGCTGAAACAGGGTCATCCCACTGCTGCTATACAAGGTTTAACAGATCAAAGATTTTGTCTTCCACATGTAGAAGAGCCTCGGATTGATTTTGACAAGCCCATTTTTTAAAGATACTTGTTAGCACATGGAAAGAGGCAGATGGGCTCATATAAAGATTTATATCAAAGTAACACTATCTGGAACAGAAACCACATTTCCATAAGGATCTAGAATGTAAATATGGGATGTCCAAAACAAGCACCAATTCCCATCCAAACTCCATAGTACAGCAGCCTTAGACAAAAAAAAAGTGGAAGGTTTCATTGAATTAACATCTATTTTTCATTACTAAAGGTGACAGAACTCTGCAATAGAATCATAGAATCATTAAGGCTGGAAAAGACCTGGAAGACCATCAAGTCCAACTGCCAACCCAGCACCATCATGTTCACCATTAAACCATGTCCTCAAGTGCCACAGCAACATTTTTTGAACACTTCCAGGGATGGTGACTCCACCACTGCCCTGGGTAGCCTGTCCAATTCTTCACTTTTAGTGAAGGAACTTTCCTTAATAGCCAAGCTAAATCTTTGCTGGTGGGGAAGAGGTCATTTCCTGTTGTCCTGTCCCTTGTCCCCTGGGAGTAGATCATGATCCCCCTCTGGCTGCCCCCTCCTGTCAGGGAGTTGTGGAGACAGACAAAGTCTCCCCTGACCCTCCTTTTCTCCAGGCTGAGCTCCCCCAGCTCCCTCAGCCACTTCTGGTGCTCCAGACCCTTCCCCAGCTCTGTTCTCTTTCCTGGACACACTACAGACCCTCAAGGTCTTTCTTATCATGAGGGCCCCAAAATTGAACCCAGAATTTGACGCACAGCCTCATCAGTGCCCAGCACAGGGGAAAAATAGGAGACTTCCCCTCCAGGCTTCTTTTGGGTTCAGTGCAGCATCTCCTGCTGGAGCAGGCAGAATGCTACACTGCTTTCCTCTGCTTAAATGTCCAACTGGACCACCAGAGGCCTTCTTTCTCTCACTCAGTTTCCAAATTAATTCAGAAACACCAAAAATGGTGTTAAGAAAATTTACTCTGCAGAAATTTGCACAGTAACAGAGTCTGTGATTATATCAGCAATTTTCACGTGGACTATTGCTCTTACTTCTGATTTATGAAAAAAGCTTTAACATTTAAGGCTTTATTCTGCAGCTTTTGTAATTAGTTGTACATATGCACGCTTTCATGAAAAACAAAGCAAAAGTATTTTTGTTTAATTTTGCCTTTCAATTTATCCTTTGCTGTAAAGAAAAAGGTTACAAGTCACTCAATTGCTCATTTCTCTACCAGGCCCAAGAGGTACAAATGCTCTTGATCCCTTGCCAGGAACCACCAGCAGCAGCCCACTTGCTTGACATAGTAAATCCATGCATCTCAGTCCACATCAAAGGAAAAGCTAAAGATCTATAGATACAAATTAAAACAAAACAAAAACCACCAACAAAATCGGACTTATTTCAGTATTGCATCAATCCAAAATCAGTGCCTGTACAAAGATCGGCAAGATTCAAATCAACTCAAGCCTGTAGTTTCTAGAGCCCTTATCTTGGATTTTGGAATGTGTTCAATCATAATTAATCAGGCTTAATAATTATCTTATTATACAAAAGGTGTTTTTCAAAACCCCCCAAAAATCCCAAAGCACTTAATGAAGTAACATTTCCATTCACATGAAATAATATATCAATTACAGACATTCAAACACCTCCCAGCTGAGATTTTGCAGGTTTTTGCTGAAGGGACCCAGACAAAGAACTACAAATCAAGTAGTTATTTGAATTTTGTCAGCTGCTATTTTGGGTGCTGAGCATGGCAATTTGGAGAGCACTGCTCTTTAACCAGAGCCTGGCCTGAGATGCTCTGGACCCAGAACTAGCTCAGTAGCTGAAGAAGAAGAATTTACTTTTGTCCTTTGATTTTTCAAACAGACATAAAACTGCACCCTGGCTCGAGGAACAAAATTACAATTCACTTGTCTTGCACCAACTTGCGTGTTTTATGGCATCTAGGGCCTCTGGTTTGAATGTTGCTCTTTCAAGCACAGCCTCTCATACGGGTTTAAATGTTTGGCACAAGATAGTCCAAAAAGCTCTTTGTTGTAGCTTGCTGCCAAGAGGTTTTGATTCGGGCTGGTTATCATTTGTTCCCTCCATACTAATGACATCCTTTAGACAAACATTTGGCAATGCACTCTTGGCTCAAAAAAACCCGCATTTTCTCAAGGAAACGTCCGTCCATGTTGTTAAATGAATATGAAAAATGAGCATCTCTGTATGAAAAAAGTGGAAAACTACTGTCCTGATTATGAAACAAAGCAAAACTTGGACCTGTTGGACTACAGAAAAAAAGGTAGGGCACAAGAGGAGATACTAAAGGCAGAACACCACTCTCAAGAAGTTCCCAGGTTTCCCACTGTGAGAAAATGTGTGTAAATGGAGTCAAACAAACCACCCATGCCCTCAGTTAATGCCAACAGCACTAAAACAGAGCCTCACTGAACCACCCTGTGACTGGTGTCCCACTCTATTCTTCCCCAACCTGTAAAACATGATTTTCCACACAAGTAATTTCACGTCCATATTAAGGTAAATATTTTGCTGCCCTTGGAACATTGCACTCTTCTCGCTGCCTCCAAGAGCTGTTCAGATCCTCTTTAATCCCAAAGAAAATAATTTTTATGCATCTTTTGCCCCCTTCAGTAGTACACCCTGAGAATACTCTGGATCTTTTTTTATTTTTTAGTGAAACAAGTTGATTTTAAGGACAATTTTCTGGACACTTGTAGTAAATCTTGCACAGTGGACAGAGCCCCAGGATTGCTGGGACTGGTCCTGCAAACACACCACAACACAGCTCCTCCAGAGTCCCACAGACACCCAGGAACTGCATCTGAGGCAGCAATAATCTGCTGTCAGTTATTAAGTTGAGCTTCAACAGATGTTTAAACAGGACTGAGGTTTATCATCAATAAATCTGTCATGCTCACTTAGCTTTGCCTCTAATTAGGGATGCATAACCACCCCCTTGTTCAATTTCAAATTTCTTTTGAACACAATTTAAAAGCTCAGTTTGTCTCAGTTACTGCTTTATGGTTTTGGTCTAATACTTTTATGGGGTTTTGAGACAAAACTGAAGTGGGACAAAAGAGTTAACCATGAACATAAAAAAAGTTGTGAAAAAAGAGTGAAAGTGAAAAATAAAGGATTTGGAGAACAGATGGTAAGGGAAGATGGAGGGCAGCAAAGAACATGACAAATGCATACCATGGCCTGTAAACTATTTCATCCCAGCTTGGGGGATTTGTAATTGCTGTCAATATAGTGGTAAAACCTGCAAAGGCACCAGGGCTCCACCACACAAATGTATATCAAAACCACTCACCTTCTGATGAGTTTAATAGGGTAAGAAAACACCCTTCTGAGGGTCTTTGCTCCCACCAGAAACCTCTCATTAAACAAGAGTATAGAATCATAGAAGGGCCCTCAAGGCTCATGTCATCCCTTACGCTGCCACGCGCAGGGACACTTTCCACTATCCCAGGCTACTCCAAGCCCAATCCAGCCTGGCCTTGAACATTCCCAGGGATGGGGAGTATCATTTGTACACACCCCTCAAATTTTACAAGTATCATATGAAAACACTTTGGAAATAAGATGTTCTGATTTTTTTCTAAGTTAACACAAGAACACAGAATTTTTCATGCAGGACCACTCATATTTTCATCCTTAAGCATCAAGTGTCATCTGGTGGATTGACACAGAACTGCACCAAAGAATGTCTAACAAAAAATTTTACTAGGGAGAAAAAAATAAACAAATAAACAGAGACAACATTTACCTACGCCCCTAGAGATGCAAAAATAGAAGCCCAAACCTCTGCCAGGTACAGGTATTCAGAAGAGGATCAGCCATAAGATTCTTATAACACATCAGGGATTTTGGGGACTTACCTCTCTGAAATTTGGGAAACGCAAATTTTTTATGACTTACTGTCCAAAAGCTACTAAAAAGCTGTATGCCTCCAACAAAGACATTAAAAAATCTCAATCAAATACTTATTTAGTTTTTCTAATCTAATCTGAGATCCATAAGTGACTACCTGAATCTGGAACTGAAGCTTTAAAGGAAAACTGTCACCTTGGGTGAAATATCAAGCTGTTTTCCCTCATGAAGGAAAAAAAATCATAACAGGAATAAAGAATCAGATGCCTTAATCAAGGCCAACAGGGATGCTGCAACCCACTAAATAAAAAATCAAATATATAACTAGAAATCAAACTTCCTATTTCTTTCTGTGCCTTTGAAACATACACCCTGCACTTCTCTCCCAACCAACATTAATCAACTCTGATATAATGATTTTAAAAAACAGACATCTCCTTTTTTATCACTAAAGAGAACTAAGAGACTGAGCCAAGAAGAAAAAGATAGATTAAAAGAAAATCCTACTAATGAAACTTCTGGAGACAAATAATAATAAAATTTTAAAAACATAACAAATCAAAAACAAACAAACAAACAAAACCCCACAAAACAAACAAACAAACAAAAAGGAGCCATTGCCAGGATGACAATGGCATGTCATCCTGACAAAATTATTATTTTCTATCAGTTTTAATGGTTCAATTTGAAAAGTGATCCCCCTCCAATGAATGCATTAAAGACATTGATTTTGAAACATATTTCGCAATCTTGATAAGCAAACAATGGGGCACCCACCTCCAGGAAACACTTGTGTGTATACGAAGAAGACAAGTGTTGATCAACTTACAAAGCAGAAAAAAACAGCAGCATCTTCCTGGCCTTTCAAACAATTTCATTGCTTATTGTGGAAGGTTATGGTCATGCTACTGATGGCACTAAAGCAAATTTTAATTGCTTGAAATCACGGCAAAAGCCAGTTGCCAGAGAAGGCAGCCTAGCCTCCACAGTATGGCTTTATTTGTCAGGGTCCTAGAATGATTTGGGCTTGATGGCATTTTAAAGATTGTCTCATTTCAACAAGATGTTCCTGCCATGGGCAGGGCCTCAGGGCCTCATCACTCTCACAGCCAAGAATTTATTCCTAAAATCTAATCTAACCCTTCCCTCTGGCAGTGGGAAGCCATTCTCCCTTGTCCTGTCACTCCAGGCCCTTGTCCAAAGTCCCACTCTAAATCTCTTAGAGAACCTTTAGGCACTGCAAAGGGCTCTAAGGTCTTCCAAGAGCCTTCTCTTCTCCAGGTTAAACACTCCCAGCTCTCTCAGCCTAGCTCCAGCCACAGCTGGTACAATCATAGGGCTGCACATTTTTAACTTCACTTGTTTATTTCCCATGCTGTATTAATGTGCATAGAGGAATTTAAGCTGGGTCCTAATGAAGCCAATCTACTGGCTGGAGTGGTTGGAATTGTTTTTCACCATCCTTAAGGTGCTCTCCTGCTGACCTGTGATCCCTCTCCAGGCTCTGGGCATCTCTTGCTATCACTGCCATCAAACCAGAAGGAACGGGATAGATTGAGGTTCTCCTACTTTAGTTTTTGGGTTTAGTGGCTGAGTTCTGTGTTAGACTGAGTTGTTCTGTGTTATGAAGTCAGACTCCATCAACTTCATCATTATCCAAAGTCAATTTGATGAGCAAAGGACACCTTACAGACACAGAATTAATCTGCTCTCTGACATTTCTTTCCTGTGTGAGATCAAAGAGAAGAGCGGCCAAGACTCAGTTTGAGCCTTGGGCCATGGCCCCACCAAGCTCGCTGTAAAACTCCATTGTGCAGGTTTTCCAGAGGCTGATAAGGGATGTGTCACCATCCCCATTTTAGTGCTAGCCAGGGAGCCCCTTTGAAGCTATCTCCCACCTCACTTCATACTAGTGTGTTTTGGTTTGTAGCCAAGCACAGTCTCAGAGCACATGACCTGCTCTCTCTCAAGAGGAGAGGCATTCAGTGAGTGTGTCAAGTACACAACGGCAGCTGACAGGGATGTGGTCTTTCAGGGCCTACCATAAGCTGATCTAATGTAAAAACCCTTGATACTAACACCCAGGGCAGATGGTGATCCTCAGCACCACCTTCCTTCCAAAGATCCAATTCCATAGGCTGCAGCAACTACTGATATAGACATAGCAAATACAAGGTATTCTTCCTTTCCTTGATATTTTTAACCCCAAAGTCTTACCTAAGCAAAATCTACCACTAAATACTAAAAACTAAGAATACATTCTAAGTGGAACAATGTCAACTGTAACTGCTTCCCACTCCTGAATCAGAAAGAGAAATACTACAAGAATTGTTTATACTCTCCCTTAGAAGCCAAATCCAGTCTTCCCTCAAACCTGACACAAGAGAGAAGGCAACCACGAAGTCCAGTCTATGCAGAAGAAAGTGAGAGCAGACTTCTCAGCAGGAATTTCTAACAGGCAGCACCCACAGAGAAAAGGTTTGTAAGAGACTGTTAATCTCTGCACCTCAAGTCACAGTTGCCACTAATAAATGCCAATGCTACAGATGGAGAGAAGATCCATCCACCTGCAAGGGAGACCATGTATATGTGCACTCTGGATCAAGTTGAAACCTTAAATGTTATCCAAAACACCACTAGCTCTTCATTCAAAGAGCTGTCTTGCTGGTAACACGCTAGCCTAGATCCAGCCCAAGCTTTTGGGCAGTCTTAAAGCTGAACCAAGTCCAACAGGGCTTTCCAGACAGCTCAAAGAACCTAATCCTCTTTTTTATAGACTCCAAGTAAAGTCCTCAGCTGACCAAGATGAAGTATGGAAGAGACAAAAAGCTTCAGGAGATCAGAGGAAACAAAGCCAATCTTCTTCTTGACTTTCTCAACTGCTGTCAGGGGTCCAGCTGAGCTGACAAAGACCAAAAAGCATTACCTCAAAGCTCAATTCAGAAGTAGTTGATTCAAAGTGTAAGCACTGTATACTAACATCTAAAAGGTCAGTTGTTTAATTACACAGTCTAAGTCAGTACTTGAAACAGGACAAGTTTCTGACTCTCCTGATTAGAAATTGTCAAGAAACCAAGTGCAAAACATGGTCTGCCTAACTGCAGAGAAAGCCAGAACACTAGAGCAGCACCTTACCTCTCAGTAACCTTCTAGTTCCATGCCCAGTTGTTTTAGGTGAAATCTAAAAATAATCTAGGTAGCTAAAGAGGTTAATACAATCATTAAAATTTAAAAAAATAAAATCAGTTACTGCAATATACCATGCATTTACCCCGGTGCTCCAAGGTAAAGATATGATCTTGCTATTAGTCTTAGAAGAATAAAAAGCTCCAAACTCTTCATATATAATAAGAGGAGCCCTCCTCCACAAACTGCAGGGCACCAACAGTGCCAAAATTAAGCTGTGTTACTGCTCAAGGCACCAGAATGTCTTACCACAGTGCCAAGTAAAGCCACTTCAGTGAGGAGTCCTCATCCCCCATTAGGGATTGCAAACCCTGTGTTTAGGAGCATGGAAAGAAGCTGAGAGATTTACAAGAATTAGCAGGACCACATCTTGAGTTTCCTACAACACCCACTTTTTGCAGTGAAGGAGGTCTGTGGTCTTCTGAGGACTCAATCAAATGCCACTTTATCCAATACAAGAAGATGTAACCACCAAGACACCAGTTTCTCACTAAAAGAATCTTTTCCTGACGTACATCTTAGAGATTCCTTAAACATTCATATTTCTAGTTTTGCCTTTGGTGTTAGTGCCAAAACTGCTGGCTGCCAGCACAGTAGCAGCTCAAGGGAGGAAGGGGGCAGGGGAGCATTCCTGGACAATATTAGCAAGTTTCCTGTAACAGCAACAGAGCACCCACTGATGAACAGGTCAGAAATGCAGAAATTTAATTTCTTCTTTTAGACATGATCAGCCATTATAAGATGCCAAGACAACCTCTGTTACCACTGTGACTGCCTGCAGGACCCCCAGAACTGCTGCAGAGCCAACAATTTAGACTATTACCCAATAAGATCATTGCAAAGCTCCTTTCTTTGGCAGAACCCAAAGTCCCCCAATTTTCAGCATCCCATTTTTCCCCTGCCCTCATGTAACCACCTGAGCTACTGATCACTAAACACCTTATATTTACTTCGAGAAAGACAGATATTTTTCTTTGACTCCTGCAATTTTTCCAAATCTCCCAAACTGAAAGAAATCTAGTCTCTCCAGATGGACCCATGTACTTCACAAGCTGAAGCACAAAAGGAACTTCTTCAATCAATTTATACTGCAATAAACACGTCTGCTCTGACAAAGAGGAAAATGAAGGGGGAAAAAACCAAGATTTTGTTCCTACTTTTATTTTCCCATTGGAACAGAGGGATGTAACAGGCAGTAAACACTTTTTTTTCTGTCATTTCCTGCTCTTATGGACCAAAGTCTTTCATGCTACATAAACAATAGAACTCCTATCAAGTCTGTAAATAGAGAGTGGAAGAGCTAATATAAAAACTATTTAGAATAACCTGGACTTTTTCCTAACGATACTGACATGTTGAAGACAAACCTCAGTTGTTAAGCACCCCAGATCTTAAATTAAGATTACTTTACAATCTGTGTCCTCAAATACTTTTAAAGATAATCTAGGGAGAGTGTATATGGAGAATACTCATAACATGACTTGTAGGGAACTCTACATTCAGTTCAGATCTCTGAGCATACTTGGGACCTAAATTTGGGGAAAATAAATATCCATTTTCTTACAAAGCTGAATCTAACCGCAAGGGAATATACTGAACCCCCATGAACTCAGAAGAATATTTTTCCCCTAATAAGACACTCATCAGTATTTCTCCTCTGCTGTACTGTGGGTCTGCTTAATATTGCAGGCTGACTACAGCACTAAAAACTCGAGTATCAGTGCTTGTTTCTGAAGTGTCATCCCCAAAAAACCCATGTGTCCTGGTTCCAGCCATGACGGGGTTAATTTTTACTGTAGAATGCAGGTTATTCCATAACACTTCACATCATTCTCCAGGATGGAGGGAAGGGTCCCTTCCCCGTGGCACAGCATGGTGTGGTCAGGTATTGTCAGGGGTCCTGCATGGTGATGAGCACATGAATCGTTGGCCTCTCTTCCATTCATTCAATTTATATTGTTGCCCTTACCGTTAATTTTCTTACCTCATTGCTGTTTTCAGTAAATTTATCTTCTCTCAACTCACAATCTTTATCTGCTGTGTCTCCAATTCTCCTATCCAGCTGCCACGAGGGAGAGAGCAAGTGGAGCATGGTTTGGAGAGTCTTGGTGGGAACACTTAATTGGGGAGTACCATTCTCAAACCATGACACCATGAAACTAAGCACGATGACAAAGTGCAGAAAACGTGTCACTGCTTATAATAATCCTGGCTACATTATATAAAACGATGGTGTGCCTACATTTACAAACACTGCAAACCAACTTTTAATAGTGGGTTAGCCTACTGGAACTCGGAAGATAATGCTTCTTTTCTAGTGGAAAATCCACCCAAGGATCCAATAACATATAACACAAACTAAGTCTGAGCTCATACTGCCAGGGATCTGCTGTTTGCCTCCACTGGGATGAAGCTATTCCAGCATGTGTACAACACATGATGTTAGTTTTGAAGGTCTTCTTAAAAACCAAACACACTCAAAAAACCCCAAAACAAAATAAAACCCCAAAACAAAAAAATTAAACAAAACCAAGCACAACATCCCTCCTCCCACAAAAAAAACTCCACAAATCCCCCAACGAAAACAGGAAAAATACCCCCAAAACAGTATTTGTAACAAAGATTTCGGTATCTTCCCAGGCAGAACACCCTTAGCCATGCTGGCTAGACCTCAGCTGAGTTTACATGGACAGCCCCAAAAAGGCAGGAGCTGACTACCTGGAAGTTGTTTTAGCAGCAGAGAGCTTAAAGAGTGCTCCAAATTTGGAGACTAGCACAGGGAAACTAATCAAATCTAAACACAAATAGCTCTTTTTACATGGTCAGTATGACAGAAGCTGAGCAAAGGAAGAAACTGGAGGTGTTTGCATTAACTTTCTGGAATAGTTAGTGTGCTGAGAATGTATTCAGAAGCAGGTCTGCCTGATGGAGTGTGGATCTGTTAGCTCAGATCTAACATGTAGGAGACAATTGTCAGCACTGAAAAATAGACTGCAAAGAAGGAAGTCATACTCCTGATTTCTCTCAAAAAGCAATCAATAAAAAATCTTAACACTACAAGACAAAACCCAAGCCAAAAAACACATTAGATTTAATATCAGTAATTAACAAAACCAGAAAATCCATTCAATTCAATTTTAGTCCTTGTATTTGGACTACACAGAGAACAGATGTAATGGGTGGGATTGACAGAGAGCAGCAACACTGACCTATCAAGGTCAACTCCGAGTAAGAGACCAGAGATGTCAATATCTTTAATGAATATGATACAAATTTCAGCCAGACAAAAGAACCAAACACTGTCACTATCTAGCTTCTACAAACATTTATTTCTAAGGTATCTATAAACTGCTGTAGAAATCCACAGCTGAGCTGAACTTCAAATCCTGCATAAATCACCCTCTATCATGACTGTCATTAAGTAAACATAAAAATAACAGGGTGGAAAAAATACAGACTTCCAGTTTTTGTGGACTTTTTGTTTAAACAAACTAGTTCAAATCCTGCAATTGTGACATCCAGCTCTTAAAAATGCATTTAATGTATTCCAAAAGGAAGAGGAAAAAAAAATTGGACATTACAGTTTAATCAATACCAGCAACTTGAAACGAAGACTCTATGCCACATCTTGAATAGGTGTGCAAGGAGAGGGGACAAATTCAGAGTCAGCTGAAGAGTCAGCTAAAGACACAGCAACACATTTTTATCACTGAAAACCAAACCCACTACAAGTCAGAGCCAAAACACGGAAGTGTGACAATCTACATCCAGTTTCTGCCTATTCATAGAATTATAGATTCACACATGATTTGCATTGGAAATGACCTTAATGACCACTATATTCAAATCCCCCTACCATGGGCAGAGACACTTTCCACCTAGACCAGGTTGCTAACAAAGAAAAGACAAACCTATTTAATAAACACAGTCCTTTTGAAGAAAAATTTTGTTAATTACATTTCTTTTATTCTGGATATTAATTACATATTCAGTAGACACATTTATACAAGTCTATTACCCAGTTGTAACACCACCTAAAAATACATATAATTAAGAAGCATAATTTTAAGCAGAACTCTCATTATAAATCCAACAGTAACTTGAACATTACCACCATATTTCCAGTTCAGGCTCCCTTTTGGATAAGTATTGTCCCAACAGATTCCCTTTCTGTGGGAAACTCTGGATATCCAACCTGGCTGATCAGCTCTAGTCCTGTACTGACATTAGAAGACATCCAAGAAGCAATATCCAGGCAAAGCACTGCCTGCTCTGTTTAGACAAGGCCTTATCTTGCTCCAGCCTGTGTTAATCATTGAAAGTGTGATCTGCCTCCAATATATTTATCTGGCAGCAGAATCATCAGGGGGAAAACTATAAAATTTCTTTAGGTCATGTCTTTTAACACCGAAGTTGCTGAAAAGCATACTCTGCTTCTAAATGAAATAAAGGTGAGCAATCATCACTACACCAGATTGAAAAATAAGGATTTGGGTTTGAAGGTCTGCCACAAGCCTTCTCAGCAAGGGCACACCACTGCAATCCTCAGTATCAACTTAAAAAATCCTTAAAGTATCGTCTGATTTTCCAGTCTTAAAAAAATAAACAAACAAAACCAAAATGGAAGTTACAGAATCACATTTTAACTACTTCCCCTTCTATAACTGTGTTCCCTTTGAAAACTCTTACTAATATTTTAAAAAGAAAAAACAATTTTATTTCATAAAAAAGTATTTTAAGGCCTTTACTGCAAATTATGATTCTGCAGTACTTTTAGAAACTCAGGCACATGTCATTTAAACATTTTTAATGCATTTCAAAAGATAGATCAATATATTGTTTTACTAATCAGATGGATATTAGATTAAGTCTCATCTTATTTTCCCTGCTACCTGGTGAAATAAAAAAATCAGCTTTTAGTGCCAAGCACCTCCTCAGTAGGTGCCTGTAGGATGCATGGTACTAAGGAATGACAATAATGATGGATTTTGTTATTTATCATATCACCACACCCAGAATTCTGCAAGCTAAACCAAGAGGTTACATGCTCAAAAGCCTAATTTAATATGTAAGATCACTTCTTCCATCACAAGACAGAGGAACATAAATTCAGTGGGGGGTGGGGATTAAACTAAATATCAGAGAAACAGCAGCACAGAGTTATCATAACTCCACAAACACAGTCTATCTAAACCTCAGTGTTTTGGATATAAAACTAAAAGTTTTAGAGGGCTGAAAGTAATGCACAAAAATGGTCTCTAGAAGGATCTGAAGATCTAGGCTACGTTCAGGTCAAACTGCTGCAACTCAGGGTTTATTATTAGTCAGCCAAGCAGATGTCACAGCAGAAACATCTTGGGAAAACATGTCATCAGGAATATCCTGGAGCTTCCACAGAACTGGAATATGTCAGAGGGAAGAGACCAAGAACAGTTGGAAATAAAAAAAAAAAAAAAAAGAAGAAGGAAAAAAAAAGCAGTAGGTTGATGCTGAGTCACATCATATCAGTGGTACTCAAGGATTCCTCAGGCACTGTGAAGTGAGACAAGCAGATGACCAGGACTCAACAGGAGTTTGATGTTCATCCAATAAAGCTGACAGAACAGAGTAGAAAACAGGAGACAGGATAATCTAATGCATTTAGCAGATTTGGAATACACTCTTAGCATACAATACCTTTGTGGCTGGGAGACCCAAACAATACACGTGCAAAAGCAGATGGATGGGAATCAAAGAGCCAAATTTAAAACCTGTATTCTCAATGTTTAAGATTTTTATGAGCATTTCACCAAGCCTCTCCCAGATTACAGGCACCACCTATGACTCCCGGATTTCTGACCCTCCATTGAAGAGAGACAAAACCACCACCCTACAGAGGCTCTGCTATCATCAAAAATCATTCAGCAAGATCCTGTTCAATTCTCCATGGTGAAACCTAATCCAACCAAGAGGGAGGAGAGAGAAGGGAACAATAAAACAGTGCTAACTGTGCAGTTGGAGGCAACTCACCTGCGGGTTCCTTACAGCTTTGAATGGATCAGCTCAAATCCAAAATTCAACACTTTGCACAGAGGAGTGCGGTGGAACATCCACCCTCATGATACAATGTTTTAACACTTCAAACATACAAGTAAAACAGTGGCACAACTCTGTATAAGTTTCTGAACTAGAAATTCTGTTACCAGCCATAAAAAAATTTCAATTTCCACGGAGGCCATGAATCTTGTGAGTCGATGAACCCTCCAGCTTTAAGACACAGTGGAATTTTTAAACAATTGAATGTAGGGGGAAGAAAAGAAATAATAAAACCACCTCTTGCTGCCAGCTGTTCCATAACCATTTGCTACAAAGGTTTTCAGTCTGCAGCCAGAACCCCGAAGTAGACAGACAAGTAAGAGAGCAGCTCTCCCATCCTCAAAATTTGCTTCGTCAGTTTCTTTGTCCTAAGAAGAGGATTAGCAGTTTTTAAAATAACTTTTTGGACTTGCATGGTCTGGGAAATACCAACAAAACACCAGACTATCCTTTCAAGTGAATAAGAAAAGCATTTGTTCTCCATTCCAAGTGAAGCAACCTTTTGACTGCACAACCATCAAGATCAAGAAGCCATAACTCCAACCAAACATCCAGTTCTAACAACTCCACACAGTATGGATGAGACAGAATTTTTTAAAATTATTATTTTTATTTTACTATTTTGAGGAAATCTTACTCTCCCCTAGCTGTGAATAATTGCATTTCTACCAGTAAATTAGGAATGGCAAAGCAAGGCATGTATTTGCATAAGATGAAAAAAAATTTAAGAAATGCATTTCTCAACCACACAATAATTAGAGGGGGACTTCTCCCCCCATTGCTGATATTTGGCTCTGCATTTCTACAGCCAAGAAACAGGTTGTGAGAATTTCAATAGCAATTAGTAAAACAGATCGGGAGAGCTCAGCAGGCAGCACTGTTTGTTCCTCCATGGGAAACTTCACTCTGCATGAATGACTCCCACAGTCAGCAAGAGTGATGCACAGAGGTGGAACACCTGGCTCCAACAGGAAATTGGAATGGCTGAGGTTTTCCTCCAGGCAAAATCCATCTACCTCCAGTCAGGGGGTTTGCAGATACTCAACAAACAAGGGGAAAATAGGAAAAAAATTTAAATAGAAAAACCATCTATGTTACTTCAATACAAACCCCTAAGAGTTCCAAGATACAGCCGTACACCACTACAGCATGGGGGCTGGGCCTTAATCATCGTCAGTTTTTTTAAGTTCAGCCACAGCTCCAGTACAACTATGTCAACCAACAGCACAATTTTACCTACGGAGGCACAATCCCTTTTCCCATCCAATTTAAGACGGAACACAATGCCCAGCTTCTACTGGGTCATGTGTTCAGCTATCCCATGTGGGTGTGCACGCCCCTGCTCTCCTGGCAGCTCACTGGCAGCAGCATGGAGCTGCAGTGGATGACCCAAGGGCCAGACGACCACCCAGTCCCTGGGGGTCCAAGCACCAAGCACATCTCCAAAGCTGTGGCCAAGGTGGCCTTGTGTGAGGAAGCTCCATCCTCCACTGGGAGACTCCATGAGGAACCTTGTATATTTCTCCCTCAAAGAGTGTGAGAACTGAGTACATTCTCATCTCCTGTATTTCCCAGAAACACTGCAGCCAGCACAGAGCATGATGCTGGATTGTGACAGCAAAATCTAGGAAAAATACAAACCCATGGGAAGCTGAGATCTGGTGGTATTTCCATTCACTGGTCTGCAGAGATCACTCCTTCCTTTACCGTATTTATTCAGCTCTCTGTTGGTGTTACCCTGGAGAGCTCCTTACTTCTGCAGTGCCCGTAGGTTAATCTCTCAGAGCATTTTGTACAGGTTTCCTCTTTTACAAATTTCAGATTACTTACTAATTTTGACTTTAAAACCCTCTTTCTTCAAAATCTCTTCCTACGCTCCTATCAGGTTTTTTTGCACTGTACTCACTTTTTCCTTCTTTTATATTTCAGTATTCTCTTCTACTACTTCATTCCCTTCAGTTTTTACACAAACATTTTAATTCAGCTTTTTAAAGCTGTGGGTGAAATTCAAATCACAAGCCTCCATCAGACACATAGGGCCAGTGGCAGAAAACACAGTATCTCTGTAGACCTCATTCTGAAAGTGACAACCAACTTAGCAGGTGATTGATATCAAACATGGTAAACCCATGTTTGGAGGCTTCTTTGGTCTTCCTTCCACAGTTCCTTGCCTCAGTGTTCGGTACATTAGCTCTTTCACCCTGTTCCAACCTCAGGGCTCAAAATGATTACTGAAGTAGCAAGAATCTCATGAATGTAAATATTTGCTCAGGGTTGAATTACCAAGAGAGAATTTCTGCTCAGAGCCTGCAAGCCCAAAAAGAAAGAATAAAAAGAGACCAAGAGTTTAAGAAAACTAGAGCCCAGTGTTAAACTCCTTCATTATAATCAGAACCTGCCTGTTTTTCAGAAGTATAAAATAATGTCTGCTTTTCAGAAGTATAAAATAAAGAGGAGAAACCTCTGACATCCAAGTGATATTTAGATGTCACTCTGCCTTTCAAAAAATACTGTGACTACTGGGTTCTTTGAACTTTTAGAAATTAGATTCTTTAATATCAAGACTGGTAACCTCCAAAAATCTCCATCCATGATGCCATGTACAGATGTGTATGCTGCTTGCACACACTGTATTCAAATGCTCTATCCCAAGGATAGAGGTTGGGCTTCCAATAAGAGGCTGACATCTAACCAGTGTCAACCCTGGATCCTGTGTTAGTGTTTTAGCCATTCACGTTTATTAACCAGCTCAGTGAGTATCAGAAATTAACTGTAAAGGTACTACACTTTTAGCAGTGATTCTGTATACTTCAGTGGAGATTATTCAAAATGCCTGAAGAGAGAAAAATGTCAAATAACACATGCATTTGATTAATTCAATAGTCCAGCATAAAAATGCTCTCTCCTTGAATATTTATTAAACAAAAGAATTTCTGTGAGGCAGCATAAAGTTAGATGAATAAAGAAGAAATAAAGAGCTAGAACAATCTTTCAAAAGGGGACATTTCAGGATTTTAAAATACAATTACAGTAAAATAATTGCTCACGGCCATGCGGAAATGCATGAGGACCTACAACATTTCAGAGCTCCTCACCTCTCACAGCAATGGCCAATGGTCTGCTCTGTCCTTTTTAGTACCTTGAAGGCTCTGTCATCCCAAAAGATGCATTTTTCCTATGACTAACAACAGATATGACAACCATTAATTCTACATGACTCTATTCACTGCTCAATGACTGCTTCTGACCCAACCTCAAGAGCGCCCTCTGAACAGATATCAATACTTCCAGCACATTTAAACTCCAGAGGCCTATGAAATTTTAAAATGTAGAAATGGTTATTCTTGCCTTTAATAACTCTGAGCTCTCTAGAAAGTCACCGGCATTTAAAACACCAAAGTTAGTAACACTTGACATATTTCTTCAAGACAAAAAAACATCCTTCTCAGGCTATTGGTGCCCACCACAAGTACAGAGAGGGACCAACAATGCCTCTTCGGGATGCCGTGTGACAGTAAAGCCAGATTTACTAGCTTCACCACTAACATGTATCACATCATTCAGGCAGTACCAAGCTTCTTAACAAAGGAGAAAAATCCCATTTTAGCACTCCTGCAATTTTTTTTATGCTGATGGTTAACTGTGAAAGAGCTGTTGGTTTTTAGAGTTCATAACCACAAAATTAATTATACTTATTAGACCACAGAGGCAATGTGCTTTAAATAATGCCACTTAAACTCAACAAGTTAACCCTGAGAAGCCAGACCACAACTGCAGACCTGAGTATTTCTTATAGAAGGACGTGGTGACCACTGCCAGAAAAAGCAACAGCTACAACACCAAGGGAGCGGAGATGAGCATGAGGCTGTCACTCCAACTAGCATCACCAGCAGGGACACCATGCACCAGCACATCTTCTCTGCACAGGCTGGCACAGCACTTGCCAGGTACCCAGGTAAAGCAAATACTTGGTATTGTAGTATCAGGAGCTCCTAACAACAGGCAGCACAGATAGAATGAACAGTCACAAACTTTGAAATAAAACCCAAAGACCCATAAAATTTTTAGATACTGCAAAGGGTAGGATGTGAATCTACTTATAATAACCCTTGCTTTTAGGAGCTGGATGGAAATGGGAGAAGGGAAAGTAGAAGGAGGGGGGAGAAAAGTTGCCCTGGAAGCACTTTCCAGTGTACCTCATTATTGTTCCACCAACGAAGGCATCTCAAATTTCACCACACATAACCTCCAAACCAGTCAGGTGCTGTGGCTCGACTGCCTCCCAAATGCTCCAGAGAATGCAACACTGAGCTGCAGACATCTATTTTCAATTTCACATGGATTTTCACCATGGAGGTCTGGGGTCCTGTGCTCAGGGGTGTCAGGCTCAGTTCTCAGTGGGGTGTTCAAAGGGGTTGGCAGAGGACAAAAAAAAATGAGAGCCCTGAGAGCTAGTGACGTGCATGCAGCATGGCTCGAGAGCAGTCACATCATGGAAAACAGTTCAACGATACTCCCTCCTATTTTTCCTCTCCTCTCACTCATGTCCAAGTCCATCTTAGCTCAGGCTATGTCATGTGCTCTGTGCCCACATCTGAGAAATATTTGAAGTCGTTATTTTTTACTCAAAAGGAACTTGCAGCTAGTTCAGAGATTTTGGAACAAGAGACATATTTTCAAAAGAGCATCAATATTCATCATTATGTAAGAATCACAAGTCATTATCAGTGAAATATCATTCAGTTCCCTTGAGTGGAACATCAAATTTCACATTAAAATTTGATAATATCAATACAAACAGATAACAAAGTAGTTATTACTGCCTTTAATCTGCCACTGTTCACTCAAGTTAACATCTACGCCATCAATGGCTCAAAAGTCTAACACAATATCTGTATCCAGGGAGCTAGAAATATCATTACTTAGGTTTTATCAGTCACCTCTTTTAGTTTCAAATTGAGTTTTCAGTAAATGAAAAATTTAAATTTAAAAACTAAAATGTAAATTTTAACAAAACAGCTTGAAGAAGAAAATTAATGTTACTCAAAAGCATTTCACAATTTTGTAGCTTTAGTAGAAACCAATGCACAGTCAGAGGAATTAAAGCATCAATCACATCATTGTTGCATGTACATTCCCTGCCTTTCAATTCTCACACAGACCACTGGGTCACACTCACTGACCAAAGCAGGACCATTATTGATCTCCAATAATCTTATCAAGATCCCTAAAAAAAAAGGACCAGACAACCTTGAAAAAATCCCATGCATCCGTAACTATTGAGCTTGGTCAGCAGGAACAGACATGCTTCAGTCAGGAACATTCATTGTTGTTTGAGCTTATGGACACACGGGAAGACAAAGCTGTTCCCAATACCTCCTGCAGAAGTTAGATGTACATTTTTCATTGAAAACCAGTATGAAACAGTTGGACTTCAGGTCATATTTCAGAGGGCAGCATTGGCCACATCACTCCTCTCACATACCTTGTTTGAGAACAAAGCTTTCTCAAAACCAAACACATTGAACCTGATCAGGGAACTCAGAGTATAAAATCATTGGAATACTTTGGAAAACCCAGCCACAAAAACTGCCTTGAAAACACTGCAGCGCAAACAATGCACGTGTGAAAAATCATCATCTGGGACTCTGACTTCCCAAGTCTGTCACTCCTGGTGTCACAAGGTTTCAACATCCCACTTCCATCACTACTGATCTAAGGCAGACTTCCTCATTCTGGATCACACTATAAAAGCTCATCCCACACAAAAAGCCATGAGAACCATCATCACTATGATTCTACTGTTTTTATTGTTTTGAATATAATATTCTCTCTTGCACCTCTGAGACATTCCAAGACAAAATACACTCTGCAGTCCCAACCTTGTCCTACATTATCACCTCAGCCAACGTTAGGAGTTGAGGAGAGACCCACAAGAATTGTGTTGGTCAGTATTTCTGTAGCATTAGTACAGTACACTGCATTTCCTTAAGGAAAGGGCAACCTCGTATCAACTTCATCTTTCTTCCCTGCCTCTGTGGAAGATACCTGACAGGACTTAGATCTGCAGACTCGGCAAGAGGCAAAGGTCCTCCGGAAAGAGAAAGTCCTGGCTTCACTTTCAGCAAGAGTTTTAGACACACATTTAAATGCAAGAAGCTGCGCCAAATGAGACTGGACAACAGCAATTCCAGTCCCATGCAAGAATGATTCCAGCCAGGACTATGTAAGCAGGGCACATCAGAGCCACAAGAACAAGCAAGATCTACAGATTTCCTAATAGAGCAGGAGGCTGCAAACGTGGGCATTTCAACTACTGCAGGCTCCAAGCCAGGTGGGAGGACCATAAAAAATAATGTATTGAAGATTGCTACCCAAGGAGGTTCAAGAAGTCAGATTGCCTGAATATCTCTGCATCCAGGGCAGATGGGGAACTTCAGCAGCTCTGCAACTCACCATAATCTTTCCTAGGTTGATCCAGCTTTTACTTACCCAAGAAGCAGGGCAGAAAACTTCACTTTTAAAAATAAGAATTTATTTCTTTAAAAGGAGTTCCTTCAAATTCAGTCTCATTTTTATCATTTTTCTTTAGCATCATTTAGGTAAGAACACACAATATAAAGAACTGGGTTACAAATGAGCTACATCAGGAACAACCCAGCCTTCTTATTTCAAGGGATATTATAAACACAGCTCTGCTGGATGGAGTATGAACTCTAAAACATCCTCCTAGCATTGTGAAAAACAGCTTTCTATGAAAGATAAACTTCTAAAGAATGCAAGAATACTTCTATCAGTGTATTGGTTGCCATACATAACCCCTTCCATTCTGCATGCTTCTCAACAAAACCAGTTCTGGTCATTAACAATTGCCAATAGTCTCTCCCATTCCTTGGTGCCGCTGTGTATCAGGCACTGCAAGATTCTTCTATGTCGCAGAGCTATTTTCCTTTGTGTTAAAATTCCCTAAAGCTTGCAATGGAACTAAGGTAGAGTATATCCCTTTAACATAGTTAAACCACTCTTAATATTTGGAATGGAAAATGTGACATAGGTGCTGAGGTTTAAAAAACAGCTATGATGCACGTGGCCAGTTTTCTAAACATGATTCTCATAAGGGGTTTTAGGGCGCTTCCCCCCCCCACCCCCCGAGAATTTTGGTTTTACAGAGACAGCCAGCTGAACACAACAGACCATTATGGTTAAGAGATTTCCAATTTGCAACTGGAAATCATTTACGTTTTGAGTACTAACAGTTCCAAAAGGTATTTAAAAAGGAGAGAGGAAAAAAACCTCAGCATTTCGTAAGTGCCTAAATATGGATTGGCAGGAAATAAATTTAATCTATACTGTAAATAGCAGTTATACTAAAATGAATGTTTAACAGAACTGATTTTGTTTGTTTTTCGGAGAACTAAAGATATATTTACACAACTCAGTGCTGCATTTACTCAAACATGGATTCCCGGGCCACTGTGAGCCGCACAGGGACGCCAGGTCCAGGCTGCGTGTGCGGGGCAGCCAGCAGCTCGGGGTGAGCCCGCAGCTGGAGCTTGGGAGGCCGTGGGTAGCGCAGCCAGCGCCGCTGCGGGTCCAGCCTGGGGAGGGCGGGCCGGCCCCGCGGGCTATGGGTTTGCATCAGAACCGCGCCAGCCGCTCGCGGCGGCAGGGAATGAAAAGAAAAAAATCAGTTGAAGAAAGAAAGTTAGTTGATCGCACCCCCCAGTCCATGCGGGCTGCTCCGCTGCGCCCCCCACTTCCTCCGGTGGAGCGGCCCGACCCCCGGGCTCCTCGCCGAGGGCGCGGGCGGAGCGGGGCCCTGGCCCCAGCAGAGCCGGCGGGACCGCGCGGGGCAGCGCCCGCCCGCCGGCCGGCGAGCGGAGGGGAGAGCAGGGGAGGGAGGCGGGGGCCCCGCATGCCTGGAGCGGCGCCGGCCCGGGAACCAGCCTCCCCGCCCGCACCGCAGAGACCCCGCGGCCCGCCGGGACCCGCGCGCCGCCTCGATCCCGGCCCAGCTCCCCTCGGCCGCCGCAGCCTTCACCGAGAGCTCGGCGGGCCAGCGCGGAGCTCTCTCGGAATTGCGGCCAGGGCGCGGGGGGCTGGGCGTAGCCTTACCCTCCGGCTCCATCTGTTCCCGCCGCCGCGCTCCGGAGCTCCCCGAGCTGCTGCGCGCTGAGCTGGGCCGGGCGGTTACAAAGGCGGCCGCCGGGCGAGGGGGGTGGGTTTCCTCTCCCTCCCACTGCAGCTGCATCGCGCCATGAGGCGCCGCCAGCGGGACGCGGCGCCCCTGAAGGCGGCGAAGGCGGGATGCGCCCCCGGCCCGGCCCGGCCCAGGCGGCAGCGGGACACGCCAGAGGGGCCGCCCCGGCTGCCGGGGGACCAGGTGCTGCTCCAGGCCCGGGGAAAGGGTGCACCCGCCGCTTCTGGCCCCTCCCTAGGGCCGGGAGTGGGGGCCAAGGGGAGGGGGAGAACGCCCTTTCCTGCCTCCTTCCCGCCCGGCCCTGGGGAAGCAGCGCCTGTGGCTTGCGTGGTGGACCCCGGGCAGCGCTGCGAGGAGCTCCCGTTAAGCCAGACAAGTAATAGGCTAACCTATGGCATCCTACTCCCCCTAAGCTAACCAGTGGGCTCCGGGATGCAGCTACAGGGAGCAAGGGGCGCCCAAGCTCTTCACCATTCGTATGCCATAGGGAAGGTGTTTATGGGTCCCTTCGGTAAGAAAGAGGACGAACCCAGGGCGAAGCTCAAAATCACGTCACAAGCAATAGAAAGGGAAACCTAAAGGTTACAAACTGTACACCGGCTGTTGCCCTTGGAGCCAAAAGCTTCTCAGTGCAGCTGCTGGGGGCGGCTGTGGGACACACGCTGAGGCCCAGGAGAGACCCCGGGCTGTGCATGGCTTCTCTGACTGACCTGTTCTTCCGCATACGTATCAAAGAGCAATTCAGATACGAATTTTGTCTGAGGGGACCAAACCCTGCCAGCCTCTTCCCACCTCTCAGGACCATTCCAAGAAACAAGAGCTTCTTGAATAGTCAGACCCGAAGGCCCACCTGGCTCACTGCTCTGTGCCTGGACAGGGAGTAGGACGCTGTTGGTGGGAGGGATTACAGCTGAGCTGGAGGGTGATGCTCTCTTTTGTAGCCCTGGTGAAGTGCTCCTTCCACAGAGGTAAAACCATGGCTCTTCAGGTGAGGCACATATTTAAAGGAGAGCTTTCTGAGATTTAAGATCCCAGCTTCTCATCACATGGAGTAAATAATACAGAGAAAAACAGAAGTACCTATCAAGCAATCTATATCTGAAAGCACAAAGACATGTAAAATGGTCTTCACAAAGGCATTTACCTTCAGGAAAAAACAGCAAAACAAGAAACTGATAAGTTATCTGTGTTGGGCTTTAGTCTATTTCTTATTATCCAGTAGTTCATCAATGCTCTTTACCTTCCCTCTGAAATATCCAATGTTGATGCAGGCATTAGTGTGGAAATAGACTGTTGAGCACTTCAACAGTGTGGTGGAATGGAAATGCAGTTTTGCAGTGACATTCCTAAAATTAATTTCTGTGGACTAATCATTCCAGAATAAAAGAAGTAGCTGTTCATGTATTCATGGATCAACTCCATGAATAGGGTCTAGATAAACCAGAGTAAGAAAGCAAATTCATCAGTGATGAACCAATCTGGATTTCTTGTCACTTTGGAAATCCAACCTGTTACTTTCAAAATCCTACCTTAAAGCATTAATACACGTACACAAATTTAATATGCAATTAATGATTTCAGACATTTATTGCTGTAAAAATGGATATGGCTCTCTTAGATTAGTCCTGTCCTTTAGCACAATAAGGTGGGTCATCTCTACAGCATTTTCACCAGAACAGATCCAAGCTCACCAATCATGGCTGCATGTTTATCAGGTATAATGGAGATTCAGCAGCAGAAACAAACTTCCAAATTGTTGGAAATTTCCCAGGTTCTTTGCTGTCGTGAAAGCAAGGTGCATGACATAAAGTGTGAAGCTGAGACAAGCTTTATTTTAATAATTTTAACTTGTTAAATATAGCACCAGAACACCAAATAACCCACATCCCTTAAAATTACCTATTTATTTCCTGTCCAATTCTTGCCCTATCCTAGCCAGCATTTTGGTTTGGTTTGGTTTTTAGGTTGTTTTTTCTAGATAATTGGACCATTTTTCATTTTAGGCACTTAGTATCTACAGTCTGGGCATCTGCAGCATTTAATTTGTATCTCTGACCAGAATCAGTTAAATTATTCCGGAGCGAGTTAACAATTTGAGCAAGTTGTACCCATTGCTTTTGGCCAGCAAAATTGTAACGGAGGGGCAGCGCCAGTTTCTTTACATCTGGGAAATAAGCCATGTCTCCAGCCAAGGTAAATCCTGTGGAGTCAGGGAAAAGTTTCAGCAGATAAGCAATAAATAAAAGAAGAGCTCTGCTTTGCAGCTCTGCTAGGGATTGGAAGGAATGAAAGCTAAGAAAAGGTGGTCTGACACTACCAGCAAAAGAGCAAAACAGTGCAGATTTGGGAAGACAAAAGAAATTGCTGGGGCACCCCTGAATAATGGAACTTTCTTCCCACCTGAATTGAGAGGCATGCAATCCTTTAAAACTGTGAGGAACAGAATGATCCTGGGATCATTTACAGCACAGTTTGTGACTCTTGAGTAACAAGCATGGGATGCCACCTTTCATTGAGTTGCAGGCAGGAGATATATATCCAGCTCTGTAAAGTCCTTTTCTTCTAACCTGTTTCAGGTACCTGAGCTGTTTCCCTTCAGGTGTTACGAAAGAAGTCATAATAGAAACAAGTCTGCCTTGTCAATATTTCTGTCATTTCTAACATTCACAATATTAGTCTCAAAGAAGTTGAAGATTCTCTTAAATCAATCAAAAACTGGTTGGAAACCTTCTGCAATGAACTGGACCTTGCTGAGCACCTGAAGGTCTTAGTTTTATTAAATCTTAGCTGCAAATTCTACTTTGTGCCCAGTACAATGAACTTCTTTAAGCTTTGAAGCACTGATCAATGTCCATTGAATATGCTCTTGGGCTGGTTTTAATTGTTTTCAATCCCTTGGTATCTAATGCACGTGTGTGCAAGGGTAAGAGTAAAGGGCCAATAAACACAGTGTGACTGGTTAGCAGAGTTCATACAAATATTCTTTCCCTCCAAAAATAAAAAAGTCGCCTGTCATATTGCATTAAAATTCTGTTACGAGATGAGCTCTCTCAATACAAAGTAATTCTCCTTCATGGTAGGCTTTGCAGTTCAATGAGGATTACTACTACATCCAGGAAAGATAGATTTAATGAGAGCAAGAATAATCTCTTCTAGATTTAATGAGACATTGGAGACCAAAGAGCCAAGGCTTTGCAAATATGTGGCGTTTGTCTGATATTCTTTTCCTGTAGGAGATGTACATCGTGTTTTGTTCTGGATCATGTAATCCTTGGGGTGACCCTCATGTGCTTTTGCCATCATATGACACTCTATGGCAAACACAGAGCTTCTTTGTGCACAGAGTGCTTATTTATAAATCTTGGAATTTTGATTGTTTTTTTTTCCTTTCTGAAAAGACTACTTTTCATGTGAAAATGAAGATTTGAAGATTACTGTGATGTCTTTTGAGTATTTGTGCAATCTCATTCTCATTAATTTGAAGCTGGGCCTTTGCACTTGCAGATAAAGCAGAACTTTATTTCTCATTCACAACAAGATTAAACCAGCAAATGCAATTAGAACAATTAAATTTTATGGCAGCACTGAAACTTATTCTGTTGCTTTTAAATTTGAAAAAATAAAAAAGTCAGAAAGAAATGATTCATCAAAGGTAGTTTTCAAGGGAAAATATTTTTAAGCCAAAACCATACTGTGGTTGGGGGAGGTTGTTGTTTTGTTTTGGTTTTTTTAATGATATCTTAGGCAAAAGAAAGTCTACTCCATATTCACCAACCCCACTTACCACAGCAGCCAAGAATCCAGAGAGAAAAACCCCACAAAACAATATACAGAAATAAGGAACTGCAGATGAAAGTAAACAAGCCCTCCATTTGGGATGTAGGTCCTGTGGCAGATTTTAAACTCTGGCATGAGATTTTTATAGCAAAGTGGAAAAGTATTTTAGCTACACATTATGATGTAGTTGAACTTAAATATTTACTGGGACTTGAATGTTAATTTTTCTTAGCATTTTCTGAGGCATTTCCAATCCTGGACTTTCTAATATCACTGGTATTCTTTATACACTGACTTAACAGGTTTTTTTCGTTTAAATTGTTTCAGATCTTTTTTAACGTAATATACCTTAGAGCTGTAATTTGAGCTCTCTGAAAGCCAAATTAGGTTCACACAACAGGTAATGAATGATCAGTGCACCACCTGTTTTCAGAGCCTGATCTTCACAATGGAAAATGTCTTCTATGTCCAAGGAGAGCACAAGAGCCATTCTTCATGTTTTAAATGCTGTGCTGGGGAAAACAGTAGTCCTGTTGCCGTTGCTTAAAAAAACAAAAAAGAAAAAACCAAGAAAACAAAACAAAACAAACAAACAAAAAACAACCAACCAAACAAAAAACCAACCAACCAACCAACCAAACACCTACAAGGGTGGTGTATCCATTCACTTCTGTCTCTGGGATATAAAATGAGGGTGGATCATTAGGGGACTCATAATATGCTGACCAAAAAGGCTACACTTGATGTGTGACTGTCCATCCTCACCAGACAGGATGATGATGAGGAGATGTTGCTGACCACTAGCTAACAGCCAACATGTGTGACAGACAGCAGAAGCCTCACCTATCAGTGGGTGTCTCTGTTTACTGGCTGTTACCAGGGCTGAACTCATGGCAGAGCACAGTAGTGTTATAGAAACCTCTGTGCATAGATTAGGTTCTGTTTACTGTGGGTTTTCATTTATATTTTTAGATTAATTAAAGCTGTAGGCTTGTCAGATGTGCACATTAATTTGCAGCAGTGGGGGTGAACTCAGTGACCCAGAAGATCTTCTCAGCTCCCATGTTCATAGTTTATTCTTGTACCATGTTATTAAGTAAATGAGGAGCTATAGCTTGTCACCATTCAATTAAACACTTTTAAACAACACTGACTTTTGCATTACCTTCAAAAAGAAGATGTGCTTTATCAATTGAATCATGCATCAAGGGTAATGTGCTTCACAATCAATGACTTTCAGGAATCCCATTATTCAAAAGGAAAAAGCACAGAGGTACCTAAGCACTTTTAAAAATGACCAGGATTAGAGTTAAACCCTTTCAGAAATTAAATAATCTAAAGGGCATTGCAGATTTTACCCAAGATTTTCAGTACTCTGAAATGGGCCAAACAGAGATTGTCAGATTGCTGCTTTGATTAGGAAGATACTAAAACTGGAATCTCTGTCAAACAGGAGAGGGAAATACTGTTTTTTCCTGTGCAACACTAGATTAGAAATTTAGTCCAGAAATGTTGACTTCTAATACGTGCTACAATGGTCTGGCAGACAAGGTATAGCTTTTAAACAGAAAGAGGGAATTCCAGCACACCTGATTTTTGTCACCCTCATCACTGTTAATCTGGGTTCAGAAACAAACACTGACTTATTTTGAATCCTATAAAAGAATTCTCATCTCTTTTTTTTTTTGTCATTCTACATACATTTCATCAGTTATGGAATTAACTCCATTACTTAAGGGTAACCCAGCAAATTAGCTGAAGCCCAAATATTTTGTAAAACTTTACTCTGAAAAAAAACCAAAACAAAATGATTAGTACAATATTTCTGTAATCTATTATTAAATTATCCAGAATACTGATGTGTGTTTTTTAAAAACGGATTGTCTTTGACTCTTCATGAAACTACTCAAAGGTTCTCATAAAGTTTCACACCAGCCATCATCAACTGCTCTACATGCAGACCTGGATGGTCTATGTGTTACTAGGATCTTGGAGATTGCAAGAGTGTCATGAGTTACTCCTGTAGGCCTCAGAGCTGCCCTTGCAGCCACACGTGCTACAGCCCAGGGTGGTCACCACAGCCCTGCCCAGCCTGGGCTGGGATTAGCAAAGTCATAAAGCAGATGCAGAGGGAAAGGTCTACATACAGCTCCTGCACTGGAATGACATGCCTGTTTTCTGTCACATGAGAGATCTCATGTCACATCTGTACCCAGGAAAGTAGGTAAGTAAACCTCATTTATTAAAGCACAGTCAGTTTGCATCGCCTGTCTTCAGGGAATCAGTGGGCCAACCCTCGCACAGAATGTATTGGATATGATGGATCAGCACAAACACCTTAGGTGACTTTTTCCAAAAAAAGTTTTTAAAATCACAGAATTATAGAATGTTTTGCATTGGAAGTAATCTTAAAGATCATCTAATTCCAACCCCCATATATATATTTATACACATACAATTATATAAAGCCTGAACTTCCTTGAAAGTCAGAATCTATGAGTGGCTTTTTAGCCAAAGCACTTTTATTTCTAGATATTTATCCCCTGAAATATATACCAGATTTAGTTTTCACCTTGTGCAGACATTTTGGATATACTTAACAGACAGGAGATGTTAGACTATCTGTTTGTCTTCATATCTATATTTTCTTAGCTGTCACTATGATGAGCAAAGGCACGCTTTAAGTAGTGTCATCTTAACTAGCAATCCATTTGTAAGGCTTAAATACTTTTCCACTAGCAGCAACTGTTCTACCATATGATTTCCCTCAGAAGTTAAAAAATACAATTGGAGGTGAACTGCAGATCCAAGAGTGGAGTTTCTGGTGGAGTACCTTCAAATCTCTGAGAGAAATAAAATCTTTCCAGGAGTGCTATTAGCCTTTAATTGTTGATGAAATAATATAACTATTTACTACTTTTCACATAGCAGGTTGATTTGCTAGTGAGAAATTACATCAATTTTAGCAGGTATGCCACTGGGACTAATTACTGTCGTTTCCACATCAGCTTGTGGCAGCAAAACTTCCTAAACTAATAAAACTAGGCATGTATGTGGCATGTATGTGGCCACGCTATCCACTACATAATGAGATTTTTGATTTATTTCAGTAGTTTCAGCTTTGTTCCTCTCTGTACAATAGGATGGTATCAGCTGCATGACCCTTGGCATTGCCTGCCTGGTTTCTTACCTTTCACAAAGTCCTCCTGCAAACTGGCAATGCCAGTGAGTGGTGAGCTGAGAATGTGCAGAAGTACTCACTTACAGGTAGCCACATCTCCGAGCCTGGCCACTGGCTGCTGGACTCAGATGGGATGAAACCTTGACCATGGTGATTGAAGCAGTGGTCTCAGACTTGGGGTTATGGATGGGCAAAGGGGAAGGTGCAGACCAAACTCCTGCTGGTTGCCTGCCAACCACTCTGCCAAACTTCTGACATAGCACACACCTGAAGACAGCTTTTGCGGCCCCAACCCATTCCTGCTAGGCATTGAAATATACAAGCAGGGCAAGTTCTATGCACAACAGATCCTGTGCAAGCCCAGAATAGTTACGTGACACACAGACAAATGGTGAATACTCAGGAAGTGAACTGTATGACCAGAGCAGTCAAAAAAAAATGGGGGGAAACATAAAAACTTCTTCACAATTGTGGTTCCATTTATTGCCTGTCACGTGACTCAGGGTAATCACTTGCAGCACTGGTATCCATTCATAAAGCTCCATCCTCCTGAGCTGCCAAGCCAGTGACTTGCTGAAAGAGCAAGAAATACATCCAGGGTGAACTGTACAAAACTATGGGTAACAATGGCAAATCTGAACGAAAGGGAGAAGGGCAGGGGTGAAGTGGAGAATTCTTGAGACAAAAGTCAAATGTTTTAGTGTAGAAGAAGTGTGACCAGCTTTGATCTGCTCTCAGCTCCCATTTTCCTTGAAGCAGCAGAGCGCCCTGTGAGTGGACAAGCCCTGCTGACTGGTGCTGCCTGGCCCTGTCTGGCTCCATTTGGCCCTGCCTGGCTCTCTCTGGCTCTGTTTGGCCCCGGCTGGCTCTCTCTGGCCCAGCCTGGCTCTCTCTGGCCCAGTCTGGCCCTGGCTGGCTCTCTCTGGCCCTGTTTGGCTCTGTCAGGCCCTGTCTGTCTCTCTCTGGCCCTGTTTAGCTCTGTCAGGCCCTGCCTGGCTCTTTCCATGAGCAGGGACATCTCCCACTAGACCAGGGTGCTCGTTTGGCTCTGGCTGGCCCTGTCTGGCTCTCTCTAGCCCTGTCTGGCTCTGCCTGGCTCTCTGTGGCACTGTTTGGCTCTGTCAGGCCCTGTCTGTCTCTCTCTGGCCCTGTTTAGCTCTGTCAGGCCCTGCCTGGCTTTGTCTGGCTCTCTCTGGCCCTGTCTGGCACTGCCATCTTGTGTTCTCTGCCAGAACCGTTCCCTGATCACACACAGCTGTCAGCAGTTGTATTTTGCATGTTCAGGCATAAGGGTCACATCCCTTTTATGTTTCTTACTATTTTTCAACTCCCACCACGGTTTCTCCTCCCTTCATGTAGACCACGGTCAATGTTATTTCTCCAAGCTGACTTCCAAAGAGAGTTGCTCTGGACATTCAGCAACTGGGTAATAATGCGTACTAGTGAGAGCTGATAGCTGGGAATTCTGTCCCTATGGAGATAGACATGGAACACACAAGGAACTTACTTTCACAAACTGTATCTTATTTTTGAGACCTGTTACTAAACAACTCCTTGATTACCAGCTAAAAAGAATTAATTCTTTTCCCATCTTAATAAGGCAGGTTAATTTTAGGACACTCCTTAGAGCCAGGTAAGTTCACACCATAAAACCTCCCTCTGACACTATCCATGGCGTGTCAGCACTCTGCTCTCTGATGGAGACATCAGGCTGCTAAACAGGAGAGAGATTTCTGCGCCAGCTCCATGACTCTGATACGTGGCTCAATAAAGGTTTGTTGTTCATCTGGCAATAGCAGTAAGCTGATGTTTCACTGCTGGATCAAATATTTCATTCTTTATCTCTTGATAAAACTTTGAGCTGCATTAATCTGAATTCCAGGGTAGAAGCCACAGAGGAAAAAAAGCTAAGCAACACTTGAGATTAATAGAAGCTGCCTGAATGCTTAATCAATATAATTAGAAATAACTGTCATAGTTAGGAGCTCTCTCACCACCAGAAAGTAAAGAGAAAATGTTTGTTATTATGGAACTGCCAAGTGGAATGTTTTCCCTAAATTTGAGTTAGCATGTATCTGAATGCTGAGACAATGTTGAACTGAAAATTTCTGTGTAAAAAATAGGGAGTAAGGTTTTGTGGAGAAGATACAGAAGAAACTATGTCAAGCAATATGAAGAAGTGAACAGTTAAATGAATTGTTTCTTATTCTTTCCTTAAACTTAATAATGGAGAATTGTAATTCCTCAAATAGATGACTGTTTGAAAAGCAGAAATGATTAATTTCAAAAAAAGATTTTAAAATACTGTTATTGAGAATGGATCATGTAATTGCTAATGAGAATTTATTTTTAAAAGTTTTGCTCTTTTTTCTTCCTCTTATGGCTTTAAAATCATATACTAAATCATCAGTATGGAAGTTTCTCCTGCCTGTTAAGCCTGCTACAATATTTTAGCCTAGGACATTCACAGCCCAAATCCCCCCAGCTGACATTTATTTTAAAAGTAATATCAGAGATGCTTCAAATATATAAAATTGTTCCAAATTCTTGCAACATAAAGAGTATCACACAGGTACATGTTTGGCCTACAGAGTGTCCTTCTAATGACACTTGATTCGGCCAAAAGCCACAGTATTTGGGGGTTCTGCTCTGAAAGTAATTTTCAGCTTAGTTAAATTCTTATTCTCATGAGGTTGGTAGAGGTCTGGACATACACTAACTCACTTCTGCCTGCCTTAAACTCACCTCATCTCATGTAGCTAACTCAAGCTTTGCTCAGGTATGTAACATTCACCTGCAAGTAGCACATTACATACATTGTCCTAGTTAGGTGATCAGTGTAGATTTGGTCTAAATTTTAAAATTTTTCTCAGATTTTCTCCGCACAGTCACAAAAATCAGCTTTCATTACACTGCTCCCACTCAGCATATTACCTTTGCTTCAGAAGTACTCTAACATCTAGAACCAGATTCAGCTTGTTAGTTGGCTTTCATGGTTTTTTTGAGTTTCTTAAAGTTTCTGGACCTAGGGCATTTTACAACCCCTTCACTTGATAACTACCAAACCTGATGGCTTAGTTCAGGAGCAGCACATCCCAAAGTCACAGGGCGAGGTAAGGGGCAGATCAGCTCTCAGGTTACCTTTGAGATAGCAGTAAAGATGAGGAAAAACATTCCCTCCCCAGGTGTGACAGCTCCTTCCTGGAGAAATTTGCATTTGCACTGGGAAGCAGCATCCTCCCCTCCTTTCCTGGGAAAGGACAGATGAAGCTATCCTTTTCAGTGGTTTGAATATGAGTGATTTTCCCAACAATGACGAATTAATGTTTGCTTGAAGCTTTTATAGATAAGTATTCAAAATAACTCTCAAAAATAATAATATACTCAGAATAATCACATTGACTAGCTGCTTTGCTTGGTTATGAGCTCCTGGAGGTGATCTTTATAGTTTTAATTATTTCTTCAAAGTTCTTGGACACAAAAATACCTTTTCCTGTAGGTCCATCTACTACATCAGCCTTTAAAAATCACAAGACTGTGAATATATTTTTGAAACTCTAACTACTGTAAATATTTGTCTAGCTGAATTTTACCATGTTATCTAGTGGGATCTCCGAAAAGCACCTCTCTCTTAATTTTCATCGCCTTCATCCCACCAAACCAGGTACTTGGAAACTTCCAGATCTCTGATCTTGAGGCATTTCAGTACACCCAGAAATCTGCCCTGTTCCTTTTTTGGGAAGTGAGCAACTTGTTTTCAAGCCTCACTTGCAAGAAACAAAAGATCTCTGCTGGATTACTAACTCCGTAGCAAGCAGGAGTGTGATATTTGCTGGCAGATTCCTCTCCCAGAGACTTAACTCCAGCACATCTGTAGCTGTAATGCTGAACCCACCCTCCATCTCTGCAGAGGCAACATTTCCCCCAGGGCTTAGGGAGGGGATTTTTCTACACAGAAAAGAGTCAAAGAAATGAACGTTTTAATTAATAGCCATTCACTAGACAAGCTGTATTAATGTAAATACTTTCCTTTGACTGTTTTCTCATTTTCTTTCTTACTAAAGCATTCTTGAATCACCCTGCTTTACTGTTTCACACGTATGCACTCATGTACATGCAGATGGATTTACATGTTTCTTCTGTAGATCATCCTGCACGTAAAGTTCCTCTTAGAGAAAATGCAGACCTCTACAAGCAGGGCAAGTGTCCCAGCACACATACTCTGCTAGTTCACTGCATACCTCTGAGCAAGTGTTTTCAATGCCCAAGGAAAAACTGGCATCTTGCATATGTAAGTTGATGAGCTGGTGTCATGCAGCTGACAGCTACCAGATAGAGAAACAACCAGCAGAATGGTTCTAAGAATCCTACCTGAGGGCACAAGAGTTGTTAAACTAGAGTATAAAACCATATTTAATGTTTCTAGGGGACAACATGAAGTCATTGATCCAGGAACATCATTGTATTGATGGGGCAAACCTCAGCCTTGCACTCAGAGTTTTAGTATTCTGCTTCAGGGGCTTTTTGTGAGTTTGTTTGCTAATTCTACTGGACAAACATCAACTTTATGCATTTTCCCCAAATCCCTAACTGGTTGGAAAGGGCTTTTAAAACCATCTTGTTCCACCCCCCTGCCATGAGCAGGGACATCTCCCACTAGACCAGGGTGCTCAGGGAACACTGCCAGGCCAGGAAATACTTCCAGGGAAGTGTTCAGGGCCAGGCTGGATGGGGCCCTAAGAGTACATTAGTATTTTGGAGAGTATACAAGAAATTAAGGTGCAACTTCAGGATGATTTGTCACGACTGACACCATAGCCTTAGGCCTACCCTTACTTTCCCTGTACCAGCAGAAGTGTTTGCAAGGCTATTCAGCAACACACATTAAACCAGTATGATCCAGGCCAAAACTAATCCATGAAGATATCATGGGATAGGACAGGATTGTGTTCCCTGAATGTGAGCAAAAATAATTAATTTTCTAGTTCTGCAGAAAACTTCATGTGACGTATTCCGTTTCTTTCAGATAAAAAATAGTATTTATTTGGCCCACAGCTGAAAATCCCTTCAGCAGACTACTTAAACCAGCACCTTCTTAAACCGCAAAACCAACAGGCCGAACACACAGTTCCTTTTCTCTTTTATTGCTCCTGCCAATGTGACTACCTTTACACAGGCACATTGCTTTCCTAGATTAAATACTATTTTATTAATCTGGAAGCAGTGTTTTGGCCTCCACTCCTCCTCCTAAAGTTATCCAATTAACACACAGTTATTCTTTTAAGAAGTTTAACTTTTTTGTTTTCCAGATCTGTGTAAAGGTTACTTGGCAAGAATACATGCACAGGACATTACATGGAGACCAACCCACCACTAAAAGGTAATGCACATAGAACATAATACAGTACTTAGACATCATTTCAAATAAATACCCACATACAAATGTAGTAATTTTAAATGCAACCATGTTTCTTATGAATCAATAGTGTAACAGAAGATGGAAATATAAGTCCTCACGTCTAGGAATAATAATGCTTTTTCCAGCAGACAGAAATCTTTACTGCACTATCAATATTAGTTCAATTTGTACTTTTATTGAGAAGTGGGAGGGCTCCCCTCCCGCAAGTACCAATTTAATCATCCACATGAGCCTCACCAAGCCATTGAGAACCTGGCATGGCCTGTTGATGTGCTTCTCTGTTTCTGTTTGCTGAAATCACAATTAGAGACAACATGCAAAGGAGATCCCGATGTGCTGGGGTTCACATTTGCACACAGCGCTGTGGCTCCTGCCCCCCACCATCCACAGACAGCGACATTCCCAGCGCATGCCTGGACTGATACCCTAAATGTGGTCATACACTGCTCATCTGTTCAACATGAGTCCATTTGGTTCCTAAAGTGTAGTCAGGTTTGTTCAGGTTGTGATTTTGATTTTTTCCCCTCTATACCCTTGAATTTGCAAGGATGTGCATGATGAAATATCATTGACTAACAGAATTTTTTACAATTCCTTGAATATATAAACACTATAGTAAGCCTACAATTAAAAATGTGTGAAATGGGAGTTCACTTTGCACTTATTGCTCCACATCTTTAACAAATTCCAAACCAGCCATTCTATTCCTAAGTGACAGGACTTACCCTATGCTACTCTAAGAGTCTCCCTTCAAATTATCAAAGGCACTACTGGCAATAATGAGTGACAGAAAGGCGCTGACAGATAACACCCTATCACTGACCACTTTAGAATTTTTCTTTCTAAATGTACCATAATTTGGCACAATAAAATGAAAAAGTAACAAAACAATTCCAATTTGGAATTTAACTGGTATAGTTGCATAAAATTCTGTTAATCGATAATACTTCACCTTCCTAAAACCCAGGAATTCTGGAATTTATATGTAATACTATTTATTTAATATCTTTCAAGTGCCTATTACTGTTTTAACCAGAGCAAAGTCAAGTTTTCTTCTTGTTACATTGAACTATTCCTAAGAATAATAATACAATATGAAAAAAACCCCAGAATTTGAATACCCTGGATTTCTTAATGAACATGGCAGTTAAAAAAATCAGTAATTTAAACATATAAAGCATAACACTTCAATAAAAAAAAGATGCTGAAGCACAGCACATAGTTTAGCAGAGCTCCTGCTTTTTTGCTGAAACTCTTTTCTAATCACAATCTAGACCCCCCCCAAATCTCTGCCACATGCTGATATATAATTCACAAGTCACAAGTTTCAAATTGGAGAGAGACTATGAGCACAAACCACTGCGTTTATATAAATTCTTCTACATAAGGAATTAAAGAAGCTAAAGAAAAATATCAAAAGTGCACAGGTTTAGCAATCAGGTAAAAAATTAGCATCTGCAATGAAGTAAATTCCCCCATCCAACATTTCTAGGAGAGCACAGACTAATATGGTGAGCATTACATTTGAAGTAGGTTTCTTCAGCACTTGTAAGGTTTCTTACTGCAGCAGCACTTATAGGTAAAACTTGTTTGTTTTATAGCTTCAGGCAGAAAGGGAAGGTTTCAGGTAGTATATAGGAAAAGGTGTTTTTGAAAGTTAGGATCAGGTCAGTGGTTTCCATTCTGTGTGCAATGGGCCACCACTTTGAACCAGAGTCAGGAGGGCTAAGAAATGCTGTTGCACTGTTGGAAAGGCCTTCTCCAGGGACTATTCTACAGCTGAAAAATGGAAAAATAAAATAGCATTAGGAAAAAAAAATCAGTGTTTATTTCTCAATCAACTGAAAACGTAACCCCATCCATGTGCTGCACAGGCAGGTTAGTTGGCTGAGGGTCTGTTAGCTGGCTGGGGAAACAGCAGCCACTCCAGCTGGCAGATGCCTTCCCACTGGGTGAACAAGGCTTTGTGGGCTCAGCTTGGAAGCATCAGCTTTGCAGAAAGAAGGAGTCTTACAAGTACTGAATAAAGCTTTGCTCTTCAAGCATAAGTTAAACGCAATGCGTGTGCAAGAAATGTTTTCAGTGAAGCTTTAGGTTCTCCAGAAACATGCAGGTCAGTATATCATGCAGGCCTATGCAAAGAATCATTCAGAAGAGCCTGCTTGCAGAGGTAGGTGATGGCTTAAGGAATTTTCCATGCTTTACCCCAACCCATTGAGACTGATATGAAAGACTTACAGCAAATGAACATCAAGAAATTGTTTATCAAAAATTAAAAGACTCAGTCTTAAATATTACCTAAAAATACAAACAGCAGGATCAAGACACTTAACACCATTCCTCAGCTCTTTTTCTGACAGGATAAACCATAATGGTGATAGACTCAAACAGCAGTCAGGCTGGCTCTTAGGGTTTTTAAAATAATTGCAGAAATTACTGAAGATGGAAATGATCACTAAGGCTATTGGGCTAGTAGTAAAATTGCTCATACTCAGAAATGAAAGAATGAACCTGAAAGCAATAGTCACTGTCTGGTAACACCAGAATTATTACAGAAAATTCCAATTAATTAAAAAAAAAAAAACCCTAACAATGCATTAAATTAGTTTCTCCAGTTTACCTTTTTGCCATAAGTATTTCGCATAAGTACTGTCCCTAGAGACATGGAAGCAGTGAAAACCGTGTTAAAGCTCCCTACTATGGTAGAAGCAGAATTGTTACTGAGTCTATTAGAGCAGAGAAAGTTAGCACTCAAAAGCCTGCTTTCACCATGTATTTTTAAATCATACATAATGTAGGAATGAGAAGAATAAAGGCCTTTTGGAAGATTGTGCAGCAAAGAGAAAAGCAGGATTGAAAATTATAAAAGATGTCTCTTCTAAAATATCAAGCCTGCTATTTAGCAATATTAAAGCTCAAATTCAGGAGAATTCAGTATTTTCTAGACACACAGGGCCTAGTTTCTAAAACCAGAATTGAAATTTGTTTAAACCCCAAGCAGTCACGGTTTAGAAACGTATTAGAATTGAATCACTAGAGGTTTTTTTCTTCCTCTCAAGATCAATAAATGCAATTCTGGCTCTGGGCTGCAGCATTTCCATGGTTCCCAGCTTTGTAGCAAAGTTCCATTTGTTTAAAATCTCAATGTATTAATTTAGAAGACTTCCCCCCAACATGCCTAAAAATATCTGGGAAGCCAAAATCTCCTATGGTTTCCCCTCAGTGGGAACACCATCCATGCTCTGATTAGCTTATGTTAGCACTGGAATATCTCCTGCATGCGCACGGGTAGCACACAGAGCAAGCTGTGAGCATCGACAGGGACAAACGGGCAGGGGAGCACAACCACAGCACAGGGTTAGAATAGCTTTGGGAACCACGCTATCAAGCACTCACGGCAAAGGCTTGCCTTTCTTTTAGTAATACTACAGGCATACTAAAGTATTTGAAAGAGTACAAAATGAACAGGGCTTTACATTAAAATAAAGTCTGAGGCTAGGCACTTCAAACTCCGGGTTAAACAAAGAACTGTGCCTTTCAGTGCTCCACAAATTTTCCACAATTTTAGAAGGAACATTTTCAATCTTTTTCTCTTATATAGGCACCAATTAGAAAGTACACTTTTATACTATCAAACTTATTGTAATTAAGTGGGTAAAAAGGCCCCTTAAAAGTTCAATATCAGACAAAGAATTATTTGTTTTAAAGATGAGAATGTGCACTAAGCTACTTCATAAATCATTCTTAGTAGGATGATCTGGATCAATTTCCTGTGCCTCTAATGTAGAGCCCTATGAAGCACATGGCTTGCATATGGAATGCAGTATCTTCCATGTACTTAAAAAAATGATCAGAGCTCTGAAATACTACCTGTTTAGGTTAATACTGAGAGCTGAGAAAAACTGTTTGTGACCAACAATGCTAGACCATAGTCACATTAATTCTAAACATACATATTGTGTGGCTACTTTCCTGTAAAGGGTATCTCAGACGGGTTCTTTCCAAAGTGTTATGCTTGCAAGGAGCAACATAAGACTACACAGATCCTTTCAGGACATAACCTCTTAAAGAGGAACTGTCTAGCAAGCAGAATCCCAATTCTTAACATTTTAAATTTTGTATCAGATGGAGTTAATATTGCATATTTTTAATATAAATGTGCAAGTTTCTTCTGATTATCCCTCTGAAGAGAAGGATGCAGAGCATAAACAACGTACCAAGTTCTCTTCTAGCTTTTATAGCCTATAAAAGCTTTAGAACTTTGGTTAGTAGTGATACAACAGCAAGTATTTAACATACGCTATAACAGGCAAATTAAGTTTGACTCCAGTTTCCAAATGCTCTGCATTCCCAAGACATAGCTCTAATTTTAACTTTTGCTTTTCACCACTTAAGCCACAGTAACAAGGAAGGTTCTCTGTTTGTTTCTGCCTATGAAAGCATTTATTGAAGTATGCTGCAACCCTGGAGAAAGGATCACATTTGTGCTATACAAACTACAGTAAGTAACACCAGATATATACTTTATCAGGCGTACTATTAACACTTACCATAAACAGCAAAGCCCAGACATGTTAATTGTGGAAAAAGCTAATTGCTTTCCACTATTAACTTGTTAATAGCATCCCCATATTTATGCATTAGTTACAGTTAAGAACACTGTAATACAACCTGTATTACCTGGTTCAACAACATACTAGTACGAGTCAACTCACTGCGACGTTAGATAGTGGAGACTTATGCTGACAGTTACAGCATAAAATAAGATGCAGAATATGGTTTTTCTAGACATGTGTCCTAGTCACAGTAGATTTTATATTTCTCACTACAAAACACCTGGTTGTTCAGGACAGATCCTTCAGACCTGTCTCCACAGGACCGAATGTGACTTACACTGGGGTTACTGCCCTTGGCTTTGGAGGCAGACTTTGTGCGCACCCTTTTGGACTGCTCGTGGTCCAGTTCCAAATGTTCCAGGCGCTGAGTCAAGGCCAGTTTCTGTTGGATAGCCATCCGAAGCAAGGAGTTCAGAGTCTTCTTCTCATCCTCGGCTGCTGCAAGTTGCCGCTGCATTTCATCCAGCTGTGTGACATATTCATCGCATCTGCAATGAAATACATCAATCTTTAGCAATCCTGGGTCCATTATAAACACCTTCCAATATAAGCCCTTGTGTCCAGCCTATAAAGCAATGATAGCTTAGCAGCTGCTTACATACACACTCTTAAACAAGAACTTCAACTAAACTTGTAGAAAACCACAACTACTTCTCACTGGGATTCTTAAAATTCCATACTGTGAGTGCTCATTGGAGAATGGCCTTTGCAGTCCTGGGCATACCTTCTGCAGTGAAAACTGACAATGGCCCTGCTTACGTCTCTCAAAAGATGAGGCAGTTTTTGCAGATGTGGGGAGTCTCACATGATTTTGGCGCTCCACATTCTCCAACAGGCCAAGCCATTGTCAAACAAGCCCATGGCACTCTGAAATGTGTTTTAGAAAACCAAAAAAAGTGAATGTCTGGGGAAACACCACACAGCCAATTGGAAAAAGCTTTATATACTATTAACCACCTTACTGTGCCAAAAGATTCCGATAATCCTGTTATTGTGAATCATTTCTCGTCATTACAGGCCTCGGATGAGATACAGATGCCTCGAGCATAGGTCTTTATACGGGACTTGACCACGAACAAGTGGGAAGGCCCGCATGATCTCATTGTTTGGGGTCGTGGGTATGCTTGCGTCTCAACAGATACCGGGGTACGCTGGCTGCCTGCGAGATGTGTCCGCCCTGACCTGCGACGGCTGAGACAGAATGTGGCTGATGCACAGCCTTCAAATACTGACCAGTGTGCCAATCACCAGCCTGATGGTGCCTCTACAAGCAGAAGATGAACACCTATCTGCTCGTGGTGGAACTGTTTTGAAAAGAATAGGTTTTGTAAATATTAATGGGTTTTTTTGTCATCGTAGTGGCCTTAGTAGGAAAAAGCACCAAGTTCAAAGACCTTCCCTGGGAAACGTCTTCAGGTCTTTTGAGTCGTGTNGATTTTGGCGCTCCACATTCTCCAACAGGCCAAGCCATTGTCAAACAAGCCCATGGCACTCTGAAATGTGTTTTAGAAAACCAAAAAAAGTGAATGTCTGGGGAAACACCACACAGCCAATTGGAAAAAGCTTTATATACTATTAACCACCTTACTGTGCCAAAAGATTCCGATAATCCTGTTATTGTGAATCATTTCTCGTCATTACAGGCCTCGGATGAGATACAGATGCCTCGAGCATAGGTCTTTATACGGGACTTGACCACGAACAAGTGGGAAGGCCCGCATGATCTCATTGTTTGGGGTCGTGGGTATGCTTGCGTCTCAACAGATACCGGGGTACGCTGGCTGCCTGCGAGATGTGTCCGCCCTGACCTGCGACGGCCGAGACAGAATGTGGCCAATGCACAGCCTTCAAATACTGACCAGCGTGCCAATCACCAGCCTGATGGTCCCTCTACAAGCAGAAGATGAACACCTATCTGCTCGTGGTGGAACTGTTTGGAAATATTATTAGATAGACTCTGGAACTGTTTTGAAAATAATAGGTTTTGTAAATATTGATGGGTTTTTTGTCACTGTAGTGGCCTTGGTACGGAAAAGCACCAGGTTCAAAGACCTTCCTTGGGAAATGTCTTCAGGTCTTTTGAGTCGTGTTTGTTCTCCTTTGCGAAGGGCCCTGCAGAGAGATTACAAACACTTCTCCTCTTTTTCTTTTAAACTAAAAGGAGGACCTGTGGATAGAGACACCTAGAGAGCTGCAAAATTACAGCTCGAGAATCCTTTCTCTCAAGCCTAAATCCTTCTTGCTTCCCAGACTGATAAGCTGATAATAGCTGCAGACAGAAAAGAAATCTCCCAAGGTGATAAATGGTCAAAACCAACTTAGAATCTGGTGAAAAACAGAGTGGAAGTCATAATAAAGATTAACACCTGTTGTTTTTCCCATGGAATACATCCTGAGGTATAGTCTCCTAGGTGTTTATCCCAATTAACCAATAAACTACTGTCCTGTTCTAGTCTCTTGTAACATGCTTTAAATATAAGCTCTCCACTCAATAAAATTAACTTTTTTTCCCTAAAAAGGTCCATGTGTGTTGCTGCTCTTTTTTCTCTCCCTAAGACCGCAACCACACAGCACTTCATGTTTGTGCCTTTCAACATGTTGTATAATTAGCAGCCTCCTTGGAGAGCAGAAGTGTGGAGCCCAATGTAACTGTACTCATGTCTGAATGTCAGTGAGATGTCCTCCCATAGCAAGTAGACTTCATGCAGTCATATTGCTTTTGTCTCTGCTTACAGAGATCACAGTGGTTCTAAGCTTCAGGTTGGAAAGAGTCTGAAGGCAGCAACACAAGCGTTGTGAAATGGTCACCTCAACTGTGCCATTTGTTACTTTACACAAAGTCCAAGTAACAAATCTCCACTGGTGACTGAACAGCACTATTAAAAACAATCTTTCAGAATTCTACTTTAATCTACTCCGATTATGCTATCTTCTCAATAGCAAGAGGCCTTTATTTAATTGTTCTCACCATCTAAATCAATTTTAAAACAATTAAAGGAACTGAGTAAGTCAGAAGGCTGTGGTAAAGCTGTCCAAATGCCTCAAGGTGTTGCATGTACAGTCATTGTCACTGAGCCTGGAAGCTGCTTAACTTGCACCATGAACAACTTGAAAATTAAAGTCTACATGTAGGTGTATATTTATTGCACAGAGACAACATTTATGCATATGGATAGAGAAGTAAATATTCATAGGTACCAGCTGGAATTTACCATGTGCAAAATACAGCTTCTTCATAAAAGCAAAAATATCAGCAGTGAAGTTCCTTTAATTTTTGAAATGGAAAAGCCCCATACTTTATGGGAAATTTATCATTGGGTAATATAAAGCAGACTGGAAGAAAAAAACCCACAACAAAACAAAACCACATTGATATGCAGATTCATCAGCTGCGCTTATACTATGAAGCCTCAAATTCTACTCTCACTGACTTTAAATAGCAGGATTAGGCCTATATTCCTAATTATATTTTTTTGGGAATAGAAATAGGAAAAAGAAAAAAAGATATTTTTAGTTTTGAATACAGAGAAAGATTAAACAGTAACTCAGAAATATAAACAGAAAACTGCATGCACTATAACTGCACTGCAGCTTTATGGACCGGAAAGTTTGGGTGAATTTGGGGCCCCCACATGTACAGGAATCTGTCCCCTTGCATTTCTGGGCATCCTGCTCCAGAGTTTGTCACAGTCTTTCCCACACTGTGCAGCCCAGAAGAAACCAATATGTGAGGGGTCTTTCTTTAAAAAAAAACAAACCCAGGCACCTTAAACTTGTTGGAACACCAACATCTGCCCTTCTCACTGTGGACCTACACCAACTGCTACACTTCAGGGAGTGAAAGCCAGACTCAGGGCCAGATCTTGTCTCATTAACCCATTTCAGCTTTAGAGATGAATAGAGACTGAAACAGCCCTAGTGAGTCTGAAAAGACTAAAATAATCTTGAAAGCATAAGAGTCCTCTGCTCTGAGGGAAGGCATCACCAGTTCCAGAAGCAGGATGTGGTCGCAAAACTGAACAGCTCCCAGCATCCTACAGACCCTGTGCCCTGCTGCTCCAGAGTGTCAGAGGTGTTTTCTTCCCCTGGGGGTGGGAGCAAGAAAAAGGCTAAAGATTTCTGGGAGATCAGAGAGGCCATGGGGTTTAGCCCCAGCTTTCAAACACACTCATGACATTTGAGGTGAAAAGCAAGGTCTAGTTATACCAGAAGTGACCTTTCTGCTTTCTTTTCTGTGCACACCTCAAACCTGATTCCTCCCAAGCTCCACTATTGCAAATCAGGGAGATGTCTAGAATAGCATCACCAGTTCCTTGAGGACTGGAATGTGATTGCTTCAGCAAAATATGATCTAGCACTGGAGTGACTTGTCCCTGTTCCCCTTGTCTCATGCTCAGTATTATCCTCCCAAAAGATTTGGGCAACTTAAAAATACAGGGAGGTTCCCTCCTGCCCTTTTCCAGCTTCTTTCTTGTGAATCAAAACATATCCATGGAACACTAAGTTAATGTAGCCCCAAAACTTTCAGCTCAGTGAAACAGCATCAAGATTGCTGTTGACCTGATCTGACATGCAGCAGAGGAATGTTAATCCAGAACAGCCAAAGCACAGGGGGCAGACCTCTTCACCCCCACCCCATTTGGAACGAAAAGAGATAAGGAAGAAAAAACAAAACCACTTCAGTAAAGCAGAGCAAGGACTTCCCACACCCTCTTACTTGTGTTCTGGTATCACTCCTGCATTTTGACCAAGCACAGCCAGTGGTGCCAAAGTCAATGGCTGACTGGTGAAACAGATGCCTGGCATAGTCTAGAAAGCAGTGAAGTCTTTCCCATGTGAGCCAAGCTGCAATTAAAGCCAGGATTTTGACTCCAAAAGATTATTGTAGCAAGTCATTATCTCATAGAGCTTCCTGTTAGCACAAAAGTTTACAACATCAACTGACTGTCCTTAGAAATTACAAGGTATTCATTATTTCAAATACCTAAAGTGGTTGTTTGGTTTTTTGTTTTCCATAGAACTCTATTCAGGGATTTTTTCCTTTCTTCCCCACAAACGGGAAGTGTTGTCAGTAGCATATATGCAGCTGCAATTTTCAGCTGTACCTGAGTGACTGTTTTCTCCTATAGAAGAGAGGACTGGGGAAAGGCAGAAGTGTTAACTACTCTGCCTACACACCATCCTGCATCCTCAACCTGCTTTCCTGAGTCTTTAATCCAAAACGAATCATATAGCCTCAAACTCAAACCTTGTCCTGGTGCAAGCATGGCTGTCTCAGGTCAAGGAACATCACACTGTAAAAAGCACAGCAATCATTTACTGGAATAAAGGAGTGAGAAGTTTCCTAGAGGCGGCTGTAGATGTTACACACACACACAGGTGGACTGGGATCTGCCCCATTTCTTCCTTCATGCTGTTTACCGACTCTCAATTTAATTTACTCAAAAAACCCCAAACCAAAACCCAGCAATGTTGCCTCCCTAACCATCTAGGATGACACAGGCTTTCAACCTGCTTTAGCTGGCAGCAGCAGCTACGGCACCATATCTTTGTGTTCTACGTCTTTTTACTGCTTTGTTTGACAGAACAAAGAAGGCTCCTTCCCTTTTACAATTCCATTTGTCTTGTGCTAGGATACTTCCCAGCTATATATTCAATAAAATCAGAATACAAGATGTCTTTATTTTAAAAACACCTTTGAAAGACAATAATTTCGCTTTCACGCTTTTAGGAGGAACATGAAATTAGTATAAGCCTGTTGTACTTCCACACATTTACAGCTTTAAGTAGATAGTGAACACAAGGCTTTGATGCTGTCCATTTTCTTACTACTGGTAATTAACAGCAACAAAAAAAGAAGTTTAAGGAAACATCAACTAGATTTTTAAAAACAATACCAGCTATATACAAATAGCTGGTGTTGTATATACACAGAGAAAATAAATATCCTGAGTGTTATTTATAATGATGAGAAATAAGAACCAAATCTTCTGAAACTCTCTGAAGCCAAATTATTGAAAAACCTAACTTAGCATTTTCCAAAGCTGCATACCACTGCTTCCCGCAAACACTGGTTTGGCCTTAGTTCTACAGACCAGTTTATGTAAGGGTCAGCATGTAATAGTTTTAATACCCTCTATAGGTAAATTCACTATTGAATCAAGCCCTGTTCCAGGAAAAAAAAAAAAAAGAAAGAAAAAAAGAAAAAAAAAAAAGAAGCACCAAATGCACCTGGGTATACTCATATTTTTTCCCTCTTCCCTGCAGTCAGTGGGGAAATGGGGACCATGTGACAACTTCCAAGGAAACAAGACAAGTGACTCAATAGTGACTGAAGGAGGCATTAGAGAGAAGCATCAACTACTTCTGCCTTGAGAGATTAAATTGTCAACCCACTGAGGAAATTCAAATATGCAGGATTAAAATCACAATTTCTCATCTTTATTAAAAACTGGGAAAAGTATTAGCAGAGACACAGTTAAAATTAGATGTAAATGAGCACTGACTGCATTCAGCTGTAAGAGATCAGCCACCTGCTGTTTCTAACTCAATTTTTACATTACAAATTAATACTAAAGACAGATTTTCAACACTTTCCCCCAGCTTTTCCTTACCCCAGGATCTAATTCCCATCTCTTCAGCTCTTTCCACCCCACACCACCCAAGTTATGCATGTGCTTTGCTTCTTACAACATACAAGCACTGACACTTTCTATGACTGTCAAACAAAACCAGGACTTGTCAATCTAAAACACCATGGAGACAAGTAATTGTGGCTGCAGTAATCTCCCGTATTTTAAAGTAACTCACTTTCCACTTTGATTAAAACCAAAAGGGCAGACAAACTGCCGAACAACAGCTAGCAGAGTGCACTGTGAGGAACTCTCTGCACCACTAGAATTTTACAGGAATGCACCCTGTGGTTCACTTTCCCTAGCAGAAGTGTTTGAGCAGAGCACCAGGAACATGGGAAGGTGGTGTGGACATAGACACTCCAACAAATCCCTGGAAGAAGACTGTTACAACCCGGGTCCAGGGCCTATCTACAGGAGGCACCTTCACGAAGGCTGAATCCCAACATATGCAGCATTACATTTTAGCTCTCAGACAGAGAGTCTAGAGCAGGCACCTCACTGCTATAGATGTGAGTGTGTGCACAACATCACCTATGAGGTTTTGGATAGTGAAATGCCTGTGTCCTGCCTGGCCAGCTCCTTGCTTTCACATGGATATTGGCAGCTGTCTTGGCTTGCAAAGCAGGATGTAACCAAAAGTATGTATTCTATCACCATCTGTTGAAACCAGGTGGGGCAGTGATCCTTATCTCTGGGGGAGATATCTTCTGTTAATGGGCCATCTGTTAAAACAAGGCGGGACAATGTTCTTTATCTATTCCACAAACCATCCTTCCTCCAGGGAGGTATCTTCTGTTAATGGGCCATTGAGTCCCACTGCATGACTGATAAATTCACATCATCCCATTGGGAGATGCTCCAGCCAGGGGAAGGAGCCAAGCCTTTCCTACCTAGATAAAAACTGAGATTAGTAACATCAGAGCAGCCTTTTTCCACTGGATTCCAGAGGAAAACTGGACCAGTGCTTCAACAGAACCACATCTGTCACTCCAGGAGGACTGCAATCACCATTTAATGGGACTGCTACTAACACCCTGACTGACAGTGTCAGGTTGTATTCTGACTCTGTCAGTGCTCTGTTGTTTGTATTACTGTATTTTTATTTCATTTTATTTTTAGTTTTCCTAGTAAAGAACTGTTATTCCTATTCCCATATCTTTGCCTCAGAGCTCCTTAATTCCAAAATTATAATAATTTGGAGGGAGGGGGTTTACATTTTCCATTTCAAGAGAGGCTCCTGCCTTTCTTAGCACATAGACCTGTCTTTCAAACCAAGACAGCAGCCCAGACCTTTTTTTGTCTCTAGATGCCATTCATCACCTCTAGATCTAGCACCAGGAATAGGAGGTAATTGCTGTTATTCCCGTCTGGGAATCTCTTTCTGGAAATGCTCAAAGTCACATCTTCTGTGCCTGGCTTTTCTGAGCATTCATGAGGAACAGCTTAGAAAGTGGAGCTTATTTAGTCTTGACAAGAAGAAGCTCGGGGGATCTCATCACTCTCTACAACTGCCTGAAAGGTTGGTTGTGAGGTGGGGCCAGTTTCTTCTGCTGTGCCTGCAGTGAGAGGACCACAGGAAATGACCTTGAGCACAGACAGGGGAGATTCAGAGTAGGTATTAAAAAATGTTTTCACTGTTCAGGTGGCCGGCATTGGAATAGGTTGCCCAGGAAGGTAGTGAAGTCACCCCCCCTTGGAGGTGTTCAAAAAGCATTTGGATCCAGTGCTGGGTGATGTGGGTTAGAGGTTAAGTGGCAGTGCTGGGCTGACAGTTGGACTTGATGATCTTAAAGATCTCTTCCAAACTTGATGATTAAGTGATTCTATGTGTCAGCAGGGTTTAACACCACAAAGCACAACTCAGAAGTAGAAGGAAGTTCCAAAGACAAAAGAATTAAATCAGCTGACACAGGTCAATGAAACAACAGATATCAACTGTAGGATGGACAGCCTAAGAGTACCAGGATGTTTGCAACAGTTTTACATTTTTCTAGATCAAGGTAAAGCAGAGTCCCATCTTCAGTGTACAATAAATTTTGCATTGTTAAACGTCACTCCTTCTCAGAGCTAATGGCTTCAAGAACCTTTAGCTCTGAGAATAGGTAATCTCCCAGCCAACTTGAATAAATTCTGCCACAACAGCTTTTTGTTTTGTAGCAGCACACTATATCCATGCATTCCTCATTAATAGGAGCATATCACAGACACACACACTGCAAGAAATTATCTTGGGAAAAAACACCTACCCCTCCACTCTCTGCAGGGGGATGGGAAGGATGTTCAACTCTTCCCCACACAAGCAAGGAATTTAATTTTGAGGAGTTCATTATATTTTTTACCTTGTAGCAAACATAGCTCTCAAGGAAGAGAAGGTGGCAGCATCTTCTTTCAAAGCCTTCAGCTCATTTCGCAGCTTCATCATTGTCTCCGTAACCATTGCTTTCTCATTCTCATACTTGCTTTTTAAGTTGGCAAGGGCTACTTCTGCAGTCTGTTGGTTACCAGGGAGAACAGAAACATAACATTTAATGAAACTCTTCATCAAATGGCTGGCTAAAAGATTTTTAATCACTATTCACATAATGAAACATTTACTTTGTATGGGAATGTTAAACTTGTGGTCAACTTATCTTGTACAGGTAAAAAAAAATTTCATTTCTGAACACTGGGAACAGACATAGCTTTCTCCTACTCCCATAAACCATGCAGCAGCATCAAGGAAGTTACAGAATGTAGAGGTAGTGAAACCTACCTACTAGCAACACAAAGGAACAAAACAATCCACTTAGTATCTCAAAACTTAAATGCATTTGTCAATCACTAGCACAGCTCTCTAATCCTTATAGCATTTTACCTATTTTACATTTGGGACACCTTTATTCAAATGTGCAAAAGAAAACTTAATGTGTTTATTTCATTCTTGAACAAAACTATACTTTTTTTAAAGACAATTTCAGTTTAACCACAGAGAAGAAGATGAAGCATGTCATGTGGTGCTTCAATGGCAGTTATTTTCACCTACTGCTCTGCTAAAGTTGTTGAATATCCAATCCCTAAAGACTAATTTTACCTTTCACCCTTGTTATTTTGACCACATTCTTATATCACATTCTCATATTGGAAGGCTCTTTTATTTTGCAGTTTGAGAGAGAAGAATACTTAAATTTCAGAACTCTTTTAAGGGTAACTACTAGAATTCTTTCAACTAGAAAATAGGATTACCTCTTCATTTTAGGTGTCCTACATTAAATATAACCTGATCTAATTCAGACAAACAGTAGATTGAACCTACCTTAACCTTAATAAAGTCTCAGGAGTACCTGAGAAGCTGAAGTCAGTTACAGCCCCAGTGCTTGTCTTTAAAAGACACTGGGACAGCTGGGTGCCTCGAATGGAACAGCCAGCTTCAGCCTCAGACTAGCCAAACACCAGCAACAAAAGCCCCACAGAGATGAGGGAATGACAGCATGATCTCAAAGATAAATTCTCTTGTGCTTATGACCTAATTCCCTGACACTGTAACCTTCAAATCTCTAAGACCTGGTTACCTGTTTGTTGGCTTTCAGCACAGTTCTCAGAGTTGCTATCTGTTCCCTCTTGGTGCTCAGCAGGGACTTCAGCTTCAGGATTTCTTCCATGAGAGCTTCCTTGTCTTTGTCCACGACTGGCCCAAGTTCTTGAGTAGCAACGCGCTGCCTGGACAGCTCAGTTGTTCTGTCTACAGCAGCCTGCAGGTGTTTGATCTGATCTCGAATTATTGCAATCAAGTTGTAAATGTTCATCGGTTCCTTCCGAGGATCTGACACAGGGGATGGAAGAGATGACACTGGGGATGGGCTGCTGTCACCACTTCCATTCTCGGCCTTACCCAGCTCAATAGTTAACAGCCCTTTAGAAAGAAGAATGGGAGACCTTCTTCCCTTGGTCTCTGGACTACTGCGTCCACCTTTACCTTCCTTGTAGTAGTCCAGCATCACTCTGTTTGGAGTTTCATTGTTACACATGCAGACATGGTGGTATAAATTGGCCAGCTCTTCACTGAAGGTAACTAGCTCATCTTGGGCCACATTGAGGCTGCCCTGTGTTTCTCCAGCAACATCACTGACTTTCTTCAGCTCCTTCTCCAGCCTGGCCATCTGTTCTCTATCATGCCTACTGGACTTTTCCAGTGAGGTGATCTTTTCAGTGAGAGCTTGGCTCTCAGTCTCATATCTACTCTTCTCTTCCTCATACTTAGACTCACATTCTTTGTATTTTGCCTTCAAATTTTTGAGCTCTTCTTTCAGGTCAGTAATTTCTGCCACAGCCACTTTGTACTTGCATTCCAGGATCTCTGGTCCATTGATGTCAACTTCATAATAGTCTCCATCTTCATGGCTATCTCGGTCCTTCTCATTGTCAAGGGCCGACTGACGCTCCTTACTGGCCTGGAGCTTCTTCATGGCGTTCAGATTTTCAGTGAGCCTGCCAATTTTCTCATGCTGCTCTGAGAGGGCCCCCCGTGTATTTTCCAGCTGCTTCTGAGATTCCTGCAGTGTTGTTAACAAGTTAACCTTTTCTCTTTCCATCTGAAATGCAGAACACAGACATCTCTGTTAAGGGAACTGTATCACCTAAATGGTTTTAACTCTAAGAGACAGCAACTTAGCAAATGGTCCATATGGTTACAGAAATCCAATCACTTGCACATTATGGGAAAGGCTCTATAACGTATTCTAAAATTATCTCAAGTACAGTGTTCATTGCCAATTCTTTCTTATCTGCTCTTCAAAATGCACATTTTTACACATTTATTCCCTAGCGGATGGTCTGATTGTGAAAACTTCCTTTCAGCTAACAACAAGCTAAAGTTTACTGCTATAATCTAAATTATCAAGTAAATTCTAGAAAACACACAGGCTACTCTATGGTGAAAGCTTGGAACTTCATGAAAGACTCAGAAATACCAAAACTTTTTCAAGTTTCTCCTCTTACATTTCTCATTTAAAAAAAATCCGACAGTTTTTTGCACAAGGGCTTTTTCTTAAAGAAGATAATTCAAAACATGCTTGATAAAATATTAGTAGAAAACAGAAATATGCACCTTGTTCCTAAACTCTCCAACCTCCTAATTGCACAAATATAGCACAGAAATGCTTGGTGCTGATTAGGACTTCATGCTCTTTGAATTACTTACAGAAAATATAAGTTCAAAACTTCTTTTGATGAAGGTGATTGGAGTAACTTTCAATTTTGAAACAAACCACTATTGCTCTTGCTAGTGACAAGGAGACACAACAAGTATCACATAGGAGATGCATTAGAACTTTCCACCAAGGAAAGGGCATGACTGCTAATTCCATTGCATTAAAAAAAAAAAAAAGAAAGCAAGAAAAAAAGAAAAAAGCTGTGGTTTTTCACTGACAAAGCTTTAACATCCTCAAATTCTAAATCAATTGAAGCCCTTAAAAATACAGTATAAACAGTACCACACAAGATACTGAAAAGACTGAAATTACATTCCAAACAAACCTTAGGAGCTATTTGGAAGTACACAGCTCCTTAGGAAACCCATTTACCTGCACAAGCTGCTGCTTCAGCTTCTGGATTTCAGAAATGTTTAATTCACTCAGAAGATCTGAAACCAGACTTGGGGCTGGAGGGAAGCTTTCATTTTTCTTGGGTGTTGAAGTACTGTTCTTGCCATTGCTGAGTTTGCTGAGGCAGTTTTGTTCAAATCCATTCACGATTTCATCATTATTTGGTTCTGTGGCTTCATCACTGAACTTCAGCCCATCCAAAGAGATGTTTAAGTGGCTGTTGTACATGGAATCATTGATGTTCATGTAGTGAGACAGCTCCTTCCGAAGGTTGTTCTTCTGCTCCCGTTCTGTCTTTAATGTCTCCAAGGCCTCCTCAAGTTGGCGCTCAGAGATCTCCTTCAGCCGGATGGCATCTTCTAGCTGGCTATTGAGAAACTCAGTTTCCTCTTCCATCCTTTTGATTTCATGTTTCAAGCCTTCAAACTCCACCTGGAGATATACAAATGGGGGGAAAAACCTCTAATGAAAATGTCTGCAAGGCATCGAGTCGTTTTGCCTTTGAATGTTTGACATCACTTAAATATTGTAGTAATAGAACACTTTTTTTGTTTCTGGAGTCTAGTTTTAGCACTATGACTGTAAACATGGCTTATGTAATTTACCTTCACAGAGACCACAGAATAAATTCACTAAGCAAACTGTCAAATGAGCTCATCTCCTCCAACTCCATCAGGACAGGTGGGAGATACAGTGTGTCTGATACAGAAGCATCCCAAAACAGTCTTTACTAGCACTGCATGCAAACATTTGTTTGATTAACAAATTCCCTGGCCAACCTTCCCAGGAAGTTAAGCTGCACATTTCCAAAACCTGGAAAGGTTTTGAAAAGGTGACAAAGGTACACTTCGACACTGCTTCACTGCCATTCAAATACGCCACTGGGTTAAAACTGTGCTCAAGCTCTGCTTTTATACATTCAAAATATAATGCTTCAGCATTTTTCTCCTCATTTCAGTGCATCTTGAAAGGGCTACAATTCAGACTCTACACCTGACACATTGATGAGTTTGATGGCATGCTCTTATCTCTAATACTGCACTTTTTTAAACCTCTCTTGCACTGAAGTAATGTGCACAAACAACTCACATACAATTTTTAATGCTTGGGGGAAGCATGGAGGAAGCAAACAAAGAACATTATTTCTTGCCCTGAAAGAAAGGAACTCATTCCATATGATATGTCACTTTTTTTTTTTGCTAATTGCTAAATGAATTTTAGATGTCAACATAGAGCAACCTGGGAGTGCTGAACCACACCCAACTTACATACCAGGAATCAAGCAAGTTAATTCAGTGCCGCCTGGGAAAACTTGACAGCTGCTTCTAGTTACATCAGTAACTAGAATAATTAGAAGTTCATGAAGTAGGATTAGGATAAGGTGGAACATTAAATAATCCACTGCCATGAAAAGAACAAACTCTTGGTTCTGTATACTTCCACTGAGATAAAATATTTCAGATTGTAGTCTATTTTCAGTTTCCAGAATAAAAATACAGCAGTCAATAACTACTAGAAAGTATAGAGATAGCATCTGAGGTTAAATTTTGCTCAGGACAGAATGGCAGCATTCTCCAGTACTGTTATTCTAGAATGTGAACATGGAACGTTCACCTGCTGCTCTGAAAATGATGAATGAGAAAAAAAGGTAAAACCCTAAAGTAACCAACTACATAGGTTGGATTTTACCAGTCCCCTCTCTCTTCCAGCCTGTTTCTAGAGCACAACAGCCCCTTTTGTCCCTACTACAGGACATCAGGGCACCCAAAACTGCATAATTAGACCAAATATATGCAGATGAGAACAGGTCCAACCTGGAACCCTATTTTGGGCAGTGAGGCCCAAAGTAATAAACACTAATGTAGAGTCTCACTTGGACATAAATAAAATACATTTGATATCCCACATATCTAGCTTGGCAGTGCAGCTTTCGTTCAGAACACTGAAGGAGCTCTGCAGCAAATCCTAAAGAGATTTTTCTATGTACTGACTACAACACATGGTATTAAGTTTTCTAAAGAACTTTGATTTTTTGTAGAATTGTAGAATCAGAGAATAGTTTGGGCAGGGAGGGACCTTAAAGTTCATCTCATTCTACCTCCTGCCATGGGTAGGAACACCTTCCTCTAGACCAGGTTGCTCCAAGCTCTTCCAACCTGGCCTTGAACATTTCCAGGGATGGGGCACCCGCAGCTGCTCTGGGCATCCTATGCCAGGGCCTTACCACCCTCACAGGGCCAAAAATTTCTACTTAATTAATTTCTACATCTATCCCTGCCCTCTGGCAGTAGGAAGCCATTCTCCCTTATCCAAGGTCCCTTTCCAGCTTTCTTGGAGCCCCTTTAGGTACTGGAAGGTCTCCGTGGAGCCTTCTCTTCTTCAGTCTGAACATCCCCAGCTCTCTCAACCTGTCTTCAGAGCAGAGGGGCTCCAGCCCTTGCAGCATCTTTATTGTCTATATCCTTCACTTTCCCAGTTGAGCTTTATTTATGCAATGGGCCTGACAGCTACCTGAAGAATAAAAATAGCAAGTCCCACACTGATAGATGAAGAAAAGTGAACCATGCCAAAGACAACATCTAATGTAATCAGCTCCCCAAATGATAACTCAGGGAAATTCTTAAGAATTTCCAAGAATGCAGTTTTCTAAAACTCTGGAAATAGCTGGAACTGCACAATTACATGTGACCTTTCAGACAAGTAGTCACAGATGTGACAGTGTAGAGCAACTATAACAGCATTCCAAGTTTATTGAAAGTAGCTAGAATAGGAGCACAGAAACGGAGAGAGAAGGTAAGGATTAAGTAGCAATAAAAACATATGTTTCAGAAACACCCCCATTTCCAGATACTGTAGAAGGGGAAGGATGGAAGATGGATGGATGGAAGGCATTGTAAAGAGACACTGAAAAACTACCGTAGCAAAAGGACTAAACCAAGTAACAAAACAGAGTGATAGAGATTTTTCCTCCATCACAGAAAGAGAAAGACTTGGAAGTCAAAGTAGAAGCAATGAAGTATTACGACTGTGTATAAATAGAGTCAGAAAGGACAAGTCTTGGTGCTAAAATATAGAGCTTATAGTCTTGAAAGCAGTACAAAGGTAGAAAATAAGTAGTTGGATGTTCAAGTGAGACAAAACCATACTGTAACACAGGAATTAACTGGTGCTACCAAAGCAATGCTCATTGGTTGAAAAACTTGCCTGACTTTGCTTCAGGACAGACACTTGTTTCTGGAGACAGATGTTTTCCTCTTCAAGTTCAGTATAGTCTTGCAGCAAACGTGCTTCTCGGAATTTATATTCCTTAATATCATCTCGCAGGCGTGCCCTTTGGATCTCCACATTCTGGTTGACCTAGAAAAACACACCAACCTCCAAATGATGGCAACTGGACCAATTACAACCAAATTCCAAAATTTTATATATTTTATATATTTTTATGTGCACTAATTAATTGAATTATATTGAAATAGAAACTCTTCCCCTCATTCCCTGAAATTACAGAAAACCAAGTCATTTACACAATAATTAGATTTTGTATTCTTGCTTTTCTTACAAATGCTCACCATTGACTCAGAAAAGAAGTCAAGAAACAAGCAGGGAAAGCAGCATTCACACCTGTGTTGTTTCACTGATTGTAGTAACCAGCAAAAGTTTTCCAGACCAGAAGTCAGTGCCCAAATCTGTTTCCACTTTAAAAAGAAGGGCCTTTTCACAAGAGAAAGACATATTCAGATGACTCCAGGTGTTCTTATTTGCTGCTGCTTTTCAACAGTCATTTTCTTTACAACCAGAGCAATAAGTTGAAAATATGATACAATTAACCCTTTTGGAGAGAGACACAGAGTTGAAACTCATGAAATCTAAGATCTCAGGTAGAAAATAATAGAAACTGGTTGACATAAAATACTCCCTTCCCTCAGCCCCAAGACTTATGCAGGACTAAATGAAAAACTTCAAAGAAAACATTACCATTGTTTTGAAATAGATAAGAAGTAAAAAACAATATATTGGTTTAGTATGTCTTGGGGTCTTTCATGAATATACACAGACACTTGAATAAATTGAGCTGGAACATATACAGCTATAGGAATGACTCACTGTACTTAGCTTATATATTTTCCAATATTATTTTCCTTTAAGCCCTATCTTCAAACACTTAATTCATACAAAGTGAAAAGTATATTCTAAAACATTCACAGAATTAGCTTCAGATATAGGCAAACAGGGAATACAGTTGCCTAGAAAAATAGTATTTTTGTAGCTGTGCCCATGATGTGATGGGGTGGTTTTTCACAGTTCTAATTCAAAACTACTGCTAGCTGCTGACAGAGGCAGCCTGTCACTTCAGCTGGCATATGGGACCTGCTGCCTGATCTCACCTGTCCTGCAGGCCAGCCAAGCAAGCTTTGGCCTCAGGCCTACAAACTCAGATTCCCTCCAAGCTCTCCACTTCCAGCCAGACAGAGGCATGTCAGTGATGACTATATATGGTCTCAGCCCCTGAGAGCATGTAGCAGAAGTCCACTGAGTAACTACACGGGTACCAACAGGCACACACAGTATGCTGAGATAAGGGAAATATTTGCAGCTGGAGCATGTACCAAGACTTGAATCTGACATGTTCTGAATACAAATACTTAATCACGTGCAACTGTTAAAATTAATAAATTTAAATTACAATTCCCTCACACATCAGGTAAAGATTAGACTATATAAAATTGTCTGCTTGTGTTTAGCCACAAAGAGAGCATAACTTCACAGCACACCAAGAAATCAAAACTGCTGCAATCAGACACTACAATACACCAATGCAAATTACAAGTTGCTATGTCCCACATTTCATGCCTAAGTAAGTGCTGTCTCTCTATCTTTGCACAAACCCAGGGCAACAGTGAAAGCTGAAGGCTGACATGAATTCACATTTTTATGTCTGCTTAAAAGGTGACTGGAATGTGGCAGTATCTGGAAAGAAAAATCGCCTCCAGTTGCAGTGACACTGGAAGAAAACTGAAAATCTGCCGCTCAGCACACTTTGAGAAGTGACCAGAATCCGTCACAGTCACTGTGCTACCTCTGGGGTAGGCAGCTTTTCCATTAAGCTAGCCTTAAAGGCTGGGAAATAGGGTTGTGTCTATGTTTCTAGGAACTGCTTCCCTGTCTAAGGACAAGGCTTGATTCCAAGTCTGTTCCACAAAGTTGAAGGAGAGGTTGACTGGCCTGTTTGATCACTTGTGACCACTTGTACCACACATCTTCTCTGTCATACCCCAACAAGAAGCACCAGTGAATTCCCACATCTCCAGAGAAGTAACCCACATTTCCTCACCAATTTTTCCACCAAATATTATCCACATATTCATTACTATGTCCTAAAGAAATTACACGAGACACTTGCAGCTGAGGTCACATAGAATAAGTTGAGATTCAGATGTGGGCTCTTGGATAGCCTTCCCTCCTGGCAGGGGAGGCCAGTTGATCAGCTTAGGACTAGACAAGACTAGTCCCCAGTGCTTCAAAGGAAGGTGCAAGAAAGCTCAGGAGTAATAAGTGCTGATTGTTTTATCCATCCATCTGTAGCTTACAGTCTCTGTAGTTTTACTAGTCTGAATTTAAGCAATGGTTTGAGCTCTCAAAACAATCATTTCTGCACCCGTGCCACAAAGACTTCTGCTGAGCTACAGATTTTGTAAGTAATGAAACTCTTTAAGTAACTTCTCAGCAATTATTTCCCCTTGAAAATATGTGGTTCTAATAGTAAAACAATAAAAGGTCAAAGCTTATTATGTTAAGCAACCTACATAAATGTAAAAGCCACCACTTCATGAGAGAAAACACAAGACTATAACCTTTACTATTCCTCTCTTTGTGCATTTCAGTGTTTTGTTATAATCGCACAACTTCAGAAATTAGGGAGGAAAAAGGGATAAAAATGGAAATTTTGCCACAAGTATTTTGCAGCAAGAAAATCTGCATTGGGAATGAAGCAGAGAAAGTAAATCCAAGGGTCTCTGTGCTTGGCCTAAAGAAGTTCCTCTGCTTTTTAAGGCAGCAGTTTCAGAACTCAGGGGACTGATATGCAATACGCACAGGACAAGCATGGCTGAACATACAGCCACGAACCTGTCAAATCACCTTTCAGCTCAAGAATTTTCCTTTTTTTTGGTTACATAACACTAGAAAATGTAACAAATCCAAGCTCCAGTGCACCCTGTGCATCTTCACTCACCTCCTTCAGCTCCTGTGCAACAGAATTAAGGCGTTCATTTTCAGACTGTGTGTTGGCAAGGACATTTCTTATCTGCTTCAATTCCGTCTGCAACTCCATGACCTTCTTCATGTAGTATTCTTCTTTGGTAGCTGATTCTTGAATCAAGGTTTCCTCTCTGCTCTCTCCATCTGCTGCTACCTTCTTGTGGTTGGTATGGGCCTGTCCAAAAGCCTAGGACAGTCAGAAAACACGTAATTTATCAGTAAACCTATCATTCTGCATAAGTAACTTCAATTTTAAATAGTTGAAAACATTTAGCCTCATAAATTTCTTCAAGGCAAAGGAATGTAACCTTTTCCTACACCCTCCAATTCTGGGGTCTAAATCTGACGCTAATAAGTAGCCAACAATGCTCTCTTGAAAGTAAACCACAACACTCAAATAGTATTTTGTGATGCAGAATGCTTAAGTAGAACCTCATATAAACTCTTGTGGGAGGGAACAACAATGTAGTGACTCAAGTCTGCTCTTAAAACATGACTGGCTTTCAGCCAGATGACTTCAAGACGACCAGACACTGCTGCACATGCATATTCTCTATGGTGGGGTCAGAATCACTAAGAACACATGGCATTAGCAGCCCGTTCCCTCTCCCAGGCTGAGAGCTCCCAGCAGCTGCTCCTGGCTGGGAGATTACAATCCCCTTCCCTGGGCTTGGTGACGTTGGCGGGGCTGCTCTGGATCCAAGCTAAGCCAGTGGGGTCACACTGGCTGAAGTAGGTCAGCGGACAATCCGGCAGCCAGCTCGAGACATCAATCCCCAGCAGTGTGCCAGCAAAGGCCCTCAGAGGCAGGTCAGAAATCCAACCCACTCAGCACAGCCTGCCTCTGGCTAGTCCTGACATCGGCATTATTTTGCCTCCTCACATTTCTTCTTGGGGATCTTAATTTTGCTTGAAACCCTTGTAGGTGATGGTCCCTGTGGTAGTGTTCTCCACAGGTGCCTCCAGCCCACACAGACACCCCAGCTGCTACAGTACGGAACAGCCTGTGGCTTTCACTGGCACACGTTGGAGAGGAGAGCTGGCCACTTCCAGTGGTTATATTTGTAACACATGGCTTGGCAGATCAGCCATATCCAACAAGATTAAAAATGCATTTTCTAAGTATTGCACACACTTACACCACAATCCACACCAAGGCATATTTGGAGCTTTCATGTGCCACAGTATCTTCTTGGGATGCCAAAACATGGCAGATTTTCCTAGTCAACATTAATATCAGATCAAGTCAAGGACAGAGAAGCATCTCATGAGACTCCTTATCTAGTCATGCACTCTCAATTGATCATCTTTTGCCAGCTCTTCAGAAAAATACTGTCAGAGAAGAAAAAAATCTGCTTTGATGAGAAACAGATTTCAGTGTTTTATTACTTCTGTATTAAAGCAGTCACTTTAATAGCACAGAAACTACTAACTTACCAGGACTGAAACAGCTGATCATGTATGCTAGCTCTGCCTATGATTAAAGGCACACAGATATTGCTCCTATCAGACTAAATTTTATTTCGGATAAGCAAGTCAGAGATACAGGAGACAAATATCCATTGCAGAAATTCTAGCCAGATTCATCAAGATAACCTAAGGGAATTTAAAAAGCACCATATTTCAGACAAAAAGCACCATCTGTGCAAGTCCTTGTCAAATGAATTTCAACAAAGCGGCTTAGAAGCCTAATACCCAAGATTTCCATAAATGTTAAAGGGATAACCAAAAGCACACCAGCTCCTCAAATATACTATTTTTTTTCCAGTTATAAATTAAGATCTACATTTTATAGACCAGCGTGTATGACAAATCTCTAGCACAGAGAAAGGGACAATGGGCATCTCTTTGCTCAGTGAAGTAGCACCATTTGCTCAGCTGTAGGATGCCAAAACAGCAAACAGAAGTTCAGGATACTTAAAGCCACAGTTGATCAGCCAGACCTCAGTGTCCCACCATTATTCCATCAAGGAGCTCAGTAATGCCACTAAAGGTGGGATTCTTAAGAATGATTGATTTGCTCATGAAAGTTCCAAGGCAGATGCTAGGCCTTGGGTTTCTTTAATATCTGGAAAGAAAATGTCATCATTTTGCCCAAGTCACAATTGACAGGGGGTATTTAAACACAAAAGCTGCCTTAGAGGATGAGACATTTTTTAAATCCAATATCCTGTCTTCTACAGCAGATAATGCCAGATGCTTCAGAGAAAGGTGCAAGAAACCACACAATCTCTTCAAGCCTTAAGCCTCGAAGGAGGATGCCTAATATAAATTTGGAAGAGCAACTAACATTGAGTTACCCATGTAAAATACCTCTTTATTTTTCAGAGGTTTATGCATTTTTTGGCCTCAGTAAAATCCTACAACAATGAATTCTATATATAAAAACTTACTCTTACATGACAGTTTTTCATCCACTTATGAGTTTCCCACATTTCCATAAAAGAATGCATATTTTTGTTCAGAGGCTTGAAGGTGAGTTGTTAATTCCGCAGTCAACTGTCAATCATTCACTATTTTTTGAGACATCAATCACAACCCAATATTCGCAGGTGATGGCAAGGTGAAGTTCAGTAAGTCATCACTACTTTTATGTGTAAGAGGTTTTTCCAGTCACTGCCACAATCAGACTCCCTTTTCAGAAACTGCCTTTTACTATGGCTTGTCCCAGCTAGCACAACTGACCCAAACAAACGGGAACTACTCACAAACACTAACTGCAGAAACAAGCTCATGGTCACTCCTACCAAAGGATGCTGCTGTTCCCTGTGGGCTCCAGTTAATTCTGCACAGTAAGGCTGCTATTTGCTCTCAGCCAGCATGATTGCAAAGTGTCAGCAGAAACACTGCAGTTAGCTGGAGTATTACTGTCTGGAGTACAGAGCTGTGAGTAAACTGACACACAGAACATGAGAAACCTCTTTCAGAGCCATGGTCATCAGGACAGGCAACCTGGAACAATTCAAGCTGGGTGCATTTATAGGACAACACTTGAAAGGCACTTCCATTCCAACCAAGCTTTGTCATCTCTCTTGTATGTACTTAGAAACAACCTCAGACACCACTGTTACAAGCCATTTTCATAATCCCTCTGCAGAACAGGAAATGTAACTTTAAACAAAATTGTGCAAAATTACAGGGTAATGCAATTACTTGCCATAGCTACAGCCCAGACCTGTCTTAAATCAAGCTAGTAAAAGGAAAACTGACTTTTTACTGCTATGCATGAAATCCCTAAACCTTCATACGTTCTGGAGTCCAGCATTGCCCATCTACTTTTGCTTTAACATTATCTAAAACAGAGAAGCAGAAGTCAAAGTTACCCTGCTCTTCCTCCTCTTCCAAAAGCTTTATTTCCATCTACTAGGGAAGAAAACTGTTCAGTTATATTGAAATTCTAGACTTCGGAGTATCTCTTCAGAAAATAAAAATTTCTGACATGAGGGTTGCAAAACATCATGTGCTGCTCAACAGCTGCCTCTAGGAATTACAAGACTCTCATGTTAAGGGATTATCAAAGTTCTTATCTTCCAGATTCCCAAGATCAGGGCAAAAGCAAAATCAAAGGGTTCATGAACCAAAATGCAGTCTTGCTATTTGCTCAGCTGCACTTGTCAGTGCATTGGAAAGCATTTTTCTGGACAAAGGTACAATTCACTCACAACTATCTCTTCAGAAAGCTGCACGGGACCCACATCAGAAGCCCTCCTTGGGTTTAACACCATCTGAAACCAACATAAATGAACCTCTACCCCCCAACATACAACCTCAAATTTTGTAATATACAATCCCAAATTTTGTACAGCCATTTACCTCTGGACCAGGCAAACATGAAACACTTCTCAGCTGGGGACTTGCAGTTATCTGGTGCAAGGACAGCAAGCTTGGAGAAGTGCACCAGATCATTCCGATGCTAATTTTTGGTTCTTGCTCGTAACCTGCTGTCAAAGCTGCAGATAACTGAAATTTACCATAATGTGATAGTGAAGATTTACCAAAATTAGTACTGAAAATGCTAAAAATCAACTTTCATGTTTGCAGAATTACTTACATCAGCAGACTCAAGGCATGTAGAAAAAACATGCTATCATATTCTTTAATAGTCCAGAAAATATCGTTGCTAAATTAAGGAGATTACTACAAATTTCAGGTGATGATATCTTAAATCTCAAGAATTCAAAGCTCTCCACAACAATTATGAATGGAAAAAAAGAATCTGGACCGCAAATGGATGAGGCAGGCTCATCCAAAAACTGCAATGTTATATAAAATGGCCAAACCCAATTCACTTCAAATGAAGCCCTGGATCAAACTACATTTAGACTGAGTTTAAAGTACTGATTTCCAAAAGACATACTTATTAAAAGGCAAAGCTTCTTCTAGGCTTGATGATAACACAGATGCATCTGTTTATGTTGCAGGAGGAACAAGACCTCAATCATGCAGATGCAGATAGTTTTTTGCATGAAACCCAGTACACTGAACGATGCTTTCATATAAAACTCCAAGCTTTGAAAAGAAAGTTTTTCCAATTCTGTGAAGTTTAGCATACTGCTAAGACACCAAGTTCTTAAAAGTATTGTTAAAATTTTAAGCATGATCTTTTGAAAGAAGCTCTTTATCACAGCACAGCTGTTCACAGAACACATGAAAATGTGAAGAATCTCTGAAACACTCTTCTTGGAGAATTCCAAATGCTTCTCTCAGAACAGCTGCTGTGATATGGGAGATGCACAGATTGATCTCCGTCATGCTCAAAAGCAAGACTCTCAGGCCTTCAGGAAAATCAGAATGGTTCTATCTTACTTGCCTCTATAATCTGTCACTCCAAACCTCTACCCAGCCTAAAAGTCATCCAAAGTATGCTGGTCATGCTTCTATATTTTCTGGGATCCTGAACTAGACTGCTAAAACCAAGAGTAACACAAAATACTGGGACGCCATTATCAAATAACGTCCCCCCCACAAAGAGATGCTGGAAAGAGCTTTTTCTGAACAAGCCCAGTATGACCTCAAACCCTCTACTCCTCTACTGACCTCTGCAAAGAGCTGATGTCCCTAAACACCTGCCAAGAGCTGATCAGAATTCAGGTGCTGCACAGGGACTGTTAGAGGTTCTGGAGGCTGCCCTGCACTGTCTCTAGGGCACTACCTTCACTCTGACTTCTTACACACATTGAACCACAGCAACTAGGAAAGGGCAAAAAAAGTCTCATAGCTGCTTAAAGCAGATATACTGACAAGGAAAGTCACAGCCCATCTGCCCTGAGATGACACAGACGAACAGAGGAAGTGACATCCCTTTCATACTCAGTCAAAATGACAGGAAGGTTCCTGTGCCATGCAGAAACACACCCAAGCAAAGACAAAACAAAAATATTTCAGCGATGGAGTTTCATAAAGTAAATGACTTAAAAATTAATTTGTCATTTAAACCTGAACTTGTGTTCTCCATTTAAAGAAGTAGGGAGGGGGCAGAGAGAAACAATTGCTTATTCATGAGCTGAAAAAATAAGGGAGAGGGAAGAGAATCTAAAAAGAGCACAGAACTCCACAATACAGATCAACTTCTGAACATCATCAATCCCTATGCTCATTTCTTCTCAAATGAAGTCTCCTATGCCTGTGTATGTCTTCATTTTTTCCAATTTTCCAGGCTACACATCCAGCCATACAGGATGCTGAAATGTCAAGCAGCAGGGGCAGCCTCTAGTAAATGTCACACTGGCCTATTCTCTGCCATGAAACACTGCTATGTGATGCTAACCATCCTCAACAGATGAAGTAGCATGAGGCAATAACCCTTTCCTTCACTCACACGGTGATATTTAAGAGATGCTTCAGCCCTTCTTGCTATCACAGTCACATTAACATGACTGCTGCACCACCACAAGCAGACCAGAACACGCATATGTTCCTCCAAGAAGCACATTAGAAAGAAGAGGAATTAGTCTCAAACTCATTGACAAGAAAAGCTGACATAAATACAGGAGAAAGGCAATAAAGGAATAAATATTGCTGTTAATTAAGGATTAACCATTGGAACGGCCGTAATAAAACACACAGCAACATGGTCTCCTCTCAAGATACGAAAGGGACATTTTATTGTAACACTACCTTCCTTAAGTACACTGACTCACTAACCCAAGAACAGAATACAGCTCATTGGTCAGACAGAGCAACACCTCTTGCACAGATATTTTCATTATAAACAACAGAGTTCTCAAAATACACACTCTAAACAGTAGCAGGTGCCTTTGTTTGTTCCTGGGAAAACCTTTGCCCCTTGGGAAAGGCCAGCCCTTGGGAAAGTCCCGTGTTCTCACACAGCTTTCCCACGGGCTACTGAGGCCTCCACACCACAAAGGAAAGCTTCTCTGAAAAGAGTCTCTTGCCTTTCTCAATCAAGTTTGAAAAGCAGAGTGATGCCCATGTGCATGCATGCACCAGAAGAGCAGTACCATGTACATCCATCACCAGAGGAAACACACACAGATGTGCCTATATACCTTTGCAGTGAGGTTTGAGAGCACTCTAGTAGGTGTGTTTCTGTTTCTTTTGTGCTGAAGATCAAGAAGGATTTGCAGAAACTGCCCCTTTTAGAAGGCTATCATTAGCTACTTTTGCAGTGAAAGAACGGTTTATCCATAAAATTAAACAGAACCCAAGCCTCCAATAAAAAAAAGGTGACATTAATCAAGATGCCCTTTTTATTTGAAATAAGGATAAAAGTCATGTGACCAAACATAAAACAAGACATTTTCCTTCAGTTGTTCTGTACCACTACTCAAGAGAGATTCAAGTCTTTTTTCAGGAGGCATTCTACCGATTAACAGAGATCAGCACTCATCCTCCCCTCCTTCAGCTGCAGGCACCAAACTGTGATCAAGGTACACATGCTCTCTCCCTTTGGTGTAAGGGAGCAACGCCAGCCCTGCCAGAACTCATTACTGTCCACTCTGACTTCCAAGCAGAGGTCCTGGAAAGCTTGGAGTTAAAAGCCAAGGACGTTAGTCACAAGGTACTTCATTCACCACTGTCATTCATCACTGCTGTGAAAGACTGTGGACATTGCTGCTTTTGAAGAAGTGAACGCTACTTTTGTTTCAAATCTCATGCTGTAAATTAGCTAAATACATATCCTCCCAAGATATGGTCTCTGTCACTTAGAAACACATGACTACTGACATCAAAAGTACATTTCCTGACAGTGCGGAGCATTTCCTCATCCTCAGTGTCCTGTTCTGGAGACAGTGAGCAGGATGGTATCCCCATGGCCACCTCAAAACCTGCTGCTGCCTTCATCATTAGTCACCTTCCCAAGAAGGCCACACAGCCAGCAGCCCCCTGCACAGCCCACCAGCAAGTCCAGCTGTTCTCGGTGACTGCAATGGGCACTCAGCCAAAGCCTGGGGTTTTGGTTTTGGTTGGGGTGTTTTTGTAAGAAAAATTCCTATAACTATAACAGGGAAGGAGAATTAGAAAGGACTCAATTGCATTCTACTGAGTTTAAACCAGAGAGGAATGGAAGGTTTGGTGAGCATACATTTCTGCTTTCTTATACACAAAGAAAAGGTGCATGTGAGTGGAGAAAGGTGAGGTGGAATGACACACAAGTCAACAGAAAAAAGTACTCCTTTCAGGATAACTTTAGGTCTGATGGGTTAAGGAAAAACATAAAACAAGCTATCCTGAGGCATCTTTCTCTGCTGTGCATCATAATAGATCAATTAACTGCTGCCAGCAACATCTACACAGCTCTAGACCAAGCCTCAAAGGAAAGAAAGATGGAAATGTGTAGGAGGAGTTAATGCCAGTGAACATCAGCACTGTTTAGGAGCAGCAAAGGAAACTAGACAGCAAAGGAAACTAGAGATTTCTATTTACAAGTGCAAAGGGTGCCCCTTACCTACCCACTGTGGTACCGAAACACAGTTCAAACTCACTCTTCCCAGAAGTCACACTGCGAGAAACGTGATCATCAATTGCTGATTTTTAAACCCTTCTGCTAAATTTGATGGAACCATTTATTTGTACAGGCCAGCTCACAATGTCAACTGATCCTGTTAAGCAGGTCATTGGGTCATCTTGCCCTCCATATGAAACAAGAAGTGACTGCAAATGGACTCTGTACACTAGTGACCTGCTAGTTAAGAACGTCACTCCTCTGCAGGCACTCGACCTAAGCCCCTGTCAGGACATGCATTACAAATGACTGTGCAGAAGCTTGACGTATGCATTATCTATAATGAAATACAATTTTTAGAAACTGAAAACCAGGGGCAGTGATCTGTAAGTATTACACTAGAACTCTAGCAGCTGACCTCAAAGAATAATTTCACTAAAGCCCATAATTAGTCCTGAGAAGATATGTTATGAACCTTCAAAGAGTGCAATGGACACTAGAAACTTAGAAGCAGCCTATTCTTTCTTAAAACGGTAGCTCTTTACTTAAAACTCAACAAGATCTTACTGAAATTACGCATTTCATAAAGGACAATGCAGGGTTATCCTAAGTATGTGCCCCACACAGCCTTTATTGTAATAATTCATAGAAGAAAAAACTTTCATCTAGTGTTACTAATCAAATTATACCCACTGCTGTTCAGTAAGTGTCTGATCAATAAATCACTGGAAACTGAGCAAATGCATCATGGAGTACCTCTGCTGACATCATTGCCTTCCTTCTCATCTTCACCTTTGATAAGGATAGTAGACTAGAACATTACTTCTTTTACTTTTATCAGATTAAGGGAACAATGTAACCTTGGAGAAATAGATAAGGCTGACAAGGCAGAAGCCATGCAAAACAACGATATTGTACTTCCTGAAACGCTGGGGCTGAAAAACAGCCACCTAAAAAGGACACCAGAAATTGAAGACCACCAAAGAAGACCGCAAAGAACACATATGGCCCTCCAATAAGGGGAGCAACTATGTAAAAGAAAGTAACACATACACATCAATTAAGTAAGGAGAGCTAGTGATGAAGTAATCAGTGTATACGATAAAATCTCTGTTTACCAGGACACACGATTAGAGGAGGGATCCTCCAAGTGACCAGGGCTGCAATAAAGAATGCCTGCTTTCTAATACTCAAAACCACTTTAGAAAGTTTCTATCTGGCCAATTTTAGTACCACCTTAACCCACCCTGTGGCTGTGTGGGGCTTGGAGGCTGGATGGAGTTAAAACACATTATCACTAAAATATCCTGCAACAGCATGAAAGAAAAATCAAATGAGATCTCAGTCCTCTAAACATGTATGTGGCTGTATTTAAATTTAGGAGGAGTTATACCTACCAAAGACAATTTGTAAACTTACTAAAACCAACTTATACTTAATAAAGCCAGTATATGCATTCTCTCCTTCACATTAGACCGAAATGGAAATAGTTTAGCTGCCCCACACACAACTTGTAAGCAAAATCTTTATTTTTCTATTTGAACACAACGGTTTGCCTGTAGTCTGTCAGGCAGATGCACTGGAAATGTGTGTGGTCTTGCAAGTAGCAGGTATGACCGAGTTCCTCTCGGCAACCTTGGATCTCCGGCCCAGCACCACCATCTCCTCCATCCACAGCCCAAGCCCACATTCAGCCTGTGGCCAGCCACCACCTGAGTGCCAGTACAGCCACACAGATCTCAGCTCCTTATTTGTTCCTCACCATGGCAAAAGCTCTCACATTTCCACGAGTTTGGGAGTAGGCTCTTTCTCCCACACTCCAATATCTGCAGGGGCCAAACACAAACTTTAACTAAGCAGCAAGTGTAGATTCACAAACAACTGCTCACAGGAGATCTGGTACCTTCAGGGAAGTTGTGAGGCTTTCCAAAACATTACATCACTTCCCACCATGTCAGCCCACTCCATACTGACATCAAGCATCTTCCAAAAGGTCATGCAATGGTTAAGATTTGTGCACACTCCAAGAAACAGTCCAGTCCTTGATCTGGCTTTCATTTTGCTAAAATAATGGTTTACGCTTTCTTTGGAGAAAACCCAGTTAACACACAAAATAATTCTAGACTGCCTTTCATAAAATGCTGTGGTGTGAGTTGGAGATTGATTATATCTTCCAGAGTGTCACTGCAGTTCAACGCTACAGCAGAGCTCACTTACTCTTAGGTGCCTTTCAAGTAATACACAAGGAAATAATAAGGAATAATAATAAGGAAACAAAGTGACATTGTAGAAATTTGGCTGCACATCTACAGCTGTAAAAGCCTGCTGAGCGTGCCTCAGCGTTATTAAGTCCAGAATTGAGAAAAATTGATGCAGTATTATGAACTTCTTTTCTATAAAAGGAACATAAAAATAAAGCACAAGATATAACATCCTTGTTCCCACACAAGAAAGATTACTTATTACATATGAGCACAATCCACTTACGCAACCAATGCTTAAGTGCAGGCTTCTAGAAAGTCAACCAAGAGTTTAAGTCGGCACCAAAGGAACTGCTCCCCAGTTCAGCAGTCAGTCCCAAGAAATTAAGTTTAACTTCTCTCTCACCTCTTCTGCCCCAACAGAGCACTTGAAATTACAGAACCGAGCAAATAATTGTTTTAACTGGGAGCAATATTGCAAGGTTAGGGATGAGAAGACACAGTTTCCACTCACTCTTTAATTATTGGCAACCAAAGGACCACACACACAGTGGTGATAGAAAACAATTTTTATTCTCTTCACTGGTTTTGCTCCCCAACCAAGAACATTTTATTCGTATGGGTAACAGTAAGCATGAAATCCTCCACTGATACTCAAGTAAATGTTTTCCTTTTTTTTTTCTTTTAATACAATAGCTAATAGCATTGGCATCTCATTGCATGAGGACTCCATGTAAGAACAACGCTTGCAGGTACATCCACTCTAGAAATAACACAAGGAAGAAGGTTGCATCCTGCAAAACATATTTAATGTACAGCTTATTACACTGCTGCTTGTTTACCAGCATAGTGGCTTCCCCTGGTGTGACTATAATAGAGGCTTCGAGGAACGAACCCTGCTTTACAAGGAGTCACAAATATGGCTGCACAAACACAGCCCAGTACATATAAATACCTACTAGTTGTTGGTACCAGAATGAACCAGGACATGAAGCACTTTGGGGAAAAAGAAAATAATTTTTTTTAATCTCAGACTAATTATTTAAAACACCTATGCAGAATTTAATCACTAAAGTATTAAAGGAGACTAATGCTAAGTGTGGAATCACTTCCTGCATATGGCAAAGTTACCTGTGCTCGCATGAGTTCTGTTGTTCATGTACCTTTACACCAAGATCTGCATAAAAATCAAAACTACTCGTCAGGCTTTCCGGTTTTTGTGGTCTTCAGTCATTCTAACGTGTGCACACACACGTGCACAACTGCAAGACGCATTTCATCAAATGTACCATTTGTAGCTAGTACTGCATGGCAAAAGTAGACATCTTCTTGTTATCTAATTGCCTTTTCATTATGAATTCATTACACTTGAATAACAAATTTATTTACCCCCTAGAACCTAAGCAAAGGTCCAGAGATTTTAACCCAGATACAACTGCATAATCTTTTGTGTCCTACTAGCACAATATTCACAACAAGCTCCAGAGGAGTCTCTCGATTCCCTCTGATGTGTTCTGCTTGCAGCCTACATCCAGGCTCCACACTGAACTACAGCATGTTCACTTACCATTGCCCATCATGGTTGTGTATTGCTTAAAAAAATAGACATTAGACATATTTGAGCCTCTGTAAGAGCCTGATGGAGAGATGGAGGCTTCAGACAGCTCTTAAAATGCTGTTTATTGCATAGGCAAGGTTACAGCAATTGGGGGTCTTGGGTGAGCCTATAGCTGCTGGCTATAGGCAAGTCGTGTGTCCTGAAGCCCCATTCTATTTATGTTACAAAGCATTATATCTCTTTCTCTGCTGTGCATCTTATTACGTAACAACCAATCAACATTATACACAATAACTTTTACATTTACATATATCCTATCATAACTATTAACACTACCATATTCATGTCACTATTTTCCAATCACAAAAGGTTAGTATGTTACAGTTTTAGCTAGAAGTGGTTTTTCAGTTTTCTTGCAGTGGAAAATTCTGAGATCTTTTCTCTACTTGCAACATTGGCTTTCTTGTTTGCCTGTGAAAATCCTTTTGTTTGGTTAAAACATCTTTTGTTTCAGGTGGATTTATCCTTTGCTCTAAGTCATAAAAGCCCCTTGCAACTCACTTGCTCTTTGACTTCTAGTTACCCAGTCAGACTAGCTCAGCAATTCTTTTCTTCTGTATCAAAACGTGCTTTCATTTCTATAGAACCTTCCGTATATCTGTAAAACTTTTCTGTTAAACTTTGGTCCTTCCCAACAAGCCTCTATTTTAAGGTTTGGGTTAAAAAGCAAGAAGGGAGAGGAACAAAACCCAGCCTTCTCGTAATGAAATTTCTACAAACACCCTGTAGTGAGCAACTGCCAGCTGCAACAGCCACGTGGCCAAGTCTCTGGTGTGCACCAGTTAATCTGGAGCACACAGTTCAGTCAATACTCAGTGTGGCTGGTGAGGTACTGTACAGTGCCCTCAGATGTCTGTCTGCCAGTGGTGTCAGAAACAATTCAAGCACAGGGTTTTACCATCACTTAAAAAAGGAAGGACAAGTGCATTTCCATCTGCTCAACTCCATGAGACTTTCCATAGTAAAGGGGAGGATTAGGAAAGAGAGAGTTACAAAATACAGGAGGAAGTGAAGCTCTGGTGTGTGACTCAAACACTGGTAAACAGGAAGCAGAGGCTTCCCTTAAGGCCCCATTGCTGGAGGGATCCCAGCAGCATCGCACAGGAAGGGAGAAAGGTCCTCAGCACAAGACAGCACAGGCACACTGGCAGCTATTTTTAGAGGGCCCTGACAGCAATCACTGCTCATTTTGGAGCAGAATACCTGTCGAAACAGAGCAGTAACAGGCACTGTCCTTACTGGCAAGAGCAAGAATTTTGGCTAAATCAGACAGCACAACAGAGAAACCTGCACACCGTCACATACGTGCTGAAGATGTTATGAATCCTGCCCCTTTGTTCAAGATCATTATAGAAGCATCCAGCACACCTAATGAGACTGCAGGTTATCCTGGGATGTGTCACTGCTCTGTGGCCATCTGAGAGGTCCTACATCACCATGACACTATCAGCTGCAAAGCAAATGCCTCTTCTCTCCAAACATTCAAATACTTTTCATGATTTAAGATCAGTTTTGTTTTCTACCTTATCAGCAAACCCACAGCCTCCAAAGTTCAGGCCTGATGGTTACCACGGGAAGTAAATGAGTCTCACTGTTTGCAAGACAGAGCTGCTAATTTCAACAAAAGATCCTACCTCAGCAAGACCCAATGTCTGAAACCAACGTGAGCTTGGGAATTCTCTAAATTGGATGCAATCTGAGAAACCCAAAGATAGCTTGTGAACACAGCCTGCCCTTGACTTCAGAAAACTTTCACAGAAACTACCATTAAAAAAAAAAAATAAAAATTTTAAAAATCCCCACCAAAAACCAAAATGGGGCTTCAGAAAACACCCAAACAAAGCCCACAATGTTCTGTCCTTGCCAGAAATGCAGCAGCAAGCAAGCAACAGCAAAAGGTCAAGAAAAAGCTGTCCTCAGATTTCAAATTAATCAAATTGCTGGCTACTGAAAAGAGAGCAGAATTAGTTAAAATAAAAGATGGAATAATAATAACACAAGTGCCTGATTATTACTGGACATTGCAAAGGGTGGTCTTTTTTTGTTAATTAGAAGACTGTAAAAAGAAGTTGTGTAGATTTTTAAATTATTGGCTGAACTGGAAAGCACCTTGTCAGAGAAGATAAAAAATTCTTCCAAGTTAAAAGATGCAGCAAAACTCACAGGATTCCACATAGAAAAGATGGAATTATCAAACTCTTCAGAAAATTGCTTGGCAAACATTAATTGCACAAAAAGAGCAGTTAACTACAGTTAGAAATTAACAAAAATATGGATCATTATAAGTTCCAAAGGATGTCTTGAAAAAGCTCTGTCTTGGGAGTCCAAGGCCAAGGTCTGAAACCTGAAATGACAATAGTGCTTCAGAGGATCCAGCAAAAAACAAGGAAGAGTTGAAACAGCATGATGGATTCACACATAGTGAGAAACTGCCAAAACCATGAGAAACGAAATCTGTTCAAGATCAAAGACATGAAACTTGAATAATCTACATTCTTATTTTATCCTAAAGCCTTGGACATTCAGAATTAAAAGGCAGCAAATCAAGTCTGTGAATTTTGGAGACTTTGAAAACAGATCTCAGAGCTCCTAAAATAGCTTTACGCAGCTTAGTCAAATCATAAATAAATCCTGTATTTCATTAAATTTCCAACGAATAATATTGAGACTTTGTAGGTACATATAGGGGTGTGATTTTCTCCCCCCTCCAGACAAATAAAAAATAATTACATGTTCTTCATCATTTCAGGAGACAACACTCTCCATGGTTATTTGCTTCCAATTGTAAACTCAGGTACGAAGTGCTACTGATGCAGGTCCCATGTGATTTCACACCCTCTGTGTAAAGGTGTGCAGAACTATGTGGTTTGTGTGGTAGGCAATAAATACAGCCACCATGAGAAACACAAAATCCTGATCACGAATAGCAGATCCCAAATTGCACCACCACAAGACAGAACTGCATACACAGAGGTAAGGGCTAAGTTCAGATTCTCTTTTTATAAGGAGTACTAATGAACAGACAATAAAGTATTACTCAAAAATAAAAAGGAAGCATCTTTATTCCAAATAATGGATCTAATTTTATTTTGTGCTCATAAGTTCATCACACCCCTGATTTCAGCAGGGCAGGACACTGCAGCAAAGCAGAACTGAGCAGCAGGAAGCAGGAGGAATGTTTACATTCCTGAGCAGTGCCCTCACTGCCAGATCCACTGAAAAGAAATCAAAGTCATTATTATCTTTAAAAAAAAAATGCATACAGGAAACTTCATTTGGGATTTTGGACATGTAAGGCACCATCACTCTTTAACTGTTCCAAGGATTAATTCAAAGGTCACTTGTCACCACAACAGCTGTCTGGCCAGCTCTTCTGTTTTGCCCATTTTTGTTTTCTTAGATTCACTCATGTCTGTCACCATCCTCCAGCCAGCGGCCCCTCATGTGGTTGCTAACTGAAAACGCATCTTAAAACAAATAAACACATCTGGACTTACATTCTGACCTCATGTTCAGTAGGAACACAATGCAGGTTTTGTTGCCTCTAATAGTAATTTAAACATCTGTATGAAGGTTCAGTTGCCCAAGGTCTCCTCATCTGAGGAGGTGATACCTGTGAACCCCTGTGCCAGCATCCAGCCAGAACCACTCACTCTTGCACTTGGGTGAGGACCAGACTATTCAGGAGCCATCTGCTCCTGCGCCGCAGACAGATCAAGAAGCCCCACACCAGGTCTGATCTTTGTAGTAATGCTACAGACACTGCTATAGAGAATCATAAGTGAATAGGATGGAAAAAACTGTCTTACATAAGAAGGATTTTAAGAGGATTTTATATAATAGCATATTTCAGATCCTATTGCTAGAATTATCCCACTGAAATTCTACAAATTACTTTTGCTCCATCAAGGAACTTGTGTAAAAACATGGAATCAAAGCAAGCTTCTGGATGTTTCATTGATGAGCTGCCCACAAACTTGTGTCTCCATTACTGCTCCCTCCCTCCATCCTATTTGACTGCATTTTATTTAAACAAATCCACATTTTTATAAGCAAATAAACACTTTGACTGCATCTTGCTTTACAGACACAGTAGACACAGTTCCCCTAAGGAGAGGCATAAAAGCCTAGTCTTAACAAGGGCTCAAAAGTCAGTCCCCTCCCGTCCCCATAGGTGAAATTTGTTCTTTATTAACCCAGATCAGCAATTCCAAGAGCAGTGAGAAATTAACCCCCTCCTCGTTGGTTTCTGTTGTGGCAGTAGTCTTATGTAACAATAATTTAAACTACAGTTTTATGCACACAGCTGCCTTGATTAAAACAAACCAACCCATACTGCCAGGACTGTTTGCTTCGATGCAACGCTTACACAGTGCATGGCTGGTGGGGTATGAGCCATACAAGGAAGTGGTAAATAACTCCTCTACTTCTCCATACACCTCTTAGGGGACTTTGGGGTTGGATCTACAGGCAGACCGATCAAAAAGTGTGAGTCCTCTCCACAGACAAACCATCCAGGACCATTGTTGTACAGGTTGGTTGGACAGTGGCCCAAACAATAAGCTGTTTTCAGAAAACCAGGGATTCATCCTCTTATGTGGCATGAGGGAGGGATTAAGCCTTAATTTAGCACCATTTAGAAAAGATTACCCTTTAATTGCAATAGGCGTTGGCAGACACTGGCAGCAATGAAAAGCCTTTATCCTGCAAAGCTTCCAAGCGGTCAGTGACAGCTCCCAGGCCAGCAGCAGAGATCCAGCCCATGCTGTCCACACCCAGCTGCTCAAGGCCACTGGACTGATTGGACAGAATGCGGGGTCACACAGCTGCAGAGACAAATCCCTCATTCACTGGCATTCAGATTGGGTAGGGCATGTGAGGCTGCCACAGTGCACTGAGGAGTCAAAGCCTTCAGAAGGGCTCAGCGCCAGTACCACCCAGAGCTCTGCCTGGCGGGACCCAGCTGGATTGGGCAAAGATCCAGTATCCTGCCTTCGGATATCAGTCTGGCCCAGTCAGCAGAGGAAGCTCCCCACTGACCTCAGTTCTGCCATTCTCTGGTGACAGGGCAAGAGAGTATCATGCTGTATTTTCTGGCACCGAGAACTCTGTTAAAGCAGATGCATGACATGCCTCATGTGGAAGGTTGCCAGATACCTGCCAAGGGTTCCCAGTAGCCCATTGCCGCTCAGGAGTCTGTTACAAATGTCTTCTAATTTGGAGCAAAAGCTAAATGCTCTTCCAGTTTGGCACCTAGGAAAACGTAATTCTTGTTCAAATGGATTTTGCTGCAGCAGTAATGTCTGTTTTACATCTGCGCTGGATTAATCCAAGTTTAGGCTGGCATAGGACATCCCAAAGTCTACTGCAGTTTAACTTAACCCAGCTTTATTTTTAAAAGTTCAATGAAGAGTAATAATTTATATGCATAGACAAGGCCTTAAACCACGGTTTAACCCCCTTCCTCTCCACTTCTTACCCATGCCTGGCAGTGCCTGGAATTTCTGACAGCCTCAGGCTTGAAAGATGAAGCCACTGCCCAGCTGGCTGAGCCATCTCAGCTTACTGGGAACCAGCGAGGAGAGAAAGAACTCTGTGGCAAGGAGGCTGGGAGCTGGAGGAGAAAACTGTCAGAAAAAGACTGATTAGATGAGGAGCCATGAGAAATACTAGAGTCAAGGGAGAAAGCAAATCTTGTAAGGAAGAGGCAAAGAGCATGTGTCCAAGGGAAAAGATAAGAGATGACAGACAAGACAGTGGCACAGGACAACAGTGGCAGCAGGATGATCAGCGACTGCAATGGAATTCAGCATGAAACCAAGGAAGAAGAACAAAACCAAGTGCAGGATGAAGTAAGCGTGGAGAGAAGAGTCATAAGCCTGTAGCTGCTTGTCCACTCCAAATATGAATGGGCAGCCTCATTCCTCTTTGTGCCCTAACTGCTTCCAGTTTCCTAGCCTAAAGATGAAGTTTGTCCAGAAGAAAACCTGACCAGTAATTGTGTCATTTGCTCAGGGCATTCTTTCCAAACACGTTTAAGTTTTGCAAGTTCAACACCAAGTAGCCTGGCATTGCACTCAGAAATACCTTAGAAGAAACTTTCAAGTGTATTATTAGTTATCCTTGGACATTATTACACTTCTCTGCATTCACTGACACTGCTACCCTTGCTGCTCATTCTTAAATGAAACACTGGGTACATCTATATGGGACTGATGTCTAAAGCACAATTAATTCAAAATGAAATTATGATACTAACATAGAACTGAGAGTCGCATCTTGTACTCAATGACACACTGAAGCAGACCAGGTTTACTTAAGACTACAAGGAAGAATTCTCTGTCTCTCCAGAAGTTAATTTCATATTTAGAGCTTGAATTTCAGCAAGTTGATTTGTTGCATTACAAACAGACACTAGTTTCATGCACATGAAAGCCACAAAGTTAAAGAAAAAAAATGAAAGAAATTGAGTAAGAGGAACTCTAGCCATCCCCACAGATGTTATTCAAATTCCTCAAACATAACTTTTCCATTATTACTGCACTGCAAAAAGAAAGAGAAACAGACATATACCCATTATCTACAAACCTGAAATTTCAAGACACTAGATAAGTAACCCAATAGGAAAACATTACAGCTACACTCTGCTGCAGCACCAGTTCCAAAGGAAGCATTAAGACAGATCTTAAAACACAAGAAGAGGAGTTAAACAATTCAAGAGTTAAACAATCTAAGCCTGAGCACTGGAGAGCATTCCTGGGTACACGCACACCAAGTACTGGGCTGTTCCTGATAGGTTTGAAATCCTTTAGCAGTAAATTCTAGCTTTGGAGTCTCATTGAACTAAGAGGCAATGGAACAAAACTTGGATCTGCATGGAACTGCACATCTTGTGGAGGCTTTGTTCCGTTGTACAGCAGTGCCTACTGAAGATTAAGGCCACATTCTTCACACAAAGCCTTATGTTATGTGCAATAAAACAAAGCTAACCCATGACTAGCACAGCATGGTACCAGGCAACAAATGGAGCCCAGGGCAAGAAAAATAGTTTAATCAAATTAATCACTTTCTATGGAGATGACCCTTGTCACAGAGAACAATGATAATAAAACAAGAAAATACATTTCTCATAAAGCACACATAGAAATACAGTGTCAACCTTAATGCTCTTTCATGTCTATTGGGGGGAAAAAGGGCATACACAGCCACATGGAGAACGGCAGACCACAGGGCTGATAAATGCTCTTTGAGGGCAGTGCTCGCAATTCCCAGAGCCAAGAACCTTAAAGGCAAACAGGTGCCTCACAGAGGCTTCGCCAGCCCCAAAAGCCACCCTGGATGAGCCAGATTCCAAGATGTTCCCCAGGTGCAGCCCCTCACACTGAGGAGCATGAAGGGAATTAATGCCTTACTATGCTCCCCAAAAACCCTAACAACAGGGAGGTCAAAGGGAACATCAGATCAATTTTAATGTTAACAGGCTTTGTGTCACATTAAAAGGGTTCATTTGCTTCAGTCCCAATAAGGAATTTATATTTTAGGGCACTGGGCCACACAGGCTACATTAGAACAACCAGCTACAAACCAGCAGAGCAGCTGTTTTTTATATGTGTATGTGTGTCTGCATATACTAGCAGCTCTCTCCCACTATATTCCTTTACTGTACTCTTATTGTTTGGTTTCTACCTGTTTCCCAGGTAGAGTAGGCATGAGAAATGAGTAATGAGTAGGCATTTCTCCTTGCCTCCTTCTACAGAGAAGATAAGAACAAGCTGATTTATTATTAAGTGCCCAGATGGAAGAGCTGTATGAAACATGACACTGCCAGGAAAGCTGTGCTCTCCCTTTCCATGTGAGCCTGGAAAACAGAATATTTCAATGTGAAAGTTTTCCTCCAAACTTCCAGGGCAGACAATGCTCAAGTCCACTATCCCAGCAGCCTTGACAAAATATCTACAAAATGTCCCAGCCCTCAGAGGTCTGCTCTACTTCCTAAAACCCTCACAGATTTCAGAAAGGAGAGATCACGAGATGAGTACTTAAGCTTCAGTCAAGCCATGAAGAGTCCTAGCTAGTTTCCCTCTATTTCACTACTGTGCTTACTTCCACTGTGAACCCAGGAGTACAGGAAAGTATAACGGCTCACATGAGTGAAAATTAATCCTGGAATACAGGATTTTTCCCACCCCAGAATCCCACAGAAGTTAAAGGTAACCACAATTAATTCACATTGTTTAAGGAGTTACATTAGCAGTTTACAAGTACAGAGAACTGAATGATGCAGAATACATGCAGAGGTGAGAGGAAGGCTTCAAAATTGCCAAACATCAGAGTGATTGGTAGATGCAGGAATAAAACTATAAAGCCTGTGAAATGCCTGACAATGACAGATGATTAACTCCTCTCTGCATTCCTTTCCTAAGGGGTAACACTGCAAGTGTCACAGTAGTCAGCATTCCTTCAGCCCTTCTGAAATCCAGACAATCACCTAATATATCTCACAGGCTCCACTTGGTAAAATGTAGATTCAGCTACTCAGTCCTTCAGTGTGTATTCACTGACTAAACAGAGCTAGAGAGGGTGGACCATAAAGATTAGTTCAAACTTCAGAATTTAAGCTATGGGGCATATTTTCAAGCACAGTTGTAAAAAACATACATATGTAAAAAACAAAGGAACAGAATTTAGAATTGTTGATACTGAAGACTGGAAGGGAGATCTGTACGTCATTTATTCCAACCTTCCTGCTTAAAGCAGGGTCACTACCAAACATATGCTCAGGACATTGTCCAGTTGGAATTTCAGTGACTCCCAAGATGAAGGCCACATAACCTATGCACAAAGAATAGAAAGTAAGTTACACATGGCAAATTGTGTTTGTGGTTACTTATGTACATGCTAGGGCTCAGTCTTTAGTTTTTATGGACTGCTCTGTAGCAACACAATACTGGAGGCTAGAGCTGAACCAACTCCACAGCTTGATTTGTTCCAAGTGACTCAAATCTGCTCTTAAAATATTTCTATGATTACTGAATGATCTTAGAACAAGACTTTGTTGTATCTAGTGGGGGAGGGGGAAATGTTTAAAACCACTCCCCAACTAAAAGTTTAAAACTACTCCCCAAACACCGCTCTAATTTAGCTATTAAGTGCAAGTGGTCTTGTTTCCCAGGCAATAGTTTGGATATTTTGGCTTCAGCCCACCTTTAAGTAGCTTCCTGAAATGGACTCAACTAGTAGAGAACAAACATGCAAAAAAAGGTGGTATTAATAACCCCTAAAAGAAGAAACTTGCAAAAATGCCTTATATTTTGCATTTTGTGTCTGAGTCAAATGTGTCTGAAATGCAACCTGACAGAGCTTCAGGTGGAAGCAGACGTTATACTCAACCCTGTAAACTGCACCAAGAGCCAGAAGTGTCTAGTGCATCCATATGAACCTTCCTACCAGCAGATGCTCCTCATCAGCATGTCCAGAGCCTTTTCAATCCATGTCAACCACTGCAACGTGAATTTCACTCTCAGTCAAAAAATACAATCTCTCATCAGTTTCTAAGTCAGCTACGTGCTGCAGTGTGGCACCTTCCCAGGGAACATCGCATCTCTGCTGCACACCCTCACAGCATCTAGCATGCTTGCCCTGATAAACCATCCAAGCTATTAACAAGCAAATCTGATCTAAGACCACCATCAGCTCTCCACCACTGACACATTTGACTTATCTGTCTGCAAAGACAATCTTTCATGTGAAGCTGGCTAGCCATTTCTTGGTTAAAACCACATACTTTCTGAAAGCATCCCCAAAAGGGAGCGAAGTGGAATTGCTTCGCAGAGCTGTTGAACACAGTGAACCAAGAAACAAGTTAGACAGAAGCTTTTACTCACATGGATACAAGTCTCATAAAGCTACTGTATTAAATTGAGCCAGAGAAAAATTCAGATCAGGACCACTGCTGGATGATTTCTGCTGAATCGGAGACCTAAATTTATTAGGGAAGTATGTTTTGGCAAGATGACCTTTCTTCGTTTGATAGTATGTACCAAAGCTGAGGGCACATGCTACATGACACACTTGTTACTGCTCATGACCTGTTGGGGACAGTCACACTCCTCCAACAATAGCCAATTTCTATTTCAAAGGCCAAGTGCTCTCTCCAAACGACACAGTAGAAAACCACTAAATAATTATATATGGACTGCTTGAAAATGCATTCTTTCCAATTCATTCCTAATATCACATTGTCGAGAAGTTTCACCCACAAGTTCCAAGAGCCAGAGGGCTAAGTGGACTACACACATCACAACCAAATTTCTCCCTCAAAACACACACAAGCCTTGTGCAGCAAAGATGCGAGAAAATCCCTTCTGGCTTAGAGTTACCCTTTCACACAACAGAACAAGCCCCAAACAAACATCATTCTTCATCATCAGCAAATGCAGTGGATTCTGACCTTGGAGACTAAAATGAGATGTAACAAACTCTCTGTGTACAGGAAGCAATGAATCTTGTTTGCTTTTGGTTTGGGCAGCTTAGAAGCCAGTTATGGTATACTTCTCTGCCTTGGAGCCAGAGCTGAACTACAGACCCAGTTCCATCCAGCACTGCCACTGAACACACAGAATGACTTCCTAATGAACTTAAATACCATCTCACTGCCTGCAGCACAGCACTCCGCACCATGCTGGGAGCTAGCCAAGCTCCACACTGCATACTGGCAATGATTGAGGGGTGAAAAAAAAATTAAGGAGACCAAGGACTGCAGCATGCTGCAGAGTCTGGGCCATCCAGCACAACTCAGCACTCCACCAGACACACTACTTGTTTCAGCGAGTGTTGTATAGGTCCTCATATGGCACAGCTGCTTCCCAAACATGGACACAGGACTGCAGAGAATCCATATCCATTCCCACACTGAGCTTCATCTATGCTGGGGCCAAACATTCCAGATTAGCCCCATGTCCCTGCTTGCCCAGAGCCCCAGTGGCAAGCCTGTGTGTTTGTGGGCAAGACAGACCACATCTTTTAGCAGACCCCTCAGGGAAGTCCCCAATCCAAAGTGAGGTGAGCCTGACATCAGCTGCCTGGTGTGCATTTCAGCCAGATTAGTGAAAACAGCTGAGAAGAGAGGAGGGGGAGAGAAGCAGGAAGTAGAAAGAAGGAAGATGAGCTGAAGAATTGGGAAAGTAAGAAAAAAACCCACAGTTTGCAGCTATTATACCTAAAACTTCAGCTCTTCTCTGAAATGGAGGCTCCTCCATTCATTCGGATGACAAAGTTGATCTATGTCATTTCCCTCTGGTGAGGTTTTGTAGATCGTATTTCAAACCCACACTATATTCCTCTGTTGCTGCTTTAACAAATCTGAACAAACAATTCTCTGCAGTCTGCCAAAAGCAGAGTAAGAAAGCAAATTAATGCCTGGACTATACATCACCCTCTGGAAGCCATCTTACAGCCCGAAGTTGCTACAGATTAGTCACAAGCTCACATACCACAGAGTGAGTGAAAGAGGAAATGGTGAACCTATTAAGTCTGGGGGCAGTGCATAGACTTGAGAACTGCTGTTCCCACCCTCCTGGTCCCTCCTAGTAAAATCAGGCAATTTTCCAAATCATTAGAATTCTCCTGCCGATTAGAAGAAATACGACCCTAATTCAAAGGGATAAATTGGGTATTAATACCCCTGAAACTAGGAAGCATGTTGCCATAGATTTTGAAAGGATGGATCAAGATTTGAAATGAGGAAACCACAACAACCCATGTGACAAAACAACACCAGTGACTGTTGGTTTGAGACTTTCAGTTTCCAGGCAGGACCTCTGCCACATCAGGGGCTGCACAAACTTGAGTTCACTCCAGCCTTCAGCAATATTGCATGGAAAGAATCTTCCCCTGCAGCACCTGTGCAGATAAATCACCAGCGTGCAGCATTTGGTCTAGTGTTTCTTACGCAAAGATGGTCTGCCCCTGTTCTCTGAACACCCAAGCAGCCTGCCAGCCCACCTTCAAGCCCCAGCTCCCAGGTACCCTCATCTGGGACTGCACATTGAAGGATGCTAAATGCAAAGCTGTAATGAACAGTTTATTTGTGTAAACACAAAAAATTCTTCAAGAAAAACTACATCCCAGGACAGACCTCAACCAAAGCCACCAGCCTGACAATAACATTGCCACTGCAGCATTCCCAGGACTGCTAATTCCCAGCAGCCAGATCAGACAGACCGCACTCGCTGTGCAGCTGCTGTCTGCACTGCTCAGGCAGCAGCTTTACCACCAAGCTCAGCAGAAAGACTAGCTGAAGATGCTCCTCTCATTCCTTGTTTGCTGTTGCTTTAGCACACTCTAGGTGCGGTGGTACCTGCACAACCACATATAACATGCCTGTGACCCAAACTAGGTACTGACCTAATTCAATAACAAAACCAAAAGAAAGAAAAATAACAAAGGAAATCTGGCTCAGTTCCACAGTGTAGTTTTACTATAACCCCTCCACAGGACAGCAAACACTCCATACTGCCACACTTCCAGGGAAAAAATAGCACTACTTTGCTGCCAAACATTGAAACCTTGGCTTTAAACTTAATGGAGAAACTTAGAAACAAATGATCTAATGTTTGCTGGAGGTCAGGGACAGTCCTCATTTTGAACTGAGGCACAGAGAACACCACAAACCAAAAGTAAAACATGACTTTTCCCCAAGACCCAGCTCTCAGTTGAGACTACAGCAGTTTAGGGAAAACCACTTCTGCAGAAACCATGAGGGTTTTTAAAATTATTCCACCTGAAGGTCCTTACTATTCACTCCAATATTTATGGATGTTTAATACATAAGATATCGTCAATTTTATCAGAAAAAGACCAAGAAGAACATCCAGCAATTTCATAAAATAATCTGAAATCATCACTTCAAGAATACTATTTATTATTTTTAAGAAAAGCAGTTCAAGGAACACTGGCAAAGAAAGTTAATTTAGTAACATGAAACATTACAGGTTACTATTTCTAGTACACCAGGAAGAATTGGAATGTTTAATTTTTCACATTTTGTTTTTTTCCTAAAAAAGAATATGTGAGAAAAGTAGCTTTTCTAAAAACACAGTACTAAATGTCTGTATCACTGCAAACTTCAGATTAATATCAGGGGTGCCTCTATTCTTCATATAAAGCATCTATGATTTATCAAAATATAAGAGGTTTAATTTACACAGAAATATTTTGCTTACCCCATGTAGAGTTTCCAGTCTGATTTGACAGTAGAGACAGCAAATGTGTTCTAACATTTCAAGTGTGGCAGGTGTTGAAGTCCAAATAACAATCACCATTAAGTTCCCAAGACAGAGTCACAAAAATATAACCATTTTCTATTAGTATGTTCAAAATTGGTATCAGTTTCCTAAATTCAACTTGCAGGTGTACTTTTCCTACTCTAGATTTACATCTGTACAACCAGAATTAAATTTCACCTGAACTGGTCTATTTAAAGAAACATTTCTTTTATGCATTAGACCCTTTGATTTTAACAGTGCTGCAAAGTTAGAGGTAATCTCAAATGACATTAATGACCTTTCCTTTGAGCAGGAATCAATATATCACCTAAATATTTATTAAGAAGAGGCTGCAAAGGTGTACCTCATGCCTTAGAGGTATTGTATCTGAACATCATTATTTACACCATGATTAAATAGAAAGACTTGGTCAATCCAGCATTGATTCATGAGCACAGAGGGTCTAATCCCAGTCTGTCATGGGTTTGTTAGGTAACTTTAGCCTAGCTGTTTCTTCCCTCTTTGCCTTTATGTTCTTACACACAAAATTAGCACAGCAGTACAAACTGGCAAAATGCTCTGATAAATCCAGTGGGGAAAATCACTGCTACTTCAGCAAGCAGTTTACAATGTCTGTCTACAAGGTACACAGCACTACATGAGGTAGACAGGAAAAGGAATGATTTCTCCTTCACTTCTGAAGATGCAGTTAAATGTTACATTAACAACATGTAACATAATGAAATGTTAAACCAACCTGGATGAAATATAATGTACTCAATTAACTAGTACATATGTAAGTCAATTAAGCAAAGCAAAACTTCTGTCAGCGATCACAGATCCTGTACACTTCACCTCAATATAAACTCAAACAGTACAAATATTACAGCCTGGACACATCACCTCAGCTACATCATATGCCCCACTTGGGCTTCATGGGAAATGAAGCAGCAAAGTGCTATCTGCATGTTTCTTTCAAAGTCAGCCTGCAAGTTCACCCAGGAATCATCTACAAAGAAGTCATAAAATGGCATTAAAGTCAATACATGATTTTTAAAGGCAGAAAACAGAAACAAGGGCCACTGTTACCATACAAAGAAATTAAGAGCCCTGTGGAAATCACTGCCAGTATTCTTGTAAGCTTGTTCCCCCTTAAAAACCACAAACCATATACATTACACTAACTATGATGTACTGACATGTGCTTTTAGACTCTAAGGACAGATGTAATCCATTTATGAATTTTTGCATTTTTACAGAAATAATCATAGTACTCATGTTTTCCAAGAGTTTAAACACAATTCTACCACCACCAATACAACATAACCACTTAATCAGAAAGGAGCTTTGGACAGCAGCCAGTTTCATAACTGAGCTAGTAGTAGTTATAAATCTGACATTTTGAACCAGCTCTGAAGTACTGAAGGAAGCAGATAACCTCTTTTTCAAGTGAACCTTCCATGCCACACTCCCCCACAAATCATCAGGAAAGCAATAACCAAATCCTCAGACAATCACTTTTGTGAGCTGGAGTGCACAAAGGTGTGATCATGTGTATCATCCACGTAAGATAAATATCCCAGGTCAGGCAGATAGTCAACCCTGTCATTTATACAATTAGCACTATCACAAAGGCTGGCAGGGTGACTTACCAGCTGAAACATAGCCTACAGAAAAAACTTAGTTACTTCATCTCCAAGAGGGAGTAAAAAATCAATAAATGTATATGTTCACAACACAATGTAGTATTTCACTACAAGAAAACCAGTGTCTTATTTCTCTGAACTAGGGAAAACATTTCTCATAATCTTTTGAACAGTTTGAAATTAATTCCCTTTTGTAAAAGCAAAGGTGGCATTGCAAAAAACAGTAAGTCTGGAAAGACACCTGGTATTTCAGTCTCGTCCTGTCAAATAAAATGACAGAAGAAATGCAGCAGAAAGTACCTTAAAAGACACATGTGATCAAGTCAGCATACATACAAGTAAAAGAACAATCTTCTGACCTGACCCCAGTTAAAAAGGGGCTGGTGTGGAGGCTCAGCAATGCAAGGACAGAGCAGCTTCCCATTTTCACCAGGACAAATTGGATTGCAAATACTGAGAGTATACAGACATCTTTACAAAATGGGGTACAACTCTGACAATGCCATTCACACTCACCAAAGGGACACAGCAGTGGAGGTTAAGGCTCTGAATTTCTGCCACACTGGGGACTGAGTGGCAGGGAGGAGAATCTGGCCAGAAAGATCTGATGACTATAGCAGAAAACAAACTGCATTACAAAGTTCCCATGCTTGGAACTCATTTACCTATGGTATGAATAGGGCCATGACACAGGAATGCTTCATAATATTAAGAAAATTAAAGCATATCCAAATCTACAATACCCAGCAAGACAGAAAACCACTGCGTGCTTGCCCCGCACCCTGCCTAACATGGGCTTGTGCCAGTTAGCTCTCTTGACATAGATGAACAAAGTAAGATCTAGAGAGACTAAAAGGGCTATATCTTAAAAGGCTGCATGAAGTCACAGTTAAGAAGCAAGAGATGGACAGCAATCCTGTTCTAGTTTGACATCAATCTCCCACATTCCCCAAGAACAACTTAAGTAACACAAGGTGGAGTCCCTTCAGGTTGGAGCGTTATATGTAATAAGTCTTGTATGCAGCACTCCTCTAGTTGAGTGCGGGGAAAAAAAAGAAATTGCATAAAACAGTAAAGATGATAAACTCCTTCTCTGAGCATATGCTTCGTACATCTCATAAAGGTTTACAAGATTGTCAGCAGACCAGATTCCTGCATAGCACCACAAGAAAGCTAGAGGAGCAATGCTCTTTCCCTGTGTAGGCTATCAGAGTCCTCAAGCTGTTCCCAGAATTGTCTGCCTCCCAGGTTTCGACTCAATTAGAGTGGGACATGCACACACAAAGCAAATCCTTCAAAATATAAAAAGCAAAAGGGAGTGAATCATTGCTGATTCTGCCTTTTTTTTTTAATCTCTTTTACAAGCTTCTCAATTGTTACAGCCCTAAAAGAATGAAAAGACAGTATCATCAAGCTTTTTCTCCATCTGCAAGTCAAAACATGTAATGCCCAAACACACACAGCACAGCCCAGTGACTAAAGCACCACCTGTGATCGAGGCATCTTGGCTCCCACTGGTGTGTCAGGCACTGCCTTGCTGAATGAGGCTGGGCCAGTCCCTTCACCTCTCCATTCTGTTTCATATCCCACCTACCAACTGGGTTTGCTGACATTACTCTCCCTTGAGCTCAACTCTACAGCTGCCTCTGCCCTTGACTACCAAGTTTCTGCTCCTGTATGCTGCTGTAACTGTGCTGGTCTCAAGTGGCTTTAGGAACAGCAACATATCAGTTCAGCTTGCATATTTAGTTAACAAGTTAATAGCCATGTAACTCAAGGTAATTAACCTCTTTGCTTATTCTTGTTTAACACAATAAAAGCAAAATAAAGCAGTATTTACAAGACTAAAAGATACATAGTATGCAGGAAGGGAGGGCATTCACCAATTCAGCTGATTTTGTACTAGTCTGTTACAAAGATTTACTTTTCCTTTGAAACACTGTATTCTGATTTTACTTAAAATCCATTCCCAACTGGATAAACTAAAGGTAAGCCCCATTGGATACAATGTATACAGGTCAAATCCACCTATATTCACCTCTTAGGCTGTATCAGGTGTTTTGCTCTCAAGGCAAGGCCTAAATCAGTGGAAAAGCAGCAAAAGGTTTGCCTGCATGCCAAATCACAGAATCAAACAAAGCTATGTGCAGACAAGTTCCCATGGGCCATGCTCTACAGTGGGCTAATGGGATCAGCTCATAAGGAGTGCAAACCATCAGTCTGAAGATTTCGCACGAGAAAAACTTAATGTGCGAATTGTCTAATATAGCGTTTCTACTGACAAACCTTACTCTCCTGCTCAGATTAGATCTGAAATTTCCCTTAAAATATAAAATAACTTAAAAATATGGCAACGGCGGGAGCTGCACCAAAACAAAGCTATGTGAACTGAAGTCTGCTGTACTATTTTCGTGGTGGTCCCCACTGAGGAAGTGATTAACACCGATCTCCTTCCACACGAAAGAAGGCATATGACAGCATCGCCAGCACATCCTGGACATCGTGGTCCCGGCCCACGACCCCCGCCGCCTGCTTGGGTTCCTCCCGAGGGCGCGGTGGCGGCAGCCCCAACCCCGGGGAGGGGCAACCCCGGCCCGGCTCCTCGCCCTACAGCAGCCCTGGGGCGGGCCACCTACCGGATCCGGAGGCGAAACGGAATGGAACGGGATGGGAAGAGAAAGAAAAGCGTTTACCCGCCTCCCTCCCACATCCCACTTCACAGGAGCGGGGGTCGGGGCAGAAAGACCTTTTTTTCCCATCCCTTCCCTCTCCTGGGCCGGCCTGCAGACAGGCGCCTCGGAGCTGTCATTCTGGGGAAGAGTGCAACCGCCCTGCCGGAGCCAGGCCGAAGGCTGGGAACCCGTCGGTCGCCCCACAGCAGCCCTGGGGCCCCTCAACCTGCCGCCCCCGGACTCCAAACCGGCTCCGCTCCCACCGCTCCGCCCTGCCTTCGCCCCGCCACGGCCGCGCTTGGGCCCAGGCCACCCACCTGCCGCCGCCCCCACCTCACCTCCTTCAGCTGCTCCATTTCGGTGCGGACGGTCTCATACTCCAGCTCCAGCTCCTCATACTGCTGCTTCAGCTGCTGCTTCTCCTCCAGCACTGCCAGCCCGTACTCCGCCGCCTGGATCTTCTCCCGGGTGGTCTCGCCCAGCTCCTGGAACAGACGCTTGATCTCGCTCCGCAGCCACTCGGGCTCCGACTCCATCACCAGCCGGGCGTACTCCTCCTCCTCCATGGCCAGCGACATGTCGGCGGAAGGGCCGCCGGCCGCCAAGGCGGATGGGCGAAGTGGCGAACGCGCAGCCCGTCTGCCACTCCTAACAACGGCACGGCCCGCAGGCGGCCACAGCAGGGCCGTGTCGGGCCGCCATCGACAGGCCAGGCGCGCGCTGCTCCCGCCGCGGATCCTTCCTGGATCCCGCCCGCCGCCGCTGCGCTCACCGCAAGCGCCGAGCCCAGTGAAATCATTCAAAAGGCACGGCCGGGCCGGCGCCCCGCGGGACGCTGGGAACGGGAGTCCTCGGCACCCGCCGCTCGGCGCGCCGCGCGGCTCGCCGGACTGCAGCTCCCGGCAAGCACCGCGACGGGCGAGGGTGGTGGCGGGCGGGGGAGGAGAGCGACCTCTGCCGGGCAGAGCGGGTAACGCGGCGGCGAGAGCGCAGGGCTGGCGGTGCTAGAGGGAGGCCTGGCCCGACGGCAGATGCACCCCGGGATCCCCCCCAGTGACCCCGGGTAAATTCGGGCACAGGCCCCGTGCACACAGCCCACGTACACACCCTGGCGGCCCGGACCACGCTCAAGAGGGCTTTCAGGACAGGTTTGAGAAAGCGCCGGGATCGGCTGGATATGAAAAATTAGGCCCCTGCGCCAGAGCGTGGCGGGGGGAGACGTTCCGGTGCGGCGGGTGGTGCCACAGCAGCACGGAGAAGACAGAAGGTCACAGGAGAAGGCTGCTACCAGCCCCACGCCATACCGAGAGCTGCCAGCATCTCACTGTTCCCGATGTTCTTCATCTAGAGGTGGAATTCCCGCTACAAGGCGTTCTCCTCCTACCGACAGGGACCAAACCGTGTCCCCCGAGTCATCCTGAGGATAACCACGCCCACGAGACAAGGTCTTCCCCTATGGCTGAGCTACCTTGATGAAAGGATAGGTTGCATCAAGACCCAGTGCCGTGACCAGCCGTGGGACAGGGACACTTGGGCGGCTGTACTGTGCTGCCTGAAAAGGATTTGTCAGCCTGTGAGGGAAATGCCATCAGTCTTTGCCCCAGGTTACACCTATTGGGTACGTTTGGTGGCAAAGGCACAGGGATTGGGACACTCATTGGGGCACCACGAGTAGAACTAATTTCTAAAGCATAGTGAAGACTGAACAAACCTCTATTACTTGGACCATTGCAATTCCTAAGCAGGCCCATAAAGGTGGGGTATGTGTGTCCCTGTGGGGTGGGGAGATGCTTCACTCCCATGGTCAGAAGAGCCCTGCAGCTTCATACAGCAAGTGCAGCTTGGACTTTGTTCCAGTGTCAAAAGCAGTTGGTAATGAACTGGTGAGCAAATAGCAAGCTTAATAAAAACAATTACATGTTTGAGCACTCCACAAGGTCTCAAACATAAAGAAACTTGTTTGGTCACAGCTGCAGTTTTTTTTCAAGCTACTTTGAACTTCTGCCCATGCACGTATCCCTTATCCCTTTAATAAGCTGTGTCATGGCTGGATGCTGCTTTTTGGTCATGAAGCTGCCTTGGTCAATTTTTCTTCAGGGCCCTGACACTGCCTGGAGCTCCCTATGCATCAAGTGCAGGTATGTGTTTGTCTTGTGAGCACTGATGTGACACTCAGTCACCCAGACCTTAGAAGTAGCAAATAATTGTCCTCAGCCTAGAGTGTGCATATGAAATTACTTTAGTTTTTTATTTTCAGAATTCTCAGTAGAAGGCATTTTCACTCTCATGCACATCTGTACCATCATGACTATCACATAATGTCTTTAGGGGATTTAAACATTCTAATTCTTTTATAAGGATAAGTGAGGAAAATAACAGCATTATCTCTCCTCCACACTGTTTTTCACTATTAGGATTTCTTCACGACCTTTTATATTTTCCTTTGGTCTGCCCAAGTAGGTAGCTATCTTGGTTTGAAAGACAGGTGTCTGCTAGGGAAAGCAGGGTTCTCCCTTGAAATGGAGCATGGGAACTCCCTCCCTCTGAATTATTATAATTTTGAAATTAAGGAGGTTTCAGGCAAAGGTATAGGGATAGGAATAGCAGTTTTTTACTAGTATGTATAACAAGGCAAACAAAACAACAACAACTATGGAATTAACAGAAAACAGAACAGGAACCCAGTTCCAGTCCTCGGCGGCGGGCACTTTCCTTTTGGTGCAGTTCCCGTCACAGCCGGCAGGGGGCGCCGGGCGGGGCAGCTGCGATGATCCCCGCGCGGCTGCAGGGGACGCTGTGGCGCGGGCTCGGGGAGCACGCGGTAATGGCGGCCGTGTCCCAGACGGGAAGGATGGAAAAGAGAGGCTTTGCTCACGAACCCTGGAGCAATGACGGTCCCGGTGCTCCAGCAGGTCCCAGAGAAAGTCTCAAAAAGCAGAGGGATTGGTTCCCCCTCCCCTGTCTCAATAGTCATTAATGCTTCTTTAGCAAGTCAATGGGAAAAATTCCACATGCAACAGGTAAAAGAAAAACTAACCCCCAACAGTAGCATTGCTAGTCCCACCCATTCACGACTGATTCATCATTAAGATATTTTTAATAATAAACAGTGGTTTGTTTTCTTTCACCTCATACTTTCTGAGCCTTCATTCCAGGTTTTCTCTGCAACTCTGGGCTCAAGCACATTAGCTACCCTTCGTAGGAGGGTGCTCCTCCCTCTCTTAAACTGAAACCTGCATGTAACGACTTGCTCTCAGGACACAGAGCTTCAGTTCACATCCTGAATATTTCTGGGATTACAAGTGAATTGTGAGATCTGACTAGTTTTGGAGGTTAATAGAGATGAGCTGATCAACTCATCATAGCACAATGGACTTCACTGGGTAATTTGTTCTCTATGTCATATCTAGAACTATTGTTTGTTTCTAGGTTTCAAACCTTGTTATTCTATAAACTGCCCAAGATGCAAAGGCAGAAATTATAAATACTGCAATAGCTAATTCAAAAGTATTCCTGCCCAGTTTCAGAAAACTGGAGTCCTCATTAAAGTTAAGGTTCCCACCATCCTTCAAGGTAATGATGCAGGATAATAAAACCTTGTATAATGAGTGGTGGAGTACAGCCTGGCCAGTGCCCATCACCTGCTCCTGAGCACAGCCAGAGATCACTGCCCATTTCCCCAGGTCACTGTCCCCAAACTCCGTCAATGCAAAAGCTTAGCTGCCACCCCACTAATTCAAGGTGTCATGGCCAAGTGTATTTTGTTGATATAGACTTACACAACAGCTGGAGATTGCTCTTCCTTTTCCTGTTGAGATTTTAAAGTTATCCACTGAGAACAAAGTGGTGGAATTATACAGGAACCTACTTGAATGCTAAAATAAAGTTAGGTAGTGTTTCTTCTTGTTTATTAACCTGCAGAAAAATGTTACCCTAGTGGAAAAGTCACAGCAAAGGCAAAATCCTGCAATGCTAGTTTTATTTAACCTGAGTCCAAACCCCAAAGCAAGTAGGCACTATAATCCAGTGCTGCAAAACATTCAGGTATCTGAATGTGTAAACCAACCTAATCTAAGCTTAAAGTTGGGGTCATTGCAGACAGGAAACTTCTTCTAGACACCTTTCTTTTCATACATTACTTTGGATAAGTTCAAATGTACCACAATTAGGGTGGTACAGTATGTCATAACTTCAATCTCCTTTTATCCACTGCATTTGTATACAGCTCAGCTATAGCAAACACCAGAACAAGAAAGTCTTTAAATTTACCCTGAAACAGCTGTAAGAAACCCTAGCAAGCTGTTCCAATTTTCTCCTCTTATTTTCTACTAAAAAACCCCCAGCTTTAGGCATCAGACCACTTTGGGACTGCTTAGATGTTTGGTAAAGGTATGGTAATGACCCTAGGTGAAAATAAACTTAAAATCCTCTAGACTGTTCAGTATGTGTAGCCTATGTCAGAGGGAAAACAAAAACAAAAACCATTATTTTTCAAAATACTAAAACTCATTCTGGAGAAAAAAAAAAGGAACTGCACGATCACCTTGGAAATACCCAGCGGGGGTTTTAGGAGGAGAAAAGTTTTTTCCTTCTCTTTTATGCAACAAGTAAATTCCAGAGAAATTGTCTGTCAGCACCAATATACTTAGTGAAGATTGCTATAATTACTTGAATGCTCTTTCTCTGTTTATCACAGCTATGAGGATTAAAATTTAACATACTATTGTTCAGTACAGTATGTATTTCTCTTTGGTTGAAGTCTTTATACACAGATTGTCAAAAGAAAATTTTAAAAACACCAAAACACACAAAAAACCCCCAAATTAAAAATCCACCCCACCAAAAAAACAAAGAGCATGAAGGAAACCAGATCCCAATACCGAAAGGGAGCTGATATCTCCATCCTCAGGCTATTATCATAGGGACTCTGACTGTTAACTTAAGGTGACCTCTGTCATCTGCAACAAAATTTCCAAGCAAAGAGCTGAATCAATTGATGAATTGGCACAAATGCTCAGATCACTCTGGCTGGCAGAAGAGGGGGAAAGGAGAGAGGAAAAAGAGAGAGAGAGAGAGAAAGAGAGATCTTCACATTTCAGCTTTATTCTGGTATTCAAGTCCATATGTGTTGCCCTCAAAATTACAGTTGCTAGAGCTGCTACTGCCTTCAATTTTGCTCAATGCCAGTTGAAATGCTGCTCTTCCCTTCACAGCCAGCCATTGCTTTTGCCAGCAGCATGAGAAAGATAGGCAAAGGAAAAGCAACTTCCAGGTGCCAAACTGTCACCTCCAGTGGCAAGAGACCTTGGTCCCAGGCTTCCATGGCAGAACTGCTGTCCTCCATCTCTCTGCCATTCCACACAATGCTGCCTTTAGGTCTGTGGAAAAAAACCCTTTAAAACATCAGACACAGCCCACTTGCACAAGCATAGATTCACAGGAACTGCAGTCCCAGTACAGACCATTGTGAGTGGGTAGCAAAAGTGAAGCTAAAATAGGCTATAGTCAGGGAAACATTCCAAGAGAGCTGTAAGGACCATGGACATGGGTCTGAACTGGTGGAAGCTGGTGGAAGGTGGTATGGTGTATGGGGCTGAGTGATTCTAGCTGCTAGGTAAAATAAGCCTGGTTCAGACACATGGGCTGAATAGAAAAAAAAAACCCCAAAACAATACAAACAAAACCACCAGAAAAAGGGCTAAACTGAGTTAAATAGTGATGGCAAAAGATTAATAGGATCCACATGGATTCATGGTGCTTCTTTCTCTGGTACATATGATGATTGTCTGGAAAGTTGCTGTGGCCTTGAGCACAGAGTTTAAGAGCTTCTTATTTTACCTTCAGGAAAGCACAAAAAGGCTATTAGAGCAATTAAGGATCAAGCTGGCTGGAATAATTTGCTGCCTATTTTTAGTGTGTTTACCGCAATTTCTATACTGGAGGAGAAACAGGAAGAGTGTCTATTTAGTCTCTATCTTAAAGAGAGAAATTATCTCTTGTCCAATTTTGAGATTATTATTAAAATTTGAAGCATGTTTACAAAAGCAAAAATCTAGAACAAGTCATTTTGCAGCATGACTGAAGCAGTTCCTGCATCCTTTCCCAGTCACTCAGTTCTGGGATCATGCTGCAGGCAGCTCATGTGAGCAGCAAGCATCAGCCCTGCAGCTATAGAGAGATTTTAAGAGGACAAGAAATAACAAAATAGAGAAGGCAATAAAGAGATGTGTAATTAGCCAAGGATGCATGTGCTTCCAAAATTCAGGCCAGAATTAACTAAATTCAGTTTATTTGTAGGAAAGAAATGACAGAGACATGGCTCACTCTCCTTATCGAAATATGTTTGCTCCAAACAGGAAGTATCTTAGAAAGAACAATTTAGGTTTCTCTGTTGTAAATTGTGGATGCAAATGCACTTTCCATTCTGCTGAACTATTGTGGAAAGTATGGAAGGGAAGTTGGTAATTCATTTTTGCAGACCAGTAAGAAGGTAGGCATTGCTGAAGAAGGAGATGGAGAAATTGCCTAAGACATAAAAGCTTAATAAGCAGGTCTGGAGGAACTGGCATCAGGTGAAAAGGTTAACATCTTGCTGGCAGACATGTACGTGGTGTCTCTCCCATGAGGAGTAGTGGGGGGGAGGTCAGCTACATCCTTCCATGTACTTTGAAAAACCATACCAGGTTATTTGACCAGAGCATGCAAAATGAGGAAAGATTGATCCCTCTCCCTTTGCTTTAGCTCCTTCTCTCTGAAACGGGGCTCCATATATCCCCTCCCTCCACAGGGCTGAAAAAAGATGCTGTGAAACCTCTGCTGTGTACCATAACCAGATGGATTTGGTAATTTTTAACAGTTATCATGGATTCAAGAGGTAAGACTTGAGTTGCCTACTACGAGTGAAAAGGAAGTAATTTATTGACCACTTAGTCATGATTGCTCTTTGCTGTTCAGCTTGGTTGAGCAGAAGGAAGTCCTGAGAAAACATTTATTTTAAGAAAAGTTACCAAAGCTGACAGTCTTCATCTGCATTGTAACTTCCACTGGAACATTGAGAGGGGGATCTGGAATGCATAAGCAGTCCTGGGATCAGGAGGTTTTTAATGGCTAATGCATTTTCTGCAAATGTACTAAGTGTCATCTGACATATGTATACTCCACATGGATCTTATTTCCCAGTAATTGGAGTGTAACTGATAGGCTGCTGTGCCTCTTGGAAAGTGTGTTCCTTGATTGGAAAGTGTTGGCGTCTTCAAGGCCTTTAAGGGGGAATAGAAAACTTTTATCTATGGAAGAGATATTACCGTTGTGGTGTTAATTAGTGTTATAAATGATGTTCTGTTCGTCCAATTTATCAAACAACGAGATTAAATGTAGCAGCAAATTTTTAATAGTAACAATTATAAATAAATACAATTAAAGCATTGGAGATGAATACAATCAAAGTGCATATATTTCAAAATATACAAAATTTGGCAGTAAGTAATTTAGTATAATTGAGGTTCGTATAAAGCATAAGCAAAACCGACCAGGGAGGGGCCCCCCTCCGACCGGGGATATGGGGAGTGGCTCGCCATTCCTCACGTACCAAAGCATCAAGGCTAACAATCCCACTTATATACTCTATGCTACAGAAGTTTCTAGAAAACTCCTCCTAGTTTCTATTCCTAAAATCTACGTCACTATGTTGTATGGCACATGCCCTACTAATGGGTTAGGGGGTCTTTGATCCTTTTGAGGGTCTTATTTCCGATGAAGGCTCGTCGTCTTCCTCAATGACCGAGGTGTGACCTGCAGGTAGCACAGGCGCACTATGTGACTGAGCAGATGTTTTCCATAACAAGACTTTAATTGGGTCCCATGGCTGGAATCATCCCATTTTGGCCCATTTCAAGGTCGAAGCTTTCTGTTTCTAGATGCTGCTTGTCAGACCTACGTCCTTCTACTATTCCCTTCCAACACCTTCTTCGACTCCCAACATCTGGAAGATGTCCTTTGCCCTGTCTCACTCATCTCCCCCCTCACTCTGTAACAATTGTCTTCTATTGATCTAAATACAATTTTGCTAATATAGTTACAATTTAATTAGCACAAATCACATTTATCACAATTAGGCATTAACAATTTAGGCAGGAAAGCATTTTTTGGGGATTAGTGACCATCTGGGAGAAACCAATGGCCTAAGATACTCTGATTATTAGTGTGTAGGTTTTGTTCTTACTCAAGGTCATTAGTAGGGCTGTAGGGTATGGCTGGATGAGAGTCCAAATATCTGTTCATAGGTGCCCTCCGACCCCTGAGGAGTTTGTGCCTGGCTTGCAGTCAGCTGCAAATAAACTGGTACTGGTGAGAAGGTTTTGAAAGCATTCAGAAACCATGTTTGAATGAGGGATAAAAGGCTCACAGATCAGGTAAGCTTTAATCTTTTCAGTTTATAATATCCATCAATTAATTTCTTTTACAATAAGGGCTTTACCCTGAAGCTCATTAGAAGCATTTTTGCTGGTGCCAGTCCCCAAAGATGATAGTACCTTGGTGTCTCAGATTTCCGCCTGGCATACCCACTAGTTTCTCAAAAGAGATGTTTCTCAAAAGAAGTGGGAATTGCAGAATAACCCACCCAAACAGGGAGATTTTATTGCTTTGGTATGAAATTTGAAAGTTTAAATTTTCAATAGTTTTATTTACACAATTTGTGTACATACACATAGGTATGTGCATACAGAAAGAGAGAAAGAGGGAAACAATGTGATGACAATGAGGTCCACAGAGCTCTGATAAATAATTTTCTGGCCCAAATGGTTGGATTATTTCATGTCTCTCTGGCTCCCCCAGACAGGCGATGCAGCACGGCTTTGGGTTTTTAAGCAGGCCTGACAATTGCAAACATCTTCCTGGTTTTTTGCCTTTGTCTTGAAATCTGGAGCGGAGGCAGGAAACGCCTTGGGCTCATCCTCGGCTCTTCAGTGCTGGGGGAGACTGAGGGCTGGGGACATGCGGAATAGGCGGGAAGCCACACCGAGTTCTTGGAAGGGCAGGCCCAGGTTTGGATGGGGCCGAGGGCAGGGATGGGGGTCCGGCTCAGCCCGGTGACCACGCCCGCCCGGTGACCAGTGACCGGTGACGGAGGAGGAACAGGAACGGCATTGGCCAACGGGCTGTGGCATAGCCAATGGAAATGTGAGGCAGGCAGGGCAGTGGCACCAGGGATCTACCGGGCACCAGGTGATGCCAGGTGCAGTACCGGGTCACCATTGGCAGCTCACTCGGGCGCGGTCAGGTAGGGATCCTGCTGGCTCCAGGCAACTGAGCAGAGATGGTGCCCAAGCAGCTTGTGGTGAAGACCGTGGGGAAGCAGCTGTCCTGCAGCAGCCCGTGAAGGTCCACACCTGCAGAGATCCACCTGCAGCCTTTGGAGGAGCCCAATGCCGCAGAAGGTGGGTGTGTCTGAGAGATACTCAGACCCTGTGGAGACACTCTGCTGGAGCAGGTTCCTGACAGAACGTGTAACCCTGAGGACAATCCACACTGGAGCAGCCTTTTCCTGGAGGAGTGGCCCCATAAGAAGGACCCATGCTAGAGCTGTTTGTGAAGAACTGCAGACCGTGGAAAGGACCCATGCTGGAGACATTTATGGAAGACTGTCTCCTGTGGGTGGGACTCCACACTGGAGCAGGGTGAAGAGGAAGGAGCAATGGACAATGCATAATAAACTGATGATAATCCTCATTCCACATCCTGCTGTGTTGCTCAGAGTCTCCCAGAGCCTCAGCATGGTTCTTTCATGGCTGTCAGGCATAGTGGAAGGGTAACAATCCCCCATCCTTCCAGCTTTTACAGGGACTGGAGGCAGGCATGGGGGCAGGAGTCAGAAGTGGAGGAGATCCTGATCTAAAACCATTCTGATCCGAGGGTGAGACCAGCCCTGGAGATGGACCAGCTCAATGTGCTCAAAATGTGTCAGAGATGTCAGGAGTGTCACTTAGGCCCTCCCTTCCCCTTCTTTCCCCAGTGAAAGAGCTCCCTGATTTGTGGCCTGCTCCATCCCACATCTCACTCAGCAGCCCCACAGTGGTCTGGCCTGGGTTTTAACTGTCCTGTCAGGAACAGACACTGGCCATGGAGAGATGTGGGAGAGGCTGTCAGAGGACTGGCTTCTCCTGACATGCCAGGTGGAGACCAACTAGAGTCCAGGAAAAGGAAGTCTCTGGCTGCAATATGGAGTCTCTGTAGTGGGCTGAGCAGTTTCCTGAGAAAAGCTCCTGAGGGGGAAGAAGGGTGAGAGACACAGGAGCCACATGCATCAGGGGAAGTTTGTAGCTTTTTAATGCAGTGGTTTTCCAGAACAAAGCTGTTGGTACTGATGGGTCAGGGGTAGGACATGAAATAAGAAGAGAGAGCAAGCAGTTGTTGCTGTGTGGGCAACCAGGCCTCAAATGATGCATTCCTGGGTCTCTCATGTAGCCTCGTTACCTTTCCTGAAAAGGGTATGTGTGAGCTGTGTTGACAGTCAGGGAGTTCAACCCTACAGAGCTGCTGCTGCTGCAGCAACCCCTGGACTGACCTACAT
>VWZS01002825.1:0-18574 GCA_013397075.1 Rhabdornis inornatus
GTGTATCCACACCCCTGGGACTGCAATGGATCCCACAGGAGTGGGTAAAACTGTATGTCCCCAAACATCCTAGTAGGCCACCAGACAACAAAAAAGAGGTGTCAGCAGTGAACCAAGGAGAAAAGAGGTGGCTCCTCAGTGGAGAAGGAAACCCGAATTCCCTCTTTTACCCTGATTTCCCATTCCTTAGTATGTTTGTTGATGATTTTGCATAAATCCAATAATTTATGTTAACTTATTCCTTTTTTCAGAGAGAAGNTCATCATAAGTTTAATTATGTTTTTCATTTTGAAAAAATGTTGCTTGTCTGCCACCCAAGTTACCCCTTCCTCCCCCAATGTTAATATCACTGAGTCATCTACCTCCCAACTTCCCCCTCCTTGGTTACATGACCTGTACCTCAATTCCAAATACCATCCCAACCCTTCTCTTTGAAAAAGAAAGGGGGAGATGTTGCAGAGCATGTTTATTTTATTTTATCCAGTTTATTGTTATAACGGTTTGTTCCTATGTACCCCTATGTTTCACCCAGTTGGTTTGTCCCCAGGTTGTATCCACTCCTAAAACTGCCTTATTTGGCATGCCCCACCCCTTGTCTATCATTGTANTCACTTACATGACATTTTCCTTTATTCATATCACTACATGGCTTTGTGTAAAAGCCCTCTTACACTTTCCTTCTGCTTGTCAACCACGGAAAGTAGATAACATTCAATATTTTAAAGGACTTGGACTATCATGAAGTATTCTTTGCTCTTCTCCCCTCATGGCACTCACAGGCTCCAAGAATATCCACCTGTGTTAATCCGGGATCCCGAAAGCGGACAGATTGAGTGACCATACAAACTGGTGACATGGGGNGGTCTATCATTGTAACCCTGCCCCTTGTTCCAGTCCCTTCCTTGCCCATCATTGTAACCCCCGCCTTGTTCCAGCACTTTCCTTGTCAGTCTTACCCTGGGCCAATCCCTAGTTGTTCCACTCTGTTACAAATCTCCTATTTCTCGACGCCCTATTGGCCCATGTGACCTTTTCTCCNGGAAGTGGCTCCTCGGTAGAGAAGGAAACCCACATTCCCCCTTCTACCCTGATTTCCCCCTCAATATGTTTGTTGATGATTTTATATAGAACTGTTCTTTTTTTGTCACAGTTATCATCATAAGTTTAATTATGTTTTTCATTTTGAAAAAATGTTGCTTGTCTGCCACCCAAGTTACCCCTTCCTCCCCCAATGNTTCAGCGTTTTTTGTCTCTGAATCTTCCGCTCTTTATAAACCATTTGGAATCTCAGAAGCTTAGAGAGTCTCTTGCATCCTTTACCCAGCCCTTGACATAAGCCACATCGAAGAGCCACTAGCTCTTAAGGTTTTGCCTCTGGGAAACCTTACCCTGGGGCAGTTCTGCACACCTGGCACAGTACCGGTGTGCACCTAAAGAGCTAGCACAGGCTCTGGTAGGCTTTGGCATTCTTAATTCGTTTGGTGACAAAAAGAAAATGTTACTTAATAGTCACAATAGTAGAGTCACAGAATTAGCTGAGTTGGAAGGGACCCTCAAGGGTGATCAACTCCAACTCCTGGTCCCGCATAACACTATTCCCAGGAGTTACACCATATGCCCAAGAGCCTGCAACATAATGTGTACTTATTATCTTATGGATGGATAAATAGATACATACATACCTACATACATATATAGACAAAGACACACTGATACCTTGTAGAATGTGTTTCATGTTATCCAGTTCATATTAAGAAAATAAAATTGTATGCAGAACTGAGATTGACCAGAATAGTTTAGAAATTCTTGTAAAATCCTTTAGTAACCTCCATTAAGTAGATTCCATCACCTCCTGGGAGCCTGTTTTGGTGTTATGTTACCCTCATTGAGAAAAGGTGATACTTGAATTTATTCTAGCAACCTGTCCATATTGCATTTTGCTTTTCTATGGTATTTCTCTAAGTCTGATCTCTGATCTCCCTATATTTTCCCATCAGATAGCTAAACCTCTCTTTCTCCTTTCTTCTCCAAACTGAAGAAGCCATGCTTTCTTAACTTCCACTTTCACATTCAGTGCTCCAGCCCTGAGCAATCTGAAAGGTCCTCTGGTGAGTTCGTGTTAGTGTCTTTCTTGCACTACAGACACCAAAACAGAATGTGATCAAATTACACGTTTTGTGGCATGAATATAATTTGTATTTATAGCTGGATACATTCATATGATATCATCAATAGTGGAAAATTATACTTCAATACATACAAAAATCAGTATTACAAAGCATGGTCCTATGATTTATATTTGAATAAAATATCCTAATTTTCCACCATACTGAGTTTTAAACATATTGTTCTATCCAAAGAGGTATACTGAATATTTTTCATTTAAAATTCTGTGCATCTTCTGATACCTGAGTATTTAAAGTTCTAACTTAAAAATCAGAGTGCTAAAATGGTAGCAAAAGCTCTAAAATTGATGCTTTACTTGTTAATTCAGATGAAAAATATGTTTGAGGCTAAAAGCATTTTTCTTTGATTTCCTTACTGATGGAAATTGAAAGCCCTGTGAAAAAATTCTAGTAAAATCATGGAAACATGATACCATTTTCTGTGGCAAGAGTGTTTACACTTAGATTTTGTGTTTTGCAGGTACTTTACAAGACTTCACAAATTACACTTGAAGTATGAAATGCAGTTAGTCAAAGTATTTAGGGGTTATTTACAGTAGTACTCTGAATTCCCATAGAAGTTCAAAATTCCATAATGAGAAACAAAAAGCTTTTTAATCATGGGCTCTTTCTGAATAAAACGTGTGTCCTAAACTATCTCTGGAATGTCACCTTAGACAATCAGATATTACAATATTAAAAGGAGCAAAATAATCCAAAAACTTGGTACAATAGACTATCTTAGCTTTTTATGGCCAATCATCCATGCTAGTTTCTGCAAGTGAAATTAAATTCTGCAAGAAGAGTAGCTTTTTAATTATTATTTTCCACATTATGAGCCTACTCTTAACTGCTTGTGAATAACTAGAACTAATTTACAGCTGATTAGCACTCATTCCTGCAGCTAAGGACAGATATTAAAGCTATTTTCTTCCTATGTTGGAAGTTATTAACAAATGGAGTTTGGGATGAAAACCAAATGAAAATAAAAGCTCTATGATTTAGGCTGAAAAAATATAATCAGCTGTATTGCAATTGCTTTTTTTGTTATCCTTGGTGAATGTTACAAGCCTTTTTATTCAACAGAACCAGACGGGGGAACTGTGTAAAAATTAAAACATATTTCTGTACAATGTAATAATTTGAAATGTAAATAAGTTAGTATTTTTTATTAAGAAAATATGCTATTACTACAGAACAGGTATATAAAGAAGAAAATGCCTTGTACCAGCACACGGGTGGTAGAAGGCAAGAGCAATACACAGACAACAAAGGCTTTAAGAGGTTAATAACATGACCCAAGAACCTTATTAGAGAATAGTGAACAGTTTGATTTGGAAGGGATCTTTAAAGGTCATCCAGTCCAACTCCCCAGCAATGAGTAGAAACACCTCCAACTACATCAGGTTGTGCAGAGGCCCATCCAACCTGATCTAGAATGTTTCCTGAGATGGGACTTCGGCCACACCTCTGGGCAACCTGTGCTGGGGTTTCACCGCCACCATAATCATAAAAGTTTTCTTCCTAATGTCTAGTCTGAATGCTCTTTTAGTTTAGCACCCATACACCTTCTTCTACTACAACAGCCCTTGCTAAAAAGTTTGACCTTCTCTTCCTTTGCACTACTTACAAGCATAAATCTTCTTAAAGACCTTCAGTTGTACTGTTCACACTGAAAACTGCTGTTTTAAAACATATAATTAGATAGTAATTCAGCATTAAGAATAGTTTCTTACATTCTTTGGCTTGATTTATTTTTTAGATAGCTTCATGGTTACATTTTAAAGAATTCTATTGTAGATAAAGAAAGTTTCCCAGATAGGTCAACATGACATTTAACAAAATCAGTTTTTCAGAAACATAAAAGGGAACACTTTTCTCACACCCACCACATTATGCTTTGAGTAAGAAACAGAGTCCCCTTCCAAAGAATATTTTTGTATTAGTAGCACAGCAGTTAAGGCACCATGAGAGAAGAATTAGCTTGTTATCATTGTTTGTTAGAAAGAGAACATCAGCGTGTATGTAAACAAAGTGCTGTGTCACATCCCTTAAAACACATGTTGTTAACACCTAATCTGAAATATTTTCTTTAGTGTTTATGTTTTCTCCACACTCCCACCATATAGAATAGTATTATTTGGATTGGAACGGATCCTAGAGATCATCTAGTTCCAACACCCCTGCCAAGGACAGGGACACCTTTCACTAGATCATGTTGTTCAGAGCTCCAGCCTGTCCTTAAACACTTCCAGGCATGAAGCACTTGTACTTCTCTGCAACGTGTTACAGTTTTCGTCCCGCTTGCAGTAAAAAAACTGTAAGCCTTCTCTTTTCCAGGCTGAACAATCAGCCTTTTGTCATAGTAGAGGTGCCCCGTCCCTCTAATCATCTTGGTGGCTGTCTTGGTTTGAAAGACAGGTATTTGCTAAAGACAGACAAGAACCCCTTTTTTTCTGAGATGGAGAATGCAACCCCCCTCCCTTCTAATTATTAGAGTTGTGAATCAGAGGCTTTCAGGCAGAGGATACGGGGATAGGAATAACAGTTCTTTACTAATGTATCTAACAAGGCAAACAGCAGAAACAACAACAGCTATAAAGACTGACAGCAAAACAGAAGAATATAGCTCAGTTCGAGTCCCTCTGGCCACAGGCCCTCTCTCTCTGCGCTCAGTTCCCGGTGCTGTGTGGGCAGGGCAGGTCCCGTGCAGCTGAAGGGGGCTGGGTGATGGCGGCGGCGGCGGCCCAGGTGTGAGAGGGGGATGGAGGGGAGACTCCCTCCTCACGGTGTCAGTCGTGGTGCTCGGCAGAGTGCCCGGAGGTAGCAGGATGAAGCGGGAAGGCAGCAGTGCGATGTCCGACAGCAGGGAACGTGGCTCCCGGCGTTGGGATGGCAGGGAAGATGCTGGGTAGGAGCCCCGGCTGTCTTCCTTCCACCCCACGAGCCAGCGAGCGAGCGAGAGCCAGAGCCCAGGCCCCTGTCCCACCTTTCCTTTTCCGGTCTCCGCTTATCCCCCACCCCCTTCAAGGGAAAAACTATTGCTATTAAGGTGTAGCCACAAATACTTAGCATAACAAATGGAGAAAATTCCACAGAAAGAAAAGGGGACATTTCAGCCCCCAACAGTGGCTCTCTTCTGACTCATTTTAACAGGTCAATGTCCTTGTTTTGCTGAGGACCCCAGAGCTGGATGCGGTTTTCCAGGTGGGATCTCATGAGAAAAGAGTAGAGGGACGGCATCACCTTCCTCAACCTGCTGGCAATGTTTCAATTTGACTTTCTTCTTACTGTTTTGAATGTTGCTGATCCTCCCCCATTATACATTTATTTGTTTGTTTGTTTGTTTATTTATTTAATTTATGTGTATGGTCTTCATATTTTAACTGATCAATAAACCCTTAAAATGTAAGAAGGATTAAAGCAAATGAGCAATGTTGTGCCCATGAATGTGCTCGCTCTAAAATGCAGGTTGTGACTCACCACAGCTGTTGCAAAGAATTATGTATTTATAATTATGAATTCATTTCAATGTGAAGGGGACTGGTGAGTGGCCCATATTTTAGACAAATAGCTATCATGAGCGGATCAATTGGTGATCTCAGTGTTTCTCAGTAAGTTCATTAAATATGTCTCCCTGGGTTAACTAGACCAGCATGTGGGGACTGAATATGGCTCCCAACCGAACAAAGAATATAAGAATTGAACAAACAGGATTTGAAAAAGAATAATGGGCTTGACCTGGATTCCACCCACATATGCTTTCCTGGAAGTTGGAGTGTCATGACAGTGAGCCATGTTACAGAGGCTAGTAGTGGGAATCTCACTGGCATTGTAATTAATTTGTTGTTGGCTTTTTTTTCCTAAAAGATTGTTCTGAAAATCACTTTCTCATGTAGACAAATATATTTTATTCCTCAGGTTTACCTATATAGATAGAAAATACATAAAGATATAAAAAAATATATATAAAGATATATTCAGAAAAACAGTTAAACAATTCAAGAATTTTTGTCTCTAGAAATAACTTTTTAGTCTTCCTCATATTAAAAATCACTCAATAAACACACTATCAGAGGCCCAAGTGCATCTCCAAAAACTGTTAGTCTCCAGTTTTAAGGCTGAGTTTTCATTTGGTTTCCAACCTACCTTTTCTTTTTTGTATTCTCACTTTATGACACATTGTGCAGAGCAAAAGTATCTACTGAGTTTATGTACATATTGGTGATGGTGTATAAATCTGTATATGCAATAACAAATTAAAATACCACAGCTGGCCCTTAAAGTATCTGAGGTTTTTTACTAAGATTTCGTCCATGTCTGCAGTGTTCTACAAAAAAACAAACAAAAAAACAAAAAAAGGCTGAAATGGTAGGGTCAAAGGCAACAGTCCATGGAAAATTTGACAGTGTCAAGTTTGAAAATTTAAACACATAAATATATATATATATATATATGTTCTTGACAAATATTAAAATATTTTTTGTGTGTTCCATGTTTTATGACTGAAAGGTAATTCTTTACTGGTTACACAGTGGTTAGAATTTTCAGTTTCATCTAGCTTTTGATGTAGTTACTTTTCTACCCCATTGTGGTCAAAAAAAATAACTTTTGCATTTGTTTTCATATTTGTAGGTTTACATGCACAACATATTGTATCTTGACATTTTCCAGCCGCCTGAAATAATCATGGCAACTCACTCATGAACTGCTTTATGGTGTAGAATCCAAGAGTATTTACTAAAAAAAAGCAAAAAAGAGCAATGCTTAATGATAGACAGTGATCACAGCTAGGTTGTACTGAAAAAATACAGATATATGAAGAACCAAATCAAGAAAAAATGATACCAGAACTTTCAAGTGGTGCTTAATACTCTGAATAAAGGTGAAAAACCAGAATGCTGATTTTCAGTACAAGATCATTTATCTTACACAGTCTTGATGATGGCTGAAATCCCACTTCAGAAGTTATTTGTAAATCTAGTTCTTATATTCTACACTCATTTTTCAGGATGTCTATAAATGTCCTTGTAAAGACTTCTACCCTGCATTCCTTATGCAGCTAGGGATTGAATTGAACATGATTAGCAATCATCCTACACTTCATGTAATTTGCATGTGACTTTTGTGGCATGTATCACAAGTCATTACTTTTTTGATAGTTCTACATGCTGACACTGTAAAGTCCTAGGAAGACAACTGGTGATAGAATCCCAGATTCTTCGGTGCAGGAAAGAACGTAGCAGGTATTTTCAGGAGTGTTTAATTTCTGCTGAAGTCAATTTAACTCTCACAAATTATTATTTAAGCAATTTGTAAGGTTTTCTCCTAATTTCTCTAGACCTTCTTTCCTCATTTATGAAAATAGACATCAGTCATTCTTCTTGGTCTTTCATCTTGTGCTTTTCAGCTTCTAAGCCCTTTGCAGCATGACTTATTCTTTACTCTGTATATTCAGTCTGGCTGTGGCAATAAAAAAAATTGTTTAAAAACTACGATGGTTTGTGTGGTGGGTTGACTCGGGCTGAACTCCAGATGTCCACCAAACCTGTTCTATTTACTCCCTTCCTTAGCTGGACAGGCAATAAATAATATAGCAAAAAATCAATGGGCCAAGGCAAGGACAGGAAGGATCATGCACCAGTTGCTATCATGGACAAAACAGACTCAGCTCATGGAAGTCTATTATGGATAGTTTATTAACAATCAAATAAGTCATGTGATGAGAAAGAGAATCAACAATAATACTTCTTTCCCTTGCCCCTTCCTGGACACAACTCCACAAAGGATTTTTCTATCTTTTTCCTCCCAGTGCTGCTGGTGAACAGGGGGGGTGGGAATTACAGTCAGTTCATCACACATGGTCTCTGCTGCTCCATCCTCTCCATGGGGAGCACTACGCACGTCCTTCTCATGCTCTAATGTGAGGCCTCTCCCCTGGGAGACAGTCCTCCATTAATTTCTCCAAAACCCTTAGATATTATCTAGAGGTGCTACCACTGTGCCTGATGGGCTTCACCTTGGACAGTGGTGGGTCTGTCTGGGAGTTTTCTGGAACTGGCTTCACTCAACGTAGCACAAGCTTCTGGCATCTCCTCACAGAAGCCACCTCTGTAACCACTCCCTGCCCCCCACTACCAAATCCTTGCCATGCAAACCCAATTCTGCGTAGAAAAACACTTCATATGGAAAATTAAACCCTTGAAGACATGTACAATCTTCATCCTAAAATACAACCTTCTGCCTTCCCTCTTTAATCCCAGTGAAAAGCAGAGGTCCTTCCACACTGAATCAGTTTAGGTTCCATTAGCTTACCCTTTTCAGCTGTTGCAGGCATATTCTAGCATGTATTTTTGTACATTTCTAAAATGCATTTTGGCTCATTACCAGAACCATTACTAAATCATACTTTTTTCTTGTTACTGGAATAGAAAAATCGTAAGGGAACACAGTACTTTTACCTCACTGCCACAGGAAAACCCTTTTGCAGAGGGTAGTTATTGTGAGCCTAAAAGCTTTTAATATATGGCACCATACAGCTGTATAACCCTTTTCATTGCCCTATGTCAGCATACTCAGTCTTGGCTCCAGAGCATTTAATTTTTATAAATCACATAATAAAGGATGCTCTGACTTCAGACATAATTCAAAAGTTATTTAGTGAGTGGATATCACACTCCTGAGGTTTTTTTATTTTCAGTGCTAATTCTTTATGAGACCTCATTTTCATTTTATTTCTCGGAATTCCTTTGATCTTATTCCAAGCACATACCTCATTAAAAAGGACTTCCCTATAACAGCCCAAAGCATTCCTAAAGCAAAAAATTTTAGCAGCTACTAAACAAAAAAGAAACCCAAAACAGAACAAAAAACCCTCAAAACCTTTATCTGATTTGGAATTTTCATTTCTGAGGCCTTAGAATTGGCCCTTATTTCAAAAGGAGGGAGAAAGTCTCAGATTCATACTTAAAAGAATGCTAAGGTATGCATAACTAGGTTGCCTGTTAGAAATTCTTGGATAATAATGGAATTAATGATGATGTAGCAATTTAAATGTTCCATTGAAGTACATTAAAACTCTCTGATTTCTGTCCTATGCAAGAAGTGTGCATTTACTTGTTTTTTATTGTGTGACAACAGCCTGTTTGGAGGTTTTATTTTCTAATATAATCCTTTTCTTAGATCCATTCTCGTTTTATAGAATGCAAATGCAGGAAAAAAAGAAAGGTATGTCTAAAGGCAAAAGCATCTTGAAACCACTGCTCTAATCAAAACAGAGAATAGTGGAGGAGGCTTTGTCATTTTTCTGAGACGGAGAAAAATTCAGACCACTAGTCTCACTTTGCCCTCAAAGGATGGTGCCTTTGAATTCTTTCTGCTCTTGATTGATCACAGCAATATTGAAGTAAGCATTGGATCTGATGGAAAGGTCTAAAAGAAAGAATGATGTGACATTTAGAGCATGAATCTGGACATAAAAGTAGATAAAATTTTATTGTCTTCTGTCATAGGCCACTAAGTTGCTCTCTTAGTTCCCATCAGTAGCATAATGTTATGTGTCTTTGTGTGGTGAGTTCAGTATGCATGTTTCAAAATTCGTGACTGAAGCATGTATCTCCTATAACAGTAGAAACTACAGCCTGTCTGTACCCAAATAAACCATAACCAAGTCTTTGCTAACTTTGAAGTTTCCTAATAAGGACCTACAGAAATCCAAGTAATGTTTACTATGGCACTGATAACACAAAAAATCTCTCAACTTTACTTATCAGAAAATATTACATCTTTCTTAAAATATAATTGGCAGGGGAAAAAAAGGTTATCAGAACATTGTAAAATGAATATATTTTGATATATATCTATATATCAAAAAGAGACCCATCTTCCCTTTATCTCTGGTAGAACTATCGAACACTATGTTGAATATGTTGTGCTTATACTTAAAGTGAAGAAATCAGCTTACTGAGAAGAGAGACCTTCTCATCAACAAGCTATAGTTTCTCTTCAACATTCTGGAAATTGCTCAAAGTCTGATAAATGTTTATGATCAACATGTGTGTAATATAAGGTATGATTCATCATTGTGCAGTAACTATTTTGTGCATTACCAGAAGTGTGATAAACATTTCCTGGCAGCTTGTTGGCAATAGAATTTATTTAGTGTTGACATTTATTCTATTCAACTCTTTTAAAGCCATCACTCTGTATGGTGCATGTGCTACATACCAATGAGAACAGCAGACAGAGCTTGGACCAAAGCTGTGTAACATTCAGTACTTCCTCCAATTCACAATTTCCTGTATGTTTTAAGTAGATTTCTTATAGAGTGGAGAAGGAAATCACTGTCTCTTAAGCTTTCAGAAGTTGCAGTCAGCCACTGAATTTGTTCCTTATTTTTCCTAATCTCTTCTTTTAAAAGAAAGAATTTCTTTGCTGACCACAGTGATTTAGTCATAGAACTGCCACTAATGCCAGTGGGAGCTGTATAACAAAATCCCTTGACACCTTCTTTTTTCACTGTTTTTGTAATTCGATGTTAGATTTTAAACTGGGTGAAGCATAATACCTTTGCATAACCCTGACTCTTCTGGTATCTTCTTAGTCTACCTGGTAGCTTCAGAACTCCCAGATTCATCAACCAGCTACAAGGAGTTGAGAAAAAAGGGATATGTCTTCAGGACACCTTTTGTCACTTGGGTGAATGAAAGGTTCAAGTCTCTTTAGAGGCTGTTATCTGAGCTCCAACTTGTGTGAAAAACAAAACAGCATTCTCTTGGTAGCCAATTCATAGCTGTAGTTTAGATCTAAATCTTCTATCAGAAGAGACTTAGTGTTTAGGTAAACAAGTGTTTACCTAAAGAATGCCTTAACTCCCTCAATCTCTCTTTTCCAGTTTTAATGGAATAACAAGATACATTCCTTGACCAATGCAATGAATAAGATTTTAGGACAAGTGCCTGATAAAGTGAATCCAGATGAAGCCCCTGCTTCCCTGTACTAGCTTTAACTTTAGCAGAATGAGTAAGTTTAATGCATAAGAGCACTTTCATCATCTGAATTATCACTACTGGCTGATTATGTTTTCAAAATGGAAGACTACCATTTGGATTACCTTCAGAGATAGTGAAACCTGCATGTTCCCCTTCCTTTTGGACAATACTTCATCCTGGCTGTTCTACAGATGAGAGTAAGTGGCATAACATCCTCCTTAAATCTCTCAAAAGCCAGCAGGGAAAAAGTAAAAAGTTGTTTTGAAGATAGTCTGCAAGCCCCTACTTTCTCTTTGGCTTGAAATGCCTTTCGTTGGAAGCATCAAGCTCACAGAGGGCTGCCCATGAGCACTAAAGGAGTTCTCTCTATACTCTTGCCTGGTTACTGTGAATTAACCCGGGAGATTCTTAGCTTTCTCTACATGTATAAAAACAGCCTAGAAAGAATTTTGTACTGAGTTTCAGAATGCAGAGCAGATGCCTACATGTTACTAAGTATTAACATTGCTCAGGTCCTAATATGGAAAACTTTTCTGGTCCAAGTTTAGCAGCACTTAATGTGCTTAATGTGCTTTGGTGTTGCAGATCTAGGGTTCTCTCAACACATAGTCTGCATGCCCAACAGCCAAGGATCCAGGGCTATTCTACAAGCTCCCCAGGGAAGCACCAAGCCTGGAAGAGATAAAAAATCATTTCGACAGTATTCTCAGGCAGATGGTGTGACTGTGGGGGATGGTCCTGGGCAGGCTAAGCATTGGACTTGATCCTTCTGGGCCCCTTCCAACCCAGCATACTCTAATTCTGTGATAATAAATATGGAATTACCTGTAGTGCAGAATTAGGATTGCCTTGATGGTCTATAGAAAAGAATTGTCTGTTAATTTTGGCATGTGTTGGGCATGTATTGGTAACAAAATTGCATTCTTCTACCTTTGGATATCAGACACACAGATACACAAAATAAATAATATGAGATGAATGTTAAATTTAAATGAAGCCAGAAAATCCATTTGTATTTCCAGCACATAGCATTAAATGCTCATGACTTAATTAAAATGCAAATACTGCATAACCCACTGATTTCTGCAGTTTAACCATGAATAAACTCTGTCTGCTTTCTGCTTTAATTTGCTGTACTAATCAAATTAATGGTAATTAGTGAATACTTAAACAAACAACAATAGGGTAGGTTATTCTTTCTTGGTTTATGTATTTTAATAATGATATAAACATAGATGAGATCAGAACATTCAACCTTTACTCAAATATCGGCAGTATAAAATTTATGTAAATCTGCAATGCTGAATGTTGCCTGCAAAACTCGTTAGCTAAAATAGGCCATCTTGAAGCCTCACAGGAAGTATTAAAATACAAAGTAAAAGGAGTCTGAAGATGCAAAACCACGTGCATTATCTAAGTAATTTCAGAGAGCTTGCTGTGGGGGAGGAATTGGTTTTAATTTGAATTATACCTTCTTGTACCAGCTATAACATCACTAGCAAGAAACATTTAAAGCCTCATAATCTCTAATATAAAGATGGGAAAAGGAAGCAGCAGCTAAAATAGGTAGCAGACTTCTCACCGAACTTCTGTATGCAAACTTGAACAACACACTAATCACGATGGAATTATGTAGTCATAATCTAGCCATCAAAAGAAAGATTGTCAAGCCTAAACAACTGCTGTGTGATGACTGTATCAGAAAACCCTAATAAGTATGGTAGCACTGTTTTGTTACAATACTTTTCACACTTTTGGGCAGTGAATTTCAAAAAGAGGAGAAAAAGGGTAAGGAGGAAAAGTCAGTTTCTTTTTTTTTTTTTCTTTTTTTCCCTGTCTTTTGAACATTTAAAAGCTATGTCCTTCCTTTTTAAACACTTTTTGATGTTCAAACCTAAGTAAGGACTCCTTAACTCTCCCAGAGCTGCTGGAGTTCTCACCTGCAGCTGCCTTCCTCCTTCAGCACCCACAGCAGCAAGATATGTAGGTATAGGAGAGGAAATATTATTGGTCTCTTGCCTACTGGCTGTGCTACTTTCCACAGTCATGAAATCAATTTCAGGACTGCTCTGACTATGGCAAAAGCCTGGAGGCAACAGTCAGCCTTTAGAGTGAGAAATACTACGTAAGGAAACACTACACCAAGGAAGTATCTTAATAAGCATCAAATGCATTTCCACTATCTCGCAAGGCAAATTCTGTGGATCTCAGGACAAAAACCTGCCTGATAGGATATATGGTTCTTATATATTTACAAGAATAAATAAAGTCTCAAGCTTGAGATAGAGTTCCCATCCTCTCGGTATCAGGAGCACCAATACTGATTCGTTTCTTCCCCTTTCTTTTTTCTTTACATATTACAGCATTAAGTTCTTCAGAGGTTTCTTTTGACTGTATTGACTGCATACTTATTTGTTTTGATTACAAGACAGTAGAACAATCAGCTCTTGAAACTGCTATTCAATAAATCTGGAATTTGATAGAGGCAAATATTGTGAGCTATTATGAAAATAACAAGAAATACCAGATTCTGGTTTCTTTATAAATTATACCTACTGATTTTGTTAAGGGTTAGGGTGAGTGTAAAGGGCTGCAGGCTTATAAAGACCTCAGCAGAGCACTGAAATAATTATAACATTATATTAAGTTTTTTATACTTATATCTTCAGTCCAACTAAATTCCACTAACTGATGAAATTAAATCTTGTCATTCCAGCATGCTGTATTTGAGGATGCAAGCATCACACATGCAATATAATCAGCATTTACAAGAATGGATCAGCAAAGCACCAGATAATTCTAGGATTTTTTGGCAAAGATTAGATTTCTCTTCCAATTTTGATAAGGTGGAAAATTGCAAAATAAATTAAGGAACTTACACTAAATAACACATGGTATAAACTTCAGCATTATAAAATGATACAGGTCAAAGAGGTTCTATTCAATTATGCCAGACTACAGCACTACAAAATCAGATCCTACCTTAATTATCTCTGTGATAATGTAAAAATCGAACATAATGAAGAAAAAGCCATAATTAAATGGTCTGCATGGACAGAAATTTGTTAATTTGCTTGGAAGTACTAAATGTTGTGGAAGGCAGAATATTGCATCTTCTCCCTTCCTTCATGAACACATTTAAAATGCGCTTAAGTGGGAGTGGTGGAGAGGTGTTGCCCTGAAGACAACAATCATCTAATTTGTAATTAGGGACAAACAGCTTTGGGTTTTTTGGGATTCTTTGGCGCTTTTTTTCCCCCCACTTATAAAGGACACTGGTTTTCTTCCCTGATTCTGATGTGACATTTATACTCTCATCTAGAACTAGGTTACCTGCTTTTGAACTACAACACAGGAATTACAAATAGAAAAGGAAAAACTAAGATCATTCTGGTCTTTTTTTCATTCTCTTTCAAAAAAATATCAGCTAGAAGCCAAGTGGAAGTATTCAGGCAATGGCATGCTTCAAGTTCAATTCAATAAAAGCATATCCAGGCTCTTTCCAGGCTGAGGTTAGACCACAAGGTTGCCATTTGCCCGTCATTTATTGATCCCTTATACAATATGGGTATCTCTTGATGACTTATCAGATGAGACAGTATTTTTTTTCTTTTATATAGCTTTACTTATCTGTCTTCTGAAATCTTGCAAGTCTACTATAGTTTCTACATTTGCAGCTAACAGATGTCTTAAATCAATAATAATATTTTAGAGGTTATAGGTCTACATGCTCAGCTGTAGTAAATTACTGATGTTTCATTTAAACAACTTATAACTTGCATGTTAGCCTTTTTTCAAAGCATCAGAGGCCATCTAATAATATCCTAGCAAGTTGTTCTCCATGTTTCTTCTGTAGAAAAAAAATCACATTCATGGCAATTAACATAATGTGTCCACATGTCAGGCTTAATACAGATTACTGCTCATTTAAGTTTATGAAAACCTTAGAAAAATTTTCAAATCCTGATACATCATCCCTCTCAATCATAGCATAGCCTGATAATCTTGTATCACAAAGAATCTTAATTTAAAAAACAAACAACAACAAAAAAAGAAATTGACTAGCCCTTTACATTTTCAGTATTACTTCTCCAGCAGTGGACAACTGGGCAATACTCTTAAACAGTTGTCCACTACTGTGGTCAATTGATTTATCCTCTGATTATGATTGAAGCAGGTCATCAAAACCAGTGCTACTTCACAGTGATTGCTGGAGAAATCAGTGGCAGTTGCAACACTCAAAAATGCCTTGGGATTAGCATGACACTGGCAGTAATATGAAGAAGATTAAGAAATAAAAGGAACAGAAATATTTTATTTATATTTTGTAGTCTTCATCCCTTATTAGCAATACCTGATTAAAAGACTGAATTTCACACAGGCAGAATGAAATACATACTGAGCTGTGTAATGGATTCCTCTCTAGGAAATATGAAAACAGTCACATGTGCATGCGTTTATGGAGCACAGCAAATCATACAAGCTTCGCAATGGTAGTGTATTTTCATAGATAATAATTAAAATTTTGAGAACAAGACATAATGTCTATTCTCAGTCATCAGTCTCCATAGCTTGTCATCACCAGAAAAAGAAAAAATTTAGTTCTACTATTTGGATGCATTGCTTCATTCTAGCCTTTAAATGTATGTGCTTCATTTTTAGCTTCTTGGTGATATGGACAATCACCTTTGTGTTTTAATAATGTATGGGAAGTACAGAGCGAACTTAGTAAGTAAAAATAAAATCAATCTGACATCCCCTCGCCAGTTTCTTGTTTTAGATTTTGATGAAGAATTAATGTATTTTGATTGCTCTGTTACCCATTTTAGTAACTACCACTTGTATAATCTGTTACTATTGTTTCATTAGTGTTTTAACACTTGAATATACTACTTCATTACATGAATCAGTTTAATAATTGTTATTATGATAAAGTTGTAAAAGGTATTATAATCAAAGGTCAGATATTACTTACTTTTACCAAGAGCTTACTATTTAAACAGTCCTGTTGCTAGAATACGCTAGAATATAAATAATAAAAATCATAATGCAGAGTTAATACCAGTCTCTTTCTCTAATAGTCTTTCATCCTTTCAGAAAGAAAGCTACATCATCATAGCACAATTTGAAGGTGGTGTAGAATGAAGACAGTTCAAGAAATAACAAGTTTTCTTCTGGGAAACCAAAACCAACCCCCACAATAAGCAAACAATGCTGCCCCCAAAAAACCCCAAACAAAACAAAACAAAAGAACAACAACAAAATAACCAAGCAAACAAATGAAAAAACCCACACAAGAAAGCCCCCAACCAATGCTTAGACATCATTCTGTTCTGATCATTTGGTAAATTAGAAATCACCCAAAAATACAGATACAGTACACAGAGGGTTTAATAGGTAAGAATCGTTTCACTTTTCATAATTTTTTTTCCATTTCAAGTGGCAGTGAAATCACTTATTTTGCTTTTTAGAAACACATTTATAAAACATTTATGTTTATAAAAATTTATATTTACTTATAGAAACACGTATCTGTTTCTATAAGTACATATAAATTTATATTTATATTTACTTATAGAAACAGATACGTGTTTCTATAAGGGGAAGAAAAACAAAAATCCCTACAATGACAAAAAGGCACAGAACTCAAAAAAAGCACAAAATACCAGTTTTCTTTTTCATTTAGCCTCAGGAAATAGCTATTCTATTATTTTGGCTCAATGGGATATTAAAGCCCTGAAGGGCTGGATTCTAGTCTAGTAGCTGTGTAATAGAATAATATACTAATGGAATGGGGGAAGGATCTGTAAGATAAAGATACTTGTCTTATTTGTCTTTTCACACTAATGTGGAAAGCTGCAAAAAGATGCACTGTCTTTGTTGAAAGGAAATAAGTGGTCTGTAATCACTGCAAACCACAACGTTTTTGGTGAGTATTTCCGAGAAAACACAAGCCACAGCAGTGTACTACTGGTGCTATTACAGGAGTGTTATTTCTTTCCCAGTTAAATTTCCGGCCCAGTAGGTTGTCTCCTCTGACACAGTTACATACAGATGTCTCTGTTCAGAGTTCACAAGCTAAGTGTGCTTGTTTGTTTTCATATCAGGAAGACAGAGATGGAAGGTAATATCACTTTTTGTAGAGAGCAAGATGGGATAAATCTGAAGGTGAAGGAAAACAGAGTTTGAATATGTTCTTCATCACTTAACTGAGAAAATTTAAAATCTGGGTATTTGATTAAATAGTTCCCTGATTTTGCTGGGTTAAAAAATTGCTGTTTCATTCTGTATGAGCGATACCTCTGATTAAATTAAAACTTTCGTTTCTCTCAAGCTGTAAAAATGGAATCAGAAACCATTTGTGCATCGAAAAGATACTTTGTGTTGCAGCTTCTGAAGTTTTAAAGGAGAAAAGCCTTCTCTCTGAGTTTAATCTTTTTTTTTTTCTTCCCCCTTGGTAATGCAATCCTACATAATTCAAAATAATTAGATGTGAGAGATAATGTGCATCAGCAGAGATTAATTTTCTGTCACAACTACAAGTGAGATCAATGTCCACATGGGAAAAATAACAAAAATAACATACCCTTTTTCCAAGTATGCACAGTTAAGCCTGAAACACATGTGAAACACTTCCCACCTAATCACTACAAATATCTATGTCCCACACAACTGTGATCTTCTCCTCTATCCAGCTGCCTACAACAATATTATTGCTATTTTACTGGGGGGGAAATGACATAGAGATTAAATTATTTCCCTGAAAACACAGAAATAAGCAGAGAAGTAAATTGCACTCAGAATACCTAAATATTAATCCAGTGCATTACCAATAAAGTTATCCATCCTTCACTAGTGTAGAAGTGAAGATAGGTGACTGACCACCCACCATGTGTTTCCAGTGAGGTGTTTCAAATGCCTCTGATTTTGGGAATGGATAAAGAAAAAAGCCCAAATGTCAGGCTTCTTAATTAGGTGGTTTTATGCACTTGTATTTCAAACTTTCACAAATCAAAGGCTTAATGTGTGTTTCTGACAAGCACAATGTAAAACTGGGACAGGAGAAATAGACACCTGTTATACATCAAGTTCACTCAGAAGAGTCCTCACGACGAGGTTTAATGTTACAAACCCATTAGGGTTTGCAAGCCTAATGTTAGAAACCACTGAAAATGCTGTAACCTGTCTATGAATGTAGTTTGTACCTTGGAATTTTTGAGAAACCTATGCTGCTGTCAAGTTTCAAGTATATATGTTGAAGGCTAAATAACTTGAAAGCTTAGCAGGGTTGTGGGGGTTTTTGGTGGTCTTTTTTTGTTTGTTTGTTTAATTTTGGTTTGGTTTTAGGAAAATGTAATTGATAAACTCTCCTGAATGCTGTTAACGGAATATCACAATTATAGGGTAGTTTTCTGGGGA
>VWZS01002825.1:18589-48700 GCA_013397075.1 Rhabdornis inornatus
TGGGGAAAAAGGAAGGATACTATTGCATTAGTTTTTCAGAGTACAGGTAATTCACTTACATGTAGAATTGTTCATAGTTTGTATATTTTTATTTAATGGTCTGAGAAAAATACAAGTAAATCCTGGCAGAATTTCTGCCAGGAAGGATGAAGCAAAAATTATTTAAGTTAGTGTATTGATTCACTAATAAAATGAGTGAAGTGAAAGTGTTTGCCTTAACACATTGTAGTAACCAAATAGAGAAAAATGCAATTTATTGTTGAGATGAGTGAAATATTAACTGTATTAATTATTAACTATAATGTCATGCCCTGTGACTTCAATAATTAGATTATAAAAAAAGATTTTATGGTTTTAGTGTAAAATGTCATTCTGTGCATCACTTAAAAAGAATGGCCTAAATGTTGCATTTTTGTAGAGGAGCTTTGTGGAATTGATTTCAAAAGAACGAAGTGAATGTTCATGCTTGAATATGATTTTTTATATGTACTTATGCCAAATATAGACATTAAATATTTTTTATGAGAATCACTTATGTCATAACTCTAGATTCAATTTACAATTTTCTAGCATGTTGGGATTTTAGGTCTAATAACAAAGCAATATAGAGATATGTAAATTATGTGCTAAACTGGAGATTTCTTTATGGTTTTCCTCCGACTGAAAAAAAAAAAAAAAAAGGAAAATCCACAGACATACGTCATTGACTTTAATTTTGCTGTATCTTCCAATACTGTAGTATGCTGGTTTTTAGAGCAAAATACTAGGACATTAGAAAGAACCTGAACATATGAATACTAAGTTTATATAGATAATACTAAGTATTATATAGAGTAAGAACAGAATACTGCTTCAAACTTCCACTAGATGCAAGTTCTCAAAACAGCAGTAAAACCACTAAATTACTTCATTTTACTCTTAAAAATTAATCTTAAACTAAATACAGAAGGATATAGATTCATTTGTAAATAAAAGAAGGGGGGGTTTTGTTTTTCATTTGTGGTATTTTTGGTTTTGGTTTTTTGGTTTTTTTTAGCTTTAAACAGAGATCTGCTTCATCCAACCATCCAATCCAGGACAAGAAACCAAGAAAGGAATACAGTCGATGTCATAAGACTAGCTGATATATACTGATAGTTGTTATGTTTCAAAAAATAATCCATCTGGAAATTACATGGGTAGGACTTCTGACACCAAGATATTTTTGTGACATAACAATTAATTTAAAATTGTGTTCATTACAAAAAGGCTAAGATAGGTGGACGAGTTCTGTGAAACAAACAAAAAAAAGACACACTACAGAGAGATGTTATGATTTTAAGTAATCTGCAAGTAACTGAAAAATCATTAGTCTACCCACAGTGCAGGAAATAAAATTATATAGTTATAAACTGTGCCTTTTGTAAGAAAAAACACTTGCAAGAAGTTTGTAACACGCTGTGCTTCCTATGCTGTGGTCTAACAAAGACTTACTAACAGCAATTTTGCTGACAAACCAAGAAAGTTTAAGATAAATAGGGTGTTTCAAGAGTCACTTGATTCAAGAAAATATATGAAATTGCCAGGAGTCTTGACGGCTGACAAGACATGTTAGTAAATTATACGTTAACAAGAGTCTGGAAATGAAACAGTCTGTGGACATATAATAACCACACAAAGGCTGAGTGATTAACAGCAGCTTGTTTAGCTTGCAATAGGCTCGTTTTGTGGCAGCTTACCTTGTTTTGTGAGAGAAGGCAAAAAAATCAAAGCCAGCACATTGTAAGTGGAGAATGCATTACAGATGTGGGTACACATTTGTTTGAACTTCACTTGTTGTGTGTGCAGAGATTTCAAGCAGAATATTGACAAGTTAGAATTTCTTTTTTTTTTTTTTTTGACAGCACATGTAGAAGTAAGCCACTTGGCTAAGCTTTGGTGCCATCACTCCAGTGAGGAACTCATGCTGCTTTTGCAGCTGGCAGGGGAGGAACAGTCAAAATCTTTAGAAAATGTCCAAATCTCCACATCATGAAATAGTACAATAAATACCCCACTGATGATCAATTGGGACGTCTCTTGAGCAGGTAAGCGACAGTTTCTCAGGCAAATCATGTTTGATTTTCAAAAATAAACCTTGGTAGAGAGCTGCAGTTTGCACTTTTGCCAGATGAGACTCCACACACAATTAGTCAGGCAACATGGGGACCAGAACACGTGTGAATCTGTTCCACACAGGTGAGATAATGCAGTCTGTGCATGTCTGCTACAACTCATTGAGGCAGACAGAAGGACAATACTGATGAACACTGTATTTTGTGGACTGAGATTTGTGTAGCATTCACTAGGTTCTTCTGAGAATTTAAATGCTATGTTTACATGTGTCACTGTTTCAACTCTATTATGAATTTAGCCTTTGACTCCTACCAGTCTTTCACACCTAAGATTTTTCATCTAGTTTAGTAGACTAATTCAGTAAGCAACACAAGTCTGGCATGGGAGAGATCAAGAAGAAATGTAAAAAAATCAGACCATCTTCTTCTTCCCTCATTAAAAGCTTATTATTCCTGCTAAACTATTTTATATTGAAAGAAAGCAGAAATGTTCCTTTGGGGATTGTTCAGGCAATGAAACATTTAAAGACAAGGAAGATCAGTAGAACATAACTCAATTAGGAAGACAGTGAATCATAGAACTTTAATCAGCCTAACAATATTTTTAATAACTCTATTTCTCCTGTCCAGGACAGTGCTAATTCTAAAAACTCTGACAAAATTAATTATTTCAATTATACAGAAAGAAAACATTCAACACACACATGAAACTATCTCTACAAGTAAGAAAACATGAGACTATCTCTACAAGTAAGAATCATATATTAAAACTGCAGCTGACTTCTAATTATTCTTGAAATTCAGCTTTGTGATAATATGCATATTTCATGGGAGTGAGTCTGCTCTTACACTTCCTGTCCTACATTGCAACAGTCATTTGCTCCACTCATTGCCACATACTCTTCTATTCCACCAGAAGGAAACTACACTGCAGCATGAAAATGTGTAAGCTCCTACTTATTCATAGTTAGTTAGTATGCATTCAGTTTTGTAGTTTTTTGTAAAATTGGTTAGGAAAATGTAATGAGACTTGATCTAAAAACAAACAATTTAAAGAGAAAATCAGAAACCAAATTTTCTCCTTTATTTCTCTTTTTTCTTTTTTCTTCTTTTCTTTTCTGTTTCTCCTTTTTCTTATTTTTCTTTTTTCAACTCTTTTCATTTTTATTTCCATTCTCTTCCTCTTTTACCATTTTCTTTTCTATTTAATTTTCTATTCTTCAAGTTTTTTTTTATTTGGTTTCCTTTCTTCCAACTGTCCTAATTTTTGTTTTATGGTTTCTTTTAATTCACAACTTTTTCTTGCTTTTGTTTTTATCTTTACTTTTGTCTTTCCTTTTGGTTTTGCTTCACCATCATGAACAGCTACTTTATTTACAAAAAAAATCAAAACTATTGCATAAGACTACATACAGATAACTGTATCAGTGTTGCCTTGTGTTTCAGCCTTCTGATTGTTGACAGATTCTTTTTACAGGTTCTCACACTCTGTTCTCATAAACACTGAATGTTTTGCATTCCTCTTTGGAGGAAGAGAGGATTGATGGACTGTTGATGGGACCTATGGGGTCAGGAGAAATTATCCTCACTGTCCAATCCGTGGTCATTGCTGGAATTCTAGAAATAGACATGCAATGTAAATAAACCTCTCTTTTCCTGCTTGATTCCTCAGAGCATGTCTGTCTTTCCTTTTGTGCCTTTAGGCCACATATCAGTATATTAACTTTTTTTTTTTTTTAATTATTAGAAACATGGCAAGTATCCAGTAATCTTGTGTCTTCAAACTTTAAAATTTTATAGGCATTTAATTCTTTAAGAAGCACATTTATTAGTTTTCTTTTTCTGGAAGAAATACAAATATTCTTCAAAAATAATATTTTTTTCAATAAATATATTAGGACTCATAATAATGGAGAAGAAATCTTTGACCTATCTCTTTCCCACTCACTACCAACTATTCTACCTTTTACTTATACTGAACTAACACTTGAAAACAATTACAATATTGTCATGTTAGTTTGTTTTGAGAAGAAAACTCATTTTGTTTAGAAACCTTAAGAAAAAAAAATAACTGAATGGCAATGTTGGATAAAAAAATCTAATATTTTTACTTCTTCTGAAGTAAACAGACAGTCATGACACACACCTTTTTAAGTGGCAAAGGAAAGTTAAATTTTGTCATAATGAAGAACAGTTTTATCTCCTAGTCAGGTATTAATTTATGTAAGGATATATTATACATCAATGGAAAAGTTGCTGCCAGTAACCACAGATTTCTTGGAGGTTCTCACTTTCTACCTGAAGTCATGTGCTTTGTTAATGCTCTTTAATTTCTGTACTGACAGTGAAAACAAAATGAGAAACAAAATACCATCCCCCCCAAAAAAAAAGACCACCACCATCATCCCCTCCCCACCCCGCCCCCAAAAAATCCAAAACTAAAAGAAGTTATTTTTTTTAAATCTAAGCGAACCATACTTATTTTTATGTTCACATTAATATTCATATTTGTGTTTATGTACACTGTGTATTCTTCATAGGTAATCAAATTGGCTGGTTTTAACAATACACAGATTTTTTTATTTTCAAGTGATTATTACAATATAAACTTCACATTTTAAGTTCTGATTTTGAAAATACTCTAACTCTACAAGATTTCCTTATCTTCAGGATTATAAGTAGTATTACACTCATCATGAGATACTGAGTCTGGATAAAACTATTTAGTCTCAGCGGAACTGCAAAGCATGAGATTTCAATATTTTAGTTCTGCTGAAGGTTTTAGTAAAAAATTTAAACCAGCAGTATATGCAAACTCCTTATTTACTTCACTCTGCAGGCAAAAATTATTTCATATACAGCAGCTCACTATGGAGCAATGATACAGTATATTGTCACTGTTAATTCCGTATTCAGCAAAGCTACCTGTTTCAACATCCAAAGTTTGCTGTTTGAACTGATAATTTTGGATCCTCACTCTCCAAAGAGCTTTGCTTAAAGATAATGTGTGTATTGAAAAGACTGGATTGTATCTACTTCTCTTTTATGTGCAAATAATTTCCCAATAGATTCCTTTTTTTGGACAGATAGCACTTAATAGCCACAATTGTGCAACCTGGGCTGGACGCTCCGTTGCTTTAATAATTTGTGAAGAAATTGTTGATAGTGAAATTTTCTTTGTCATCCAAATGAAAATGTCAACTCTCAGTACATCCAATGAAGCATTCAGTGTATCCTCATACTATTCTTAAAAAAACCCCCCACCCTACACTTTCATAGACTAAATCTTTAATAGCAAATATTTAGGAAAATCAATGCCATTTATTACTTTAGGGGAATAGCAAGATTAAATGACAAGCTGTCATTAGGTGCACCACGAGGAGATCACCAGACTTTTGCATAAACCAGGTAATTCTTGACTTCCATAAATTCTACTACTTGTTTTGGAAGAGTATGGATTATGTTTCCAATACCTACTGAGCTAAATCCCATGAGGAAAACTCTCACCACCTTGAAGACGTCTATTAGCAAAGAATAGTTAAAATCTTCTTTCATGGCAGTTGTTTTGTTTCATTTAACATTAAACAGAGATTGAATTGAATAATATCAATAATATAGTAATAAAAAATTCTGGCAGACAGAATTTTTGGTTAATATGGCTACTATTTCCAGCACTAATTCTCAATCTAATGAATACAAAAATATGACTAAAATAATTTACTCCTTCCAAATTTTAAATTATAATTTTATATAAACTTTAAATATTCAGAATGAATAAATCATTAAGCATAGTTTCCTCCTAGGTTATTAGGAATTTAGAGCCTTGCCAGATGTCATTTGAAAAACAATATTCAATAAGACCTTGAATTTAACTCACAATCATGTAGAAATATCTTGATTTTATTTTCTGCATCCAGGCAAAATGAAAGTGGATATGAGAAGGTGAGACCACAGGATCAGAAAATTTTCCCTTAATTGCATCAATAAAAGCTGTAATAATTTCTGCCTAAGCCACTGTAAGTAAAATAATACTGGTAAGCAGTATTTAAACAGTTTTTTCTTCTCTATAATTGTTTCACACATGCACTGATTCCAGCATCATAAGTATATGAAAAATTTCATTAAAGTGAAAATGGTCAGTAGATTTTGGAAATTGGTGAAGCAACACATCAAAAAGGAAAAAAATCCAGTCCTTTTTATTAATTATCCATAAATTCATTATAATTGAATTTATAAATTGTTCATAAAAATATTTATTAAAAATCATGCTGTTTTAACTCTAGAACTAAACATTTTTCCAACTCTTATTTATTATTTTGCCTCTGAACTTCCTAATCCTGATTAGTAGCATGGAAGAAGTAAGTTGGAGGGCCTTCAATACACAGCGTAATTTGGTATCCAAGTTAGTTTATGTCAGATCATTAGCTACACACACAAAAAAGTATGAGGGCTATTCACACGTTAACCACACACCACCCCTTGTGTCAGACACTTCTCCTGGAATCTGACAGGACAATGTGTGTGCTGAGCACTTCTCCTTACAAGTCCTTGCACTGGTAGAAGTTTAGTGCTACTTCTGCTCTCTGATTACAAAGAAGATTATGACTGACATCTAAAGACTATGTTTTCTATTCTATGAAGGACATTTTTTCAGCGAAAATATTTTTTTTCCTGCAAATCTCCATAGTTTTCTATTAATTCTGGGTCATATTAGAGAAGGGAAAGGACAAAAGAAGTCTCTCAAATAACTTAATTTTCAGGCTTATTATTGAATTTCCTAAGATCGTCTGTTTTGCAGTATAAACCAATACAGAAGTTTGGAGAATTCTTGTAGAATCATTCCATGTACATAGTCAGAATTACACACGTAGCTAATTGTACATTTCAGTCTTTGAACTGTGCATTTTATGATAGTTTTGCCCACAATGTGATAACACTGCAACACTGAGCCACTTTCTCAGATCATAAAAATTAGTGATAGGACAAAAAACAGGAAAGCTGTGAACTTCACCTAAAATCACTGCAGTGCTGTGTATTATGTAAATCTTGGAGGGTGACTACATATAACATTATAACTTTAGTAAGTGAGTGGCAGAAAAACAGAAGCCGTACTGAAATCACTGAGATGCCTTAAGTTGTGACAAAAAATTTTCACATAACATGAAAATTGTAAGGTTGGAGCCTTGGAGCCTTGGTCTTGAGAATGGAGGAAAAAGGGATAGTCCACCTGAGTCTGGACTTCTATTCCTTCTGCTTTCTCCTCTGTTTCTGCTGCAGAATCATGTCACTGAACTGAAAACTAGAAACTGTTTTTTTTTTCTTTTCTGAGAATGCAGAGGAATTTGTGAATACTGGGAACACAAAAGGGGTCAAAAGAAAGCCCAAGGTCCAAATTTAGAAATAAATTTTGGCAAGAGATGCTGGAAGATATTTAATTCTATGAAGGATATTTGGAAATTATTACTCATTTTCATTTGAAAAGGCAGATTTTCACACACAGTATGTAATCTGTTATGTAGCTGTTTATTTCAGAAGGCCTAACAGGTGTAATATAAGGTGCCTTTAACTTTATGGTGCAGGTTGTAATTAAGCCTGCAAGACATCAGCCCTACAGTTATTAGTTAAAAAAAAAAAAAAAAGAAGAAAGAACACCTCAGCAAACAAAATGAGGTATGGAAGTGGAGGAGAGGGAAAATGTAATATGAGATTGGATGACATACAAGTTTTAATGACTACTTCCAACAGGGGAAGCAATTCATTATATGACAATTATATGAGTGAGATGAATAAATCTGGCCATGAATACTTAATATTCACAGAAACAGCCAATTGCAAAGCAAATTTTTTTTTTTTTACAACCAGGTCACAAGCACTTTCTGATTTTCCATTCATGTCAGAATTTTGTCTATTTCCCAAGCAGATTTTATCATCTGGCAGTCAACTTCAGTGGAAAAACTGAGTTTACCAGTTATTATTAAACTTCTTATTTAGAGAATGTATGCAAAAAACAATAATTTTTAGATTCTTAACTGAAGATAGATCTTTAAAACTGGCTGCAAACATTTGAATGTTTCAATTCGTTTAGTATACTAAATCTATCTAGAAAGACGGACAAAGTTTTTCCTTACATGCTGAAGGAGTATTTGTACTCTAAAGCTAAGTATTTCCTCCTTGTTTTCTCTGAGACAAAGAAGATAGTCAGGTTAGGAAGTGTTAGTCTAAAATACTGGCAGTATACTACTTATTCCCAGATCTTAGTTTTAAACTTTATAAAACTGATCTTCTTTAGCAGAAATTAATACTTCCATTTTGTAATGGCTGGAAATTTTGATCTATGTGAAGATAAAGACAAAACAGAAAATCAAACATTTAAGTGGGGGAAACTCAGTGGTTTATTAATGCTATAGAAAAGTTATGCCAACCTTTTGTTGAGGAGAACATTTAGTGTAGGTAGCTCAGTGTGCAGCTGCAGTGAGAGATGCAAAATCCCAAGGTCTGGATCATGGGAGATCTAGGCAAGAGGCCAGGAGCTGGTGCCAACACTTTGCATGACAAAAGGCACAGGGTTCTGTAGCTCAGCAAGGTGAGCAGACACTGAGACAGGGCAGGAGACAGTGACTCAGCAGGAAAATCCCAGATTTTCACACATTTAGACCGTGAGGGTATAAAAGGCCAGGGTTTACTTTGCTCGTGGTCTCCTCCCCGGTGGAGACACCAGCTTGAGCTTTTATTTTGTTGCTGCACCATGATTAAATTATTTGAAGGATCCAGACAACTGAGACTCTGATGTGGGAAACCTGGAGTTGAGATGGTAAGGAATCCTGGTCTGACTGTGTAAGAGCCACAGGTGCAGCTGAGAAAGGTCTTTGATTCCAGCTCACATGATGAGAGTTTGATTTACAGAGTGGCTCCTGGATGGTCCAACAGGAAACCTTCTTTGACATTTTTAAGTTATTGCAGAACATATGTAAATAATAGGCATGCATAAATATGTATTGGGAAAGGGTTGATATGGTTTTTATAGAAAGAAGTCACGTAACTATGCTGGTGTACCTCACAGGACTTAGAAAAGTAAGAGATTATAGGAATCTGTCTGACAAAAATATACCTGAACTTTTTAGAAAGCTTTCCCAACAAGAGACTCTAGAAACACTAAGAAGAAAAAGAGAAAAATCCTGCCGCAAAAAGATAGATTACTACCACTGCTGTTATTATTACCATTCTGTAGTAATATACAGCCATGTATCACAACTAGGAAGAAGGATTATTTTTATCTCTGATACAGTACAATGTCAAATTATTCTTAGAGTCCTGAGAAGGAGACCAACTCTACCATGACAAATCTTCTAAGTGAAATAACATCTACAAGACAGGCAAAATGAAAATTGGTATGACATCATGCTGAAGATTCCTGCTGTGCCAAAGGTCTGGCCAGAAAATGACACATGGGACTTAATGTCCTTATGTGCAAAGTAAACCAAAAAGAAGAGGAAAAAACCAAGCTGTCTACAAATATACATTGTTGAGTTATTGTCACTCTGTGAAAAGATACCAGGGTCCTTATGGATAGATCACTGGAAATACCATCTCAACACACAGCAGCAGCAGCAGAGAAAATCAAATGTAAGGAATTATTAGAAAGGAATTAAAATTTAAAATTTGACTATTGATTCTTTTTAAAGCACTTTGGCACTGTAAATTAGAAGAGACTGTATAGTCATCACACCCTTTTCCAAGGATTACTTTCTCTTTAAAAAGAATTACATAGAAGGAAAAGAAAATATTAGATTTCTGTCATAGGAAACTGTACTGTAAAGTACTACAGACACAGACTACCTGTTCCAACCCCTGTTAATGAAAAAGTATGTGAACTAGGGCTAAATCCTTCAGATGCCTTCAAACTACCTATGGGGCAGACACAACATGATAGGAACTACATACATATTAATAAGTATTAATACATACGCCACAACCTATACTATGTTACCAGCAAGAAGAGTTTTCCTTTGGTTTGGTTTTGGTCTTTTTTAAACACACAAAGACATAAGAAGTTACCTTCTACATATGATATCATTTCATGTGGTTGCATTTTTAGTAATAGGATATTACATGTAGGACAAGAGACTTAAAGGTAAATTAAAGCTCAAATTCATAACCTTCTAGTTCATAAAGGTAAAGTTCAAATTCATAAACCTAAAGTTCAAGTTCATACAGTTCAAGTTCAATATAGACAAACTAGAGGGCCAGGCAACTACCAACTGTATAAACTTTAACAAAGTAAAGTGCTGGATTCTGCTTGTGGGACAGGGCAACCCTGGACATAGAGACAGACTAGGGAATAAGAGGCTGTGGAAAGGGATGTGGGGGTCTGTTATGAAGGCAAGTGTTTGATCTCTCATGCATGACTTGGATGCAGGCGGCTTTTGTAATAGAAAGGAAGAGCATGTTCACAGATTTAATAGCTATTACTAGAGGCTCTCCTCTCTCATGCACCACCCCAGTATGCCACTCTGTTATTGAGCAGGGATCATTTGGGGGGTACAAACCAAAGGACCCAGATTCCTTTCACCTCTCCACCATTCAATAGGATTCACTCTCCTCCAGTTAAACAAACACACCACAAATAATCAGTTGCAGTTTTCTCTGGCTCATGACCTTAGAATTTTAGTAAATTAGCATCTTAATCAGATCAAATAGGGTTGTTTTTCTGGGTATAATTTACCTGTCCACAGAAGGTTTTGGAAGGTTTTGGAGGTTTTGGAGCCTGAATAAACCTTAGTTCAACTTTTTCTACCAGACTTTGTTTCACTTTCTGTTCCTCCTGTAACTGTCTCTGCAGTTATTCTGTTTACAGGGACAAAAACAACTCAGTCACTTTCCTTATTTCCAGTTCAGTTTTCAGTTCTTGTTTCCCTTTGATAATATTTTTTTGGTATTGGCAGGCAGCTTCTAGACAGGTGCCTAGCATTTTGCAAATAATTTGTTTATCTTCCCTGTTCTTTGAATGGCATCTAACAACTTTTAAATGTTCTTTCACAGCTTCCCGGTCATGCCAATTATCCTGAGCCCATTTGTCCGAGAGCTTAGGGCTTGGACTTTCCATGTATTTGTAAGTAGTCAGTGATATTACTTGCCAGTATGTTCACTGCATCAAATTGTTACAAATGAGTATTTGACATCATTTATAACCTCACTGGCAAGGCTATAAGCTAATGTCAGATTTAATATTAAGCAACAGTACAATGAAGTCCATTGGCAAGAATCACCTTCCCACTTACAGGACAGTTAAGGCACAACCAGGGAAAACAAGCAACAACAAAACCAAGCAAAATCCAGCCAATCAAACCAGAAATTAACTGAGAACTATCTGGGGTGGAGCTGTGTGTGCGTGTGTTTAAGTACCTGTAACGAAAGGACAGTGAGGGAAAGGATAAAAAGAAACACAGCCTGAAAGCTTAACTGCTCTCAAACTTAACAGTGCTCTTTAACTTATACTTCACACATGACAATTCAACAAAGGAACAACACTTAACTTATATCTAACTTAATTTATATATTAACTTAAAATTTAACCTTCATAATTTAACAGGGGAATAACACTTGACAGCATTCAACTTAACTTACAAGTTCAAAGAAATATTTAACTTAGCTAAAGAGCGACACTTAGAGCAACCCTTAGCTTATACCTTATGACTTTACTTACTTGCCTAACTTACTTAGAATATATAAGGTACTTAAACATCTAAGAAAGAAGCATTTCTCCCAGATTTGCTATAGCAGTGTGTGCATGCGCATAGACATAAAGTGTCAGTGCACACAAGGTACCTGCAAAAAATTCCCTTTAGAGGTAAGGGAAACACACAGTTTGGATACCTTTGCATGTCCCAAAGGGCAAAAGGTTAGGTCTCAAAGAGTCAGGGTTTCAGCCCAGTATAAATTGTGTTTCAGCAATCCTCCAATCATAGCAAGCCTGAGTTTCCTATCTCCGAGAGGCATCCAACTCAGAGGGAGGTTGCTGGTTGCAGGTCGCTGCAGTCCAGTAGAGTTCAAAGGGTCTCATTTTGGATCACTGCTTATAGGGTTGCAAGACAGTGTGCTTTATTAATTACAGTGTCTCATCCAGGCCACAGTTTGTAGCAGCACTTTCTTTGGAAGTGTGAGAACAAGAAAATTATGTTGTTAAGGCAAGAAAAACTGTTTCCAAGGCTGTTCATAAGGAAAAGAGGATCTTGTTAGACACCAGCAGCTCCTGGGAGCAGACAGTGTTTCTGATAAGCTCTGGAAGAGCTGGGCCCAGGTGCTGTTTTCAAGGCCAAGGCCTAATTAGCATTTCTCAGATCACAGTGCGGCCTGTAAGGTTGGGGAATGCACCACCACAGAGTCCTGGCCTGTGACAAGTTGAACATGAGCCAGCAGTGCCCTGGCAGCCAGGAAGGCCACCTGTGTCCTGGGGTGCATCAGGCACAGCATCACAGCCAGGCAAGGGAGGGGATTGTCCTGCTCTGCTCTGCGCTGGGGCAGCCTCACCTCGAGTGCTGGGGACAGGTCTGGGTGACACAGAATAAGAAAGACATTCAGCTGTTAAGAGAGTGTGCAAAAGGTGGCAACAAAGATGCTGAAGGGTTGTGAGGTGAAGCTGTATGAGGAGTGTCTGAGGTCAGTTGGTCTGCTCAGCCTGGAGGAGACTGAGGACAGACCTCACTGCAGTTACAACTTCTTGTGAGAGGAAGAGGAGGGGCAGGCACTGATCTCTGCTCTGGGGTGACAGTGACAGGACCCAAGAGAATGGCCTGAAGTTGTATCAGGGCAGATTTAGGTTGGATATTAGGAAATGGTTCTTATTCAGAGGGTGGCTGGACACTGGAACAAGCTCACCAGAAAAGTTGTCACAGCACCAGACTGACAGAGCTCCATAACTACTCAGGAAATTCTGATTCTTTTGGGTTGTCCTGTGCAGGGCCAGGAGTTGGACTTTGTTGATGCTTTTGGATTCCTTCCAACTCAAAATATTCTAAGTCCCACAGAAATATTTGTCAGTGTCACAGAACCAGTTAGGTTGGCAAAATACCTCTACTATCACTGCATCCAACCTTTGACTGATCACCACCCAGTCAACTAGACCATGGCACTAAGTGTCATGTTCAGTTGTTTCTTGAACTCTTTCAGGTGTGGAGAATCCATCTGCCTTCTTGGGCAGTCCATTCCAGTGTTTAACAACCTTTTCCATGAAGAAATTCCTCCAGACATCCAGCCTGAATCTCCCCTGGCGCAGCTTGAGGCGATGTCCACTTGTCCTGTCACTGGCTGTCTGGGAGAAGAGACTGCCCCCTGCTGGGCTACAACCTCCTCGAAGGGAATTGTGGAGAGTATAATAGGATCATTCCTCAGCCTCTTTTCTCCAGGCTAAACAACCCAACAACCTCAGCTATTCCTCATACGACTTGTTTGCCAGACCCTTTGTCAGCTCCATTGCTCTTTTCTGTACACCTCCAACACCTGAATGTCTTTCTTCATGAGAGGCCCAGAAACAGACTTCAAGGCGAGCCCAGAACAATGCTAAGTACAAGGGGACAATCACTGTCCTTATCCTGCGGGCCAATTATTGCTTATGCAGGTCAGGATGCTATTGGTCTTTCTGGCCACCTGGGCACTCTCCTGGTTCATGTTCAGGCACTGTTGACCACATCCCCCAGATTTTTTTTCCACTGGGCCACTTTCCAGCCAGTCTGCCTTCAGCCTGTGGCACTGGATGGGGTTGTTATGACCTAAGTGCAGGACCCAGCACTTGGCCTTGATGAATCTCATACCTTTGGCCTTGACCCATTGATCCAGCCTATCCAGATCCCTCTGCAGAGCCTTCCTGTCCTTCAGCAGGTCAACACTCCCATGGATCATAGCGTTTTCTGCAAAGCTACTGAGGGTGAACTTGATCCCCTCATTCAGATAATTAGTAAAGATATTAAACAGAAACTGGCCACCAAACTGAGGCCTGGGAACCCCAGTAGTTACCAGCCACAACCTGGATCTAACTACATATACCTCCACCCACTAGACCTAGCCATCTTGCCAGTTTCTAACCCAATAGCCCAAAGTAATGGTAAACAGAAAGACAAATACAGGTTTCAGCTCAAAGTGCATCAGTATGCCAAGTTTGACATGACTGACACAGTAAGACATCGATCAGCTTTGTATCTGCACTTTTCCTAAGGCTTTGTAACTGGGCACTCCCAGAAACAGAATAGCAAAGTAGAGAAACTCCTGTCTTGCTTTAAATGATCATGTGTTGAAAAAAAATTCAGAACTTTTATTTTTATCTTTGCAGTAAATAACAAAAATCCAAAAAAGTACTTGATTGTTGTTTTCTAAAAAGAGCATAAAAATAATCTTAATAAAGTAAAATTACAACCTTTTGTGACAATTACAAGGCAGAGAAAGCAAGAATATTTACTGAAATATATGTTCCAGAGAATGCTATGTAACAGGATTAGGGAGACAAAACCAATCTATCTTCATCTACTAATGACTTTCATTCACAATTGAAACCTATGCAGCTAGAAGAACAAACTGCAGGAAAAAAAAAGAAGAAATATAATAGAAAATATATGGGAAAACATTGGAGTGTGTAAAACAGAAGCCTCTCTGAGTCCCTCAGAGAGAGATCAGAATGCAGGGATTGAATTATAACCTTTAGAGAAATTAAAGTATATTAAGCCACACAGACATTAAGTAGAAGTGTAAGCTTTAGTTTTAGGTGAGTGGAAATATTATTAAGTTACATAGATATGAAGTGGAAATCTAAGTTTTAAGCAAGTAAGAATATGCTTTAAGTGCCTGAAGAGAGTAAAAAGCCCTAGAAAGTAATGTAAAGTGTAGGCCTCAGTAAAAGTTCAAAAACTTATTCCCGGACATAATGAAAACATAGTAAGAACATTGCTTACATTTTTTAGATAGAACAGATAGAAACATTTGCCTGAATAGATAGAGCTACATGTGCAAGTTATGAGTAAGGATTAACACTATTTTCATACTATAGAATTATAATTCTAATAGGTTTAGAAGAATAATCGGTTTAGGTTCATGTTTTTAGCTCATTGGGTAATTTGCAAATAAAAATCTGTGTATTGGGGTGAGAACTCTCTCTTCACCATCATCATCACCACCCGGAAGAAGAAGGGAGCTGCAGTTGCTGCCTTTATTCATGACTTTATACCAGGGATCTGCTTCTACTCAGGACTTTATACCACAGAGCTGCTGCTGCTTCTATTCAGGACTCTATGCCAAATAGCTCTCGCATGGACTTCCACCTTTCGTACTCTTGCTTTGAGACTGATGGGCTTCTGCAATAAACAACTTTACAGCAATCAACAACTGTTCTTGCCTCTTTGAAGACCAAAACCCATGAATAACTCGACAGGAAAGTTGACGAAACTGAAAGGTCACTCACAAATCATGTACGAGGAAGCCCATCTGTTCAGCACAGGTGCTTACACAAATACCAAGAACAGCAAAGGAAGCCCCAAATGGTCATTAGAAAGCTGCTTCACTGTCAGAGTACTTCTTACTCATTATACAGCCTGTAAGTGCCATCTCAAAACTGCTGTTGAAGGGTAAAAACTATTTTCAGTCTCTGTTTTGTACACTGAATCACTGGATCATGCGGATTGGAGGGGACATCAGGATGTCTCAACTGTGATCCCCTGCTTGAAGTAGGGCAAACAGGGAACTCAGATGGGGAGGGACAGGGCTTTGTCCCAAGAGCATATTAAAGTCTCCTAAGATGAAGAGTCTGAAGCCATTCTGGTCGACTTGCTCCACCACTTAGTTATCCTCAAAGTGATGTGTTGATTGCAGTATGCGCAGTCTGAACCTTATCTGTCCCAGCAGCAGTCTCACACTACTGTTTATCCCTCTCCTCTTAATTCCCTCCCTCTAGACACCAGGCTTGAGTTAAGTATCCCAAAGCTGCCCCTTCTCCCAACAGCTCCCACTTCAGAAGACCTGGTGTCAACTGAGAAATTAATGGAATACTTTAAGTCACCATTTCAGGTCATTAAGGACAAGACAGGAACCAGGACAGACAGAACCCTAGGGTCCCTATTTTCTCAGCATCAAAAATTGTTGTGTTTGTACTTAAAATATACCACTGTACAAAGACTGAAATAAAAGTATTTAAGTATCTGTTAGTAAAGCCTACAGAAATGCAAACACAGCTAAGACTGGTGACCTAATCCTAGAATAGAAGGCTGATTTCCATGTGGGTGCCTGAAAGGCATCATACAATTTTGTATTTCAAATATCTTTAAAATTGTGCAGAGTGGAACCTGTGGAATCTTGACATTTTTGAAATTTTTCTTTTCTGTCACTCCCATTCCACACTGTAGTGGGTCTAGTCCTGGCCAAATGCCCATGCACCCACTAGAATTATTTACTCATTTTCTGCTGCAGTATAAGGACTAGAAGGAGAGCAAAGTAGGCTCAAAACGTCAAAGGATATAAAGAAAACTTTATTAACAGAATTAAAAGAAAAATAAGAAAATCAGAATAAACCTTCAGAACACTTCTATAGTCTTCTGTATCAAATATATCTTCACCATACTTTTGCAAATAAATTTCAGCCCAAGACTAAGTCATCTCCTCAATCCCTTCCCATACAAAATTTAACTCCTTCTTCGCTGACCTCAGAGTCCCATATTGTTGTCTCTTCATGTCTTCACCTTTTCCTTTTTCTGATTTGGGAGAGAATTGGTGTTTGTAGGTTCATTTGTTCTCAAGCCTTATCAATTGAAACAGTTTTTATAGAGTTCTGCAGTGCTGAGAGGTTGATCTCATCCCGGCTCTGCACTGGGGAAATGCTCGCCATGCCTCTCGCTGCTGCTCACGTGGTTTCTGCTGACACCAGGTGAGCCCTGCCAGCCGCTGGCTCCACTCAGCGCTTTCCTTCATGTGGAGCGCCAGAAAAAAGAAAAGCTGCTGCTGCCATTTTTGTCCTTCTGTCCGCAGCATGGCTGGGTGAAAGAAGCTAAACAAAGTTCCTCGCAAGCCAAGGCAGCCATGGCCACATGCTGCTGTCCTGGTTGCGCCAATTTCGGCTGCGCAGTCCCGGCCACATGGCTGCTCCCAGTCCGGGATGGCGGCAGCCATGTGGCCACTCCCAGCTCTGGCTGCTCCTGGCCTCAGGGCCGCCCCCAGCACCGGACACAGGGCCACACCAGGTGCTGGTCCCTGCCGCAGGGTCCTCCTGGCACAGATATAGCCTGTTCAAAGGCTGGAAGCCACGAGAGCTTTTCCCGGCCTTCGTTCATCTTTAAATGTGCTTTTCCGCAGAGGCATGTGCAACTCTTCTAAGTGGTTTAACTGGGTGTCAATATTCAAACCTAGCCTGCTGATTGGCTCCCACAGGTCACCACAGGGAACCACCCCCCCAGCTGAAAACCATGACACACGTGCACGGTACCAGCAAAGGACCAGGGTACAAACCTAACCAGTTTCTCATAATTTCAGTCAGTTACCATTCTATACAAATTAAAATTTGTACAAAATATTTGTAGAGAAACATTTCCTTGGGGAAAACATCCTGCTCTCTTCAACACGAGGTCATCAAACCTTTGTTAGACGAAACATGGCTTTTCTGAATCTTTCCAGTTTGAGAAGGAAAAAGAAGAATAAAATAAAAAGGAAATAGAATTATTTCTGTACTGGAAATTAGATTTCTCTATGAAGCACATGCATAAAAATCCAATCACATATTTAGGATCTTCATATGTAGATGTATATTGCCTCTGTCCTTGACCTGTTCAGCAGTGGTTTTTAGGAGAGCAAGTTAGATAAGAAGGAGCACTGAGCTATTTGCCCATAATTAAGTAGCTTTTGCATTCATATGTGTGTCAATATAGAAACTTATTCTGAACAGTAGTGAACTACTGGAAGTCACTGAGAACTGATCTAAATGTTCTGGATTGAACTCTTGTATTCTAGAAAGGATTGCAGCAGATAGTTTTCTCTTACAAGCAAATACTTAGGAAGGTTTTTTTTGTTAATTCAGATAAATTAAATTTTGACATATAATACTGTCTCTAAGTTCTTATGGCAGTTTAATTGGTTTTGTTTTGTACAGTCTCTTCTACTGAAGTATATGAATTACTCTTTTCTAAGTTCACTCTAGTCAAAGTAGTTAGAAAAAAAATTATGCTAACTAACATTAAAGTCAACCAAATCTGTGTTTCTCAATTCCGAAAGCAGAGTTTGAGTAGATGTGTTCCTAATTATTAAACTCCCAAGTTTAAGTGAGTCATTTAAAAAAAAAAACAACCAACCTACCAAACAAAGTAAACCACCAGTCCCAACATTTTTGAGATTACAGATGTATGAGTTATTATGGCATTATATTTCTTTAAAGTAATAAAGTTCTCATGACTGTATTATAAAACATAATTTGAAGTAGATTCTTTTTTTGTCATGTGTATATACAGTGAAAGAAAATGTGATATTATCCAGAGGATCAGATGTGTTCTGTTGTAAATGTGCATTCCACTTGCTGATGATGGTCCAATTATTGGGCTAAATATTCACTAAATTGACATTTAGCTAAATATGCAAATTATTTGAACAATTTTTTCCCATTAGTTTCTTATGCTGCTCTTTTCATTTTCTTTCTACATTCTCATCCCTTCTCTTCAATATTCTAGAAAGAAAAAACAGGTAATTATTCCGTTTCTGCATTAAAGTTTGCCCATAAACAAAATGCAGAGCATCTGAATAAATTGTCATATTAGAAAGACAAAGTTGTTCAACATCTTTTTTCAAAGAGTAATAGGTTATTTTTCATATTATGTGAGTCCATATTCATCAAAGATGCAACTATATTACTCTGTAAGAAACGAAATCACTTCTCACCTTGACTCCTGTGATTACCACCACCTTGAAAGATCAGTCATTAGCCTCCCATTGTTTCTTTCTCTCTAAGGGTAAATTTGGGCTTAAAATATCCTTTCCCCTGATATAGCACTTTGCATCCGAAAGCAACACAATAAAAATATATTTATTCCAGCAAACAAGAGAAAAAATACTTTGTTGAATTCTCTTAAAGAAAAAGGTCAGTGAAAATACCAAGAGAATAGAAGAAAAACATCTTGGAGCTGCACTGCACAAAATGAATATATCACACAGCCTTATATAGCTGCCTTTTCCTAGTTTACATGCCTAATTTACAGAACGATACTACACACATTCAAGTCGTCCCAGCTGTGATTACGTCAAAGAATTTAGTACTGAACCTATGAGCTTTTCATTACTTCCTCATTTGTAATATTAAATGGAAGGTCTATTGCAGGTGGCAATAACTACTGATATATATTAGTATCCCCAACTTCTTTAGCAGCTTGGCGGTATAAAAAGCAGAAAAGGCTTTGGCTCTGAGTAAACCCCGGTCATCAATAACTAAAATACCTCTGTATTATCAGCCCTGTGTTCAGTATAAATACAAAACACGGCCCCATACTCAGCACTGTGAAGAAATTTAACTCTTCCACAGCCAAAACCACTACACCATGAAAAAATCAAAGCACCAGTCTACTGAGGTGTTATTGCGCAGATTAACAAGAAAATTATTTAGAAAACAGCTATTTTTGGCAGGACTTCATGTAACAGAATAGACATGTTTGTATGTCTAACTCAGATTAACACTGAGTTCCTCTGTTATAATAAATCAAGGTTAATTTACATGTCGTGATTTGATTAATGTGGATTCTTTTAATTTATCAATGTCTGCAATACCAAATGCATGAGTGCAACATCAAAAAATATGTTTCAAAAGACTGCAGAAATTATTTTTTTCTTCTTCTTCTTCTGGACATAAAGGTAAAAAAAAAGTGAGGTACAACTAATACACAAAGATCCATCTTATACTTTTGTTATATAAAACTCCAAGGTTAACTGATATTCCTTTGGGAATGCAGCACTAAGCTGGGATTTTTACTCCCTTTGGAATATTTTTATTTACACATTTACTTAAGGGTCAAACTGAAGTAACCATATCTTTTGTTTCCAGTTTCTTGCCATGCATGCATCTTAGAGACTACAGAAAATGCTACTGGGAATAATTAGTTCCCAATTACAACCTTTACTTTACTACTTATTCTGCTCTTAAAACTCTCTTATTCAGCTAGTAATTCTCTCTTAGGAAATTCTCTCTTATTCAGCTAGTAAGGGCTGAATATTCTTCTTTTCTGTGGGTCACTGTGTGACAGAGTACTCTCTCCACCGAGAAAAACTTCCCAAGCTAGTAACTTTCCAGGTGGGATTGGAGCTGTTCTTTCAGAATCTCAGTTGCTAATTACATCTTTGACCTAACTGTGGTCAAGGTATACATATCCTTCTCTGTACTCAGTGTTCTCACAAGCCCATTTTCTTTAGGTGTCAGATATACAGAATCTGCATATGCCTAAGAACTCCAGCCTAAGGTGAATTTTCAATATCTTCACCGAAACAGATAAAGAAAACATCAGAAGACATTAGTTGAGGTACCAAATAGTGGCTAGGGGTCTGAATAAAAGGACAGAACATAAAATTAATGGAGTGAGAAGAGTGAAGCAACATCACCAGCTGAGCTCCTCAGGCCCTGCTTTGAAACCAGGTCTGCCTAATTTCATTAGTCTTTTGGTGAGTGACAGTTGTCTATTAAATATTCTGATGAGGCAAAGTATCCTCAATATAGAAAAGCATTGGGGATCATGTAGCCCAATCCTCTGCTAAAGCAGGTTCACCTAGAACAGGCTGCATAGGATCACCTTCTAGGTAAGTTTACAGTATGTCCAAGGAAGGAGACTCCATAGCCTCTCTGGGCAGTCTGCTCTAGTGATCTCTCAACCTTGCAGTAAAATAGTTTTTCCTCATGTTTTAGATGGAACTTCCTGTATATCAGTTTCTGTCTCTTCCCTCTCATCCCATTGCTTGGCACCACTGAGAAGAGCCAGCTCCATTTTCTTCTTTCAAAAGGAACATTAACAGGCCAGGTATATTTCACACTTTATTTGGTTTATGGACCATAGCCCCTGTTTGTTGAAACAATCTCCCAATTTTATCTTTCCAATGTTATCTTTTATGTATGTTCCCAGTGCATATCCCAAGACCTCTGGGCACATACAAATAGGATGTAGATATGTGTGTATAGGAAATTAAGCACTTTGCAGGAGGAGTAACTAGGGATATAAATGGATTTACATTGACAGCACTTATGTAATATTTACACAAATCTTTTCTGATTACATTAAGAAACATTGTCCTTTTTAGATTCAGGCTAGTGTACAAGTCAATTGGGAGGAAGAAAATTACTGAATGATAATTTTTTTTTTTTAATTCCCGAAGGTTTCATAGTATAGAATTAGAATGATATTAACAGTGCTGTTGTGAAAAATCAATTCACCAAAATCTTGAGTTTCCAAAGCTGTTCAGTCCCGGAGACCACTAGCTGTGTTTGAGATTATTGTTTGTTTATGAACAAGCACAGCTACTTCACTTTTTAACTACTCACTAGCGAACAGAGATTACTGGATTAGCTCACCTGTACAGTACCAGTCAGCTACGGCTGGAAGTGAACAGATAGGTTTTTATTTTACAGTCTGGGAAATACATACATTTCCATTTGTAATGGAAGGAAAATAAATTTGTGCAGATAAATTTGAGTTCTTGGAGACTGAGAGACTCTTTTCCAGAAAGACTATATACTTCAGAGCTCATGGCAGGTAAGAAATTTCTGCCATTTCTTTGTTCTTCTTAGTAAGTACTTTGCACTTAGCAAGAGTTTGCAAAGTCTTAGTAAGACTTTGCACTTGAAGGTTTTTCACTTCCTTCATGTAGTGCTGAAACAATTCACAAACCTATATAAATTCAATCAGACAGTCTATAAGATAAGGATAATACAACAAATATTACAGTTGCTGGATCAGGACTCAGAGAGAAACTAGCTTATTTGTCTAAAATACATACAGTACCTGTGACAAGCATTGGTTCCAAAATATTTTCCATCCACAACTATAAATTCCTTCAAGAACTCCCTACATTCTAGATGTTTTCTTAAGCTATTAACATTTAAAATTCTTACAATAAATCTCTTACACCCAGGTGCACAAAGTAGTCAACACAACTTGGTCTACGAAACAGTACTACTGTGCCTGCTGGGAGCTTTTCACAAGAGCTTTTTTTTGTCCTCATCATATTAGGTCTTCTTTACCAAGACTTCACATCACTTCCATTAAACTCAGTATGAAAATGGTTTTTGGCTGTTAAGGAGACTAGAAGAACCTGTGTTCTAGTGTCTAGAACACAGGTTTGTGCTGTCTGGGTTCAGTGACAAACTCAAATCCAGAGGCAGAACTGGGGGCAAAGTGCATTTCTAACTCTTATTTTTCCATGAGAAATTAAAGACATATCATGATTCTATTCTCATATGCTACCAAAAAACACCTCAATAAACCTAACCAATGCCCCTCAAAAAACCTCAAACCAAAAAATAAACAAATAAAAAACCCCAACAAAAATAACTCTAGATTTTTAAGGTTTCAAAAGTTTTAAAAAGCCTAATGAGCCTAATGAGATTTTTTGCATATTCATTTTATGCGTTAGCTTTTGAGATAATATTAAAAATTGAAAAAAAAAATTTTTTTTTAGTCTACCTGTCAGGAGGCATTCAAATCCCAAATGTGAGCTTGTCTTAAAATACATCTACCACAGCATGATTGAAACTGAGCATAGGTAAATAAGTTTTCTGTATAATCTGGTAAGAAGACCTGATTTTCAAAACCAGGAATCAGTTATATGTTATTATGCACACATTGCAAAATGCACTAAAAATTTATATGAAAATACTTTTGACCCAATAACAAGCAAGTTTCTGCAAAAACGTCTTTTTTAAAGACTTAGAAAAACGTTGATTTATAGGGAAATACATTTGTTGTACAACAAGGCATGGGAGGAAGGGGACCCAAAGCTCAAAAACAACAGTAGGCTCTCTAAATCTATAGACTACGCCTGAAAACTGAATTGACTTCATAAAGAAATCTCAGTTCACCAAGGCTTGAACACCAGGATGTCAACACTCAAAAATCTTACACAGCAAATCTTATGAGCAAATTGACGAAACACATCAGTCAAAGCCTTACAGGGGTTTCTTCTGTCATTAACACCTATTGCAAGGTCAGTGAACCACAGAAAAAGCTGCATTTTTGAGCTATATGATATATTCTCTTTATCTGAAAATGGTAAGTTTTGTGAAACATATTTTCACTCAAAAAAAAAGTGAGAAATGGACAAACTCCCAAAACATTTATTAAAATGTGTGTTTTTACTAAGAAGGAAAAACTATATTAGTAGGCACGCTGCTAAAGTAGAAGACAAAAGCTGCTGTGCTTCTATCTAAAAAATATATAGCATTATTTTCCTAAGAAAGATTGAGTCAAATGATATTTTATCAGATCTTTTGGAAAAGAAAGTGTAAGGTAGATTTTGCTTTCGAGGTAAATGCTGGTACATTTACAGACAAGGTGCTCAAACACGTTTTTTAAGGATTGAGTTTGGGGTTTTTTGAGGAGGGTGCCATCAGACTGAAAAGGGTAATGGAAAATATATTAAAACATAAATACAACAGAAAAATATGTATTTATTCTGCAAGCAAAAATCAAGTTGCTTTTCAATTAGGTTGCTCCCACTAATGTCAGGACACCCGTTCATACATATATAAGAATCCAGACTGTTATTATTTGTTCTACGTGTGCATTTTTTCCTTCCATTTACTTAAAATATTTTTTAAATGTAGACCTCAGTTTGCATATTTTTCAGTTTTCAGCATTTATATGGTAACAGCTGTGGTTAACCACAAACTACGTGATATTGAGCATTGGAAATGCCATGATTTCCTCTTTACATGCCTGTTCTGAAGAAATAACAGAGAGATTAAAAAGATGGCCAATCTTGATCCCTTGCCTAGAAATAAATAATACTTTTTGTGCTATAATTTCTCATACAGACGCTTGCCAAAATGGCTTGCCTCTTCTCTCTGCCCATCTCTCTAAATTTCACCAATGCTAGCTTACTTAACGTGCGAACATATTTCAAAAGAGTAAAAGTAAGTACAGTATACAGAGATATATAGGTTGATAGATAGATGTAGATAGATATGTATAGATAATTTATAGAAATTCAGAGGTATAAAAATAGATGCTAAAGGTACTTATGTGTGTATATATGCAAATATATATATCGGTATATATGGATGAGATGGAGATAGAGGTAGAGATAGAGATAATAGAGACAGACATGATAGAGATGAGGATGATGGAGATAAAAGTACAGAGAAGATGGCATAGATTCAATATAGATTGTAAAGAAAGAGATAGAGATAATGGTAGAATTTTAGATTGTTATGCATCAACACATACATGCCTGCAGTAATATGGATATTTGTACATGTACCTGTATATCTAGAACTTCGTAAAAGCTTTGACACCATCTTCCACAAATTCTCCCAGAAAGACAGGAAGCCCATGGGTTCGACAGGTGCACTCCTTGCTGAGTTAAAAGCTGGCTGGATGGTCAGGCCCAAAGGGGTATGGTGAATGGTGTAACATCCAGGTGGTGGCTGAATTCCCAAGGCTGAGTATTGGGGCCAGCAGGTTGAGGGAGGTGAGCCCCTATTTCACCCCAAAGGATGCCACATCTGGTGTGTTGAGTCCAGCATTGGCTCCCCAGTTCAAGATAGACAAGGTACTACTGGAGAGGCTCCACTGCAGGTCTGCAAAGATTGTTATTGCACTGGAGCATCTCTCTCATGAGGAAAGGCTGAGGGATCTCTTAGGAAGATATGATTGAGAGGGGAAGTCATTAATATCTGTAAGTATCTGAAGGGAGCATGTCAAGAGGGTGTATTCAGACTTTTTGATGGTGCCAGACAATAGAACAAGGAGCAATGAGCAGAAGCTGGAACACAAGGAAGTGAACACAAGCAAAAATTTCACTGTGAGGGTGGCTGAGGACTGGAACAGATACCCAGAGAGGCTGTGGATTCTCCATAACTCATAAGATGTTTAATATGCATCAAGAGAGAAGCCTGAGCATTAGAACAAGCTGCCCAGGGAAGGGGTGGAATCACCATCCCTGGAGGAATCAAAAAATAAAAAATATGTAGATATGGCACATAAAGACATTGTTTTGTGGCAAACATGGGAATGTTAGGTTAAGCATTGGATTAAGTGATCTTAGAGGCCTTTCACAAATCTGATTATTCTATTATTATACATATAGATGAGATGGACATTATATAGATTTAGATACAGATCAGATGGAGGTGAGGTTAGATGACGGGAGAGAGAGAGAGAGAGAGGAATGGAGGGGATGTAGCTATCATGCAGATACAGGTACAGATGCAGACAGAAATCCTGTGCCTCCCTTAGAACAAGATAATTAAAATATTCTAAGTAAGCCTTGTAGGGAATTGTGAGGTTAAATGGCATTTCAGAGTTTGCCTGAGGTTGAGGGAGGTTGGTAATGACACTGTCAGGAAGCTGCAATGATCACAACCTATAATCTTTCATCATGTAATGCAACCATAGAAGTGTCACTGCTGATACTTTCCTGTGATGGATTTACTTGATGCCAAGTCCCTCAAGGCAAAGTGTCTTAAAAAAATAGACATGAAAGGAATATAGTATGAGTTTTCATAATTCTAAGAGGATATTGGGTGTATTTAGTCAAACAGAGTAAGCCTTCTCATTCTTCTGTACTGGATGAGAAAATAACACTGACAATATCTATTTAGAGGCACTGCTGTTGATTTTTAAAAGAGCATTCTTCATTTGAATTTACTGCCTTCCCAGTTTGCTTCACCTCAGGTTGCAATAATATTTTGCCCCAAGAAAATTTATTTCTTCTCCAGCTAAGTGTGTGCTTTCCCACTCCACCAGCAAAAAGTAATGTACATGCAGTGTGAAGAAAAAAGCAGTGTAAAGAAACAAAGCAGTGCATTAGAGCCACACAATTGCAAAGGAATGCTCTTCCTTCAGGCAAGATATCTAGCTATGTAGTAATACATACTTGTCTTGTGAGCCAAAAGAAGGAAATAAACATTTCATCACGTATTATCTGCTTCATTTAATCCACAGTGGCTTTAATAGATAATATTCTGTACACAGTGTGCTTGAATAAGCATGGCATTTATTGTCTTAGAACACTTACTTGGACAGGCTGGAAGCTATATGAAGGCAATTAACATTTATCATAAATCAAACAAGGCTTTTATGGCAACCAAAAGAGCACTGCTGGAAATGCCATTTATCAGACCACCAGAAGGAGATGAAGGAATTGAGAAATCTTTTAGTTTTCTTTTTTTCTTAATTAGTAAAAAATATAAGTAATTAGTAAAAAATAGACACATAACTGAAAATCAATTGATTACTTCCAAAAATTTTGACAATTCAATGTGACATGACATCACACACATGCAGAATAATAACCACCACAAAAGTATTACCAATGCCAAAACCGCTGAGTTCTATTCAGAATACTGGACAGAAGGTGCTGCCTATGTTGCCTTATTAGCAACTGTCCTTTAAGGTACATGGTGCGCAGAAACAGTAGCTTATACAACCTCTAACAGGCAGAGAAACCTATTGAAATCACAGATTTGAAGTGCTGACGTGTATTTTTATTTTGGGCAGTAAACTGCTTGAGAAAATGGAGGATAAATGTGTCAAACACACCAGCACAAGTTAGACAACTGGAAGAAGACTCTGGGTTCACAGAAATGTTGAAAATCAGCTAAATGTCAAAATTTCACAGGCAGAAACTTAAGAATTTGATTCAGTGTTACAGCACTGACAATTAAATTTCTTCTCTATTTCTTGACCCTTTTCATGTCAAGATCTGCTGTCTTCACTAAACTTTCAGAAAAGTGATTTTTTTTTCTCCTGTAAAATTTTCTCATTAATAGTTCCCTTCAGAGATAGCATTTTCAGCCTCTGACTTGCACACAGCATATGTTATTTCCCTCTCAGAATATTTCTTTCAGGTACCTCTTGTATTCCTGTAGCTGTAGTGAACAGAGCAACCTTATCTCAATGTCAGTGTACTTAGGAATGGAAAACATACTTGCTTCAAAAGAAACTATGTGATATGTCCATATTAAAATTACACTGACCTGTAAAAAAGATACAAACTGTTTAAAAAAAAAAAACATCAAAACTACTGAACAGATTTCTGTTAACCTCATCAACAGTCTGATTCTGAAATTAGAAAGGGAAATGTGAAGAAAAGAACCAACCCAGTTAATAAAAATTAGTTAATATGCTACAGATACCTTAAAACACTTTAAATAAATTCAAATACAAACACTAATGACTTATATTACAACATAGACCTGTAAAGGCCTGCTGACAAGATACAGCATCCAAACAAATCACAGGAGGCTCTGTGAAGAACCAGTCATATCATAACATCTACCCCGAGTTTTGTTGATTGCAATGGGACTTTGGCACTGGAAAGGAAAGGTGATTTTGGTGAAATAGAAGAAACAAGAATTGTCCAAGGGTGTTCATAGGATATCTGTTATTCCCTTTAAACCACTAAGGTTTTATTCACGTCGACATTTGAAGACGACTGTGTAGAATGTGACAGTAGCTTTATTTGCACTTCTCCTACAAGACTATGGCTTTTTAGACTAATACCTTACAGTATTTGCTCATGCAAAATTAAGCAGATCCTTTGCATTCTGTGTGGGCCTGCACTAATTACAAAGCATTTACATTTCTACATTAACTCCACATAACACCTTTCTGTATATAAATCAAATCCAGAAAGCTACCAAAGAAATGTTGAAAGCTAGGTAAGTTAAAAGTGGCTGATATAATCTTATTCAGGGAATTCAAAAATTTACTTCGAATCCCATCTTAAAAATGCTATGTTGGGTATTGTCTAGAAAAAAGGATTCATTCACCAAAAAACAAACAAACAAAACAAACAAACAATTAAAAAAAACCACTACACGAGAAAACACCAAAAACAACCAACCAAACAAAAAACCCAAACAATACCCTAAATATTGATTATTTGCAAATAAGAAACAACGCCAGAAGATTGATTTTAATTTTCAGACAGGTTTACTAGATTTGAGCCTCAGAATATGCCAAGATTATGTTAGAATGTACTAAGACTACGATGACAGACCAGAATTTTTGTTCCCAGGAAACATGTAATATGGATCCCAAATACTGACTAATTCCAGTTGGACATCATCATCAGTTTATTTTTGGCACCAGGTGCCCTCTTGCAATACTTATATCCCACACACACCAAAATTACAGAACTACCATAATATTTGTGGACTTAATAGATTTTCACTCCTTCAGCATGCAAACCATTTTTTAATTGAGAACACAGTATTTGAAAAAAGTATGGAAAGGTCTTCATAAATACTGGCAGCATCAGGTGAACTGTTGGAAAGATGTTCTTGTGCATCAGGCTTTTTTTTTTTTTTTTTCTTAATTGTAATCCAAATATTCTACTTATTCCATTTGTACTCACTGCTAGAGGATCTGGGTGTGTCACCATCCTTAACATTACTGTCACAGAATTTCAGCACATTGAGAAATGTGCTTTACACACAGAGGGTGTAAAGAAGCAGTTTGACATATGTTTGACATATCCATTGCATGTTGCTGGCCTTATACAAGACTTTTTATTCTTATGCATACTTCCCCTGTATTTTCCATTGTCTTGGGGTTTATTTCTCCCCCAATGATTAGCATAAAAAAATAACCATCACATCTAACCTCTCCATTGCTTTAAGCAATGAGCCATTCATAAAACGTGCAAGCCATTTTGTTTGCACATTCTAGACTTTTAAGCAAGTAATTTGTGTGGTCCTATGTTTTACCTACCCTTTATCCATGATTTATCCAGGACAGATTTTAAGGATTGACAGACTACACAGGACACTTTGATCTTGACTAAAACAAAAAGCAGGATCATTACATTCACACATCTTCAGGTATGCTGCACATATATAACACAACAATAAGAGAAAACAAAGCCTTAATTTATATCAACAGACTTCATCTTTGAAGAAGCTGTAGTGTTCCAAACTTTGAAATTACAAAACTGTTACTCAGAGAAAATCTAATATGTTCCAGTATATGGCAAGAACAGAGCATGATCTTGAGGAACCTATGAGAATTTGAAGTCAGTTTCCTACAGTGAAAGGTTTCATCACTCTATTTTCACAGCATTGCCACATAATAACACTAATTATTGCTCTCAGGAAATTTCTCAAGTTTTCTTCAGTAATGAAGAAAATGCTTCAGGAAGTAATGAATGAAGTCATAATGGGGATTTGTACTTGGGAAGAACAGTGTGGACTTCAGAAGTTAAGCACAGGAGATACAGATTTGTGGATCTATCTGGCACACCCTTTCACTGTGATAGTGAAGACAACTTTGCAGTTTTTTCACTACAAAGTGGCATTGTGCAAATTTCTGCTTGCTTCCTCTCCCATGGATGCCACCAGAAAATGTGCCACAGGGAGTCAGGGATCTGACCTGAGTCTCAAGGCACTCAGTGGAATCCTTATATTTAAGATTGGTGTGCCCACTCCATTGACCTCCTTGTTTTCATTCGATGCTAATTGATATAGGTGAGTGAATATAGCCAAAAGGCCCTTAAGGAAAGTAATAAAATGCCATATTTTCTTCACACGACTTCTTTGAGATGGAATAATCTTTTGTTTTCCTTTTCACAGAACCACAAAATCACTAGGTTGGAAGAGACCTCCAAGATCATCGAGTCCAACCCATGCCCTAACACCTCAACTAAACCATGGCACCAAGTGCCACATCCAATCTTTTTTTAAACATATCCAGGGATGGTGACTCCATCACCTCCCCGGGCAGACAATTCCAGTACTTTATCACTCTTTCTGTGAAAAACTTTTCCTTAATATCCAACTTATGTTTCTTTTGGTGCAGCTTAAGATTGTGTC
>VWZS01002827.1:0-42874 GCA_013397075.1 Rhabdornis inornatus
CTCTCCTCTCCTCTCCTCTCCTGATGTACATTGCACAGATCATTTCCCCACACAGGAAGGAGCTGGGTTTCATCTAGAGTTATCATTCTTTTTCATGAGCTGCCTGGAGAACATTCTGGAAGGGCACTGTAGGCTGTCCTTCAGTGGTCAAGCACTTTGGTGGGGTGTTGGTGTGAAAGCCTTCATAGATCAACAGGAGAAGTCCGAAAGTAACACCAAATCACAGAAGTTTGGGTTGGCAGGGACCTTTAAAGATCATCGCCCTGCAGTGAGCAGGGACATCAACTAGCTCAGGTTGCTCAGAGCCTGACTTGGTGCTGTGCCTCATGGCTGATGCTGGCCATCTTCAGCACAGCACAGCGTGTAGGAAGGAGAGATGTGATACTTTCTGTGGTCAGAAGAGCATTTTCCTCCATGTCCTCCAGCCTTTTGCTGGAGGAAATATCTTTTGTTTCCTCAATGTCTCCAGATCAAAAGGACTATTTCCCCTCCTGCCAAACAGACCGTCTTAATGCACATGCTTGTGGTCTCTAAAGTCACTTGCATGAGCAGCCTGCTCAGGTGAGTCTCCCTCTTTCATCACAGGACAGCAAGAACAGAAGAGACCTGGGCTGTATCTAGTCCTTTGCTGTCACAGGCAAAGGTTCAAACTTGTCCATAAAGTCCTCTGCAGAGACTCAGCTCCGTGGAGCTGTTCCGGGGAATGTTTGGTTAGCAAGAGTAATATTTGTGTTAAGCATGAATGAGAGAATCAAACATCAAGCACAGGTTTCAGTTCTGGTTTGGCATTTCCTAAGCAAAATCTCAACCACATATGAAATCTTTAAACCTTCAGGTCTGCATTTCACACTCTGTCTCATGTGAGTGTGTGCCTCTAACCACACAACCAGGCTATCCTGGTATTCTGCAGCATGGCAATAACAAGCCTGCCCTTAGCTGAAAGCCCCTGCTCCCCTGTATCACCTGCTGAGTGAGTCCCAAGGTGCACAACAGGCTGTGGAAAGGTTTTTAGAAATCACTTGGGGTCCTGCTGAGAAGCAGCCACCTCTGAACATATTGCAGCACTCACTGAATGGCTTCCAACAATGTGAGAGCTTCATTTGTGAGACTCTGAAGGAAATTGCATCCAGTTGTCATTGCAAAAGAGGGAATTTAAGGCATGCACAATGTAATTATTCCCACTGGGAACTGCCAAAAACAATACGGTGGCACCTGGCACCCCACTGCTGGGGGAGGAGGAGGGCAGAGGAGCAGGGGGAGAAGCTGTAGGATATCTCCTGCTGTGTGTGGCCAGGATTTTGATGCCCTGTCTCCTCTGAGCACAAGCTCATCCCCACAGCATCCCAGGCCCTCCTGGTGCCACAGGAGAGCACCAGCAGGGCTGGAGGCAGAGGTGAGCCCCACCAAGAAGCCACAAGCTCTTTGGCTGCCTTGTGTGACGGCAGGGAGCTGTACTCTGGCAGAACAGATGCCTCAGGGTAAGGCCACCAGCAAACAGTTTGGAAGGTCAAAATTTCATTTAGAGCATGTTATCAGCAAATCACCTAGGTCCAAGTCGGCATTTAGTACTGAGTTCTCAATTTAACAGGAAATTAGATATCTAAACATATTTGAGGATCTGTATGCAAAACGAGAATAACAGCACCTCAAATTTTAAGGAAGGTATTTGTGAGGTGACAGAAGCTCATCCTGGCAAGGTGGGCAGTGCTGGCAGACAGGGAGGGGCACTGCTCTCCTTGCTCAGGTGCTCCCCTGCCAGGACTCGTGCAGGAGGCTCTGTGCCACCACTGCTGCTGCCCTGCCACCCTGCCACTGCTCCCTGCTTCTGCAGAGGTCCTGACGCAATAAGCCAAAGACAGCCATCACTGGGCTGTCAGGCTGGAAAGGACAGGAAAAGCACACGTCTGTCAGCTGTCCCAAGCTTCCCCACCATCCTCTGGGCTCTGTAAAACATCTTCAGTTGTCACCAGAGTTTGAAAAGACCTGGGAAGCAACACCTGGATCAAATCTAGGCTTCATTAACCTGCGAAATGTCCTTTTTTCTCTACCCAAACTCTTCTCCTCCCAGTGTACAAAGCAAAACACAGCAAAGAGCTCTGGGGGAGGCCGGGCCTGGAAGAGGCTCAAAAGAACCTAATCTCCTTCCTCTGTGCATGTTTTTGCTTTGTAAAGACTTTTGTATACGTTGCTGCTCCAGATGTCAGCAGCAGAAGGGAGCAGTCAAGCTGCAGGCGATAGAGCAGCCACAGGAGAGGGACGTCATGGACACACTGCCCATGGACACACTGCCAGCCAGCGGACATCCCAGCAAAGGTGGCATCGCCCTCCTGTCCCCACAGCAGCACCCAGCTCCACTGGCATCCACAAGCCTATTCCCAGTGCTGATCCTGCTGGTATAAAAGACAGCCTGGCCACTGTTGTTGAGAGCAGCTATGTCTCAGCTGCTCTCCCATGAGGAGGACAGCTCAAAGGAAACCCCTAGGTGGGTCTGAGACATGGCTGGAGCCGGATGTCATGGGTGTGACATCATCCTGCCAGCTGCCAACATGCAGGAAGGTCCCACAAATTGCACAGAGAACTGGCCAAAGCCCACTGATTAATCTCCAGCATCAGCTCTAGATTTCAGTAGTTGTTTTGATCTGTGTGTTAAATAATACCAGTGCCTTACTGAAAGTACATTTGCAGAGGTCTAGCAGCAATTAAATTCATATGTATGTCTTGCATGGGAGCTAAGCTTCACTGAATATGGTTTCAATAATCAAGTGGTATTTTGTTTACATGTTGTAATTATGATATTAAAATCTATACCTAAACCTCACTGGAGACAGAGATTTTTTTAATGTATGGCAGCCTTTACAATGGACAGCATGATGCAGAGGTAAAAGGTGACAAGATGGATGTGGGGTGAGCACTCATAAGATTACCCAACACCACAAACACAGCTGAGTGGGGTTCCTGGCATCCAGCAAGATGACCACAGCTTCCAGCTCTTCAGCTGAAAGCTACCGAATGGCTAGCTGGAATCCCTGAGAGATGGGCATTAGCAGGGGACTTATGTGGGCTGCTCTGTCTCCCAACAGGGTCACAAGATGGATCAAGTATTGCTCCTCTTAGCTGTGGCTGTAAGATTCACACAGCTAGGGATCACACTTAGCATGAAGATTACGCTCCCCTCCAGTGATAGGATGTAGGATCCCAAATCTTAGCCCTTTAAATTTGCCCAGGCCTGCTAGGCAGGGCTCATAGTTGCACAGGGGGATTCACCATTTGGAGTAAAGCTTTCTGGAGAACCAGAACCATAAATCAAACACAAAGTACTCGATACCATCTCTGGCTCAAAAGCCTTCAGCACTTTCCCTCTCTAGATTTGTATCTCCTTCCTTGTGGCTGTCTTCTCAGCCTGCAGTGTAAGCTTTTGGAGAAAGGTGCTCTGTTGGTACTGAATGCTTGATACCCAGAGATTTTGCCTAGCCACAGCCAGTGCCTCAGTGAGGACATACCCAGCACATTTAGCCCAGAAGATAATCAGTAAGAGGTGTTGAGAAGAAGTATTTGAGATCTTATATTTTCTCTCAGTTGTGAATGTGGACAACCCTGCCCCATTCCATGGCAAAGTCAGATCATGATGGTGTGAACAAACCCCCATCAGCTCAGTGGAACTGGGAGAAAGAGCTCAATGCAGGCAAGTAAAGGTGAAAAGAAGTTGTGTTTTTATGCTTTTCATCTCTCCACTTCGTAGCACATGCTTTTCCCAGCCACCTCCCACCATCACCCCAACTACACTACAGAAAGGAGTGACTGGAGACTGGTTTGGTGGGGAAGGTCAGTATGTAAGTAGTAAGTGAGGGCAGAAACCCTGGACAAGCCCCTGCATGGGCCCAAGCAGTGTAGGTGCATTCCATGCCTGCCCACAGCACCATCACAGCTGGTGCCTGGTCAGATCCTGCCAGAGACATGCCAACCTTGCCATGCCAGCAAGCTGGACACCATGGGCCAGGCTCTCTGGGCTGTGTTACACAGCCAGCTGAGCAGGATCCAAATGATTTCACTTCTCTTTAAAATCTGTGGCCACAAAGGAGAGTTAATGTGTTTGTCATGTGTTGAGTTGATGACTTTCCTCCAAGCAGAGGAGCTGTGGGAAGAGAAACAGTCAGGGGCTAAGATTAAACAGTACCTCCAGTACTGAAAGCAAAGCAGATTTGCCTGTAGTGAGTTTTCCTTTCCAAAACCATGCCTGGATAATCTCAGTTTCTACCTAAGAGATAGCAGAGCTGTCAGGACATACTGCGTGTGGCCACACAAGAAAACACAGACGTGACCCCTTGGCTCTTAGGAACAAATGTAAGGGGGAGGGGAGAAAAGAATTAGCAGGGGAAGAAAGCAACAAAATCCAAATTCATGCAGCAAACAAATGTGAGAGCTTCTATTTTTACTCCGTAATCTACATGCCTGGCCCCCCTTCCTACTTCTTCCATTTTTAATCTACAACAAGTATCTCTGAACTGTGCTGAGACAATAAATCTGGGGCCCTTTGAAGACCTTGGGCGGCAGTGAAATAACAATACACTTTATAAACTAAACATTTTAGAGATTCATTTTCCCTTTGATGTGCAGCATGGTAGCCCCCACTGCAGGCGTGTGCGCACCCTGACAGACTGACACATCCTGCTGAACCCACCATGCCATGGGAGGTTGTTCCCCACCACTGGGGATGGCCATGGGAGAGGTCATGGATGGCTGTAACACTCAATGTGCACCCACTCAGGGATGCACATGTGAGCAAAACTCTTCTGGTAAAAGGACACTGTCAGAGATGTGACCACTCCAGCATTGGTAAACAGCAAGATTTAAGGTCACGGTGGCAGAATGAATTGTTCAATGGTAGGGGCAGGAAGTGGTTATAAGCAATAGGGTTTGTTTATTTTTAAAGCACAGTGAGAGAAGAGGAAAGGAACTGTATTGCATGATATCTTGCTTGTACCCACAGGAACCTCAGCAGGGTCACATCCATGAGATGTGCTATGCAGCCTTCAGCCCTGAACTAGCAGAGTAAGCGAGGGCAATAGCTATTTGTCATCCTTTGTGTAAGCCTGCTCTGGACACTTTGCCTGTGGGGTTCACAGACAACTGTTGACAGTGGAAAAATAATGAGGCACTGATCACTTCACCATTCTAGTGGCTGTGGAGCTGAGCCCACTACGGCCTCCCACAGCCCTTGAGCTGAAAGGATGTAGGGCATTTATGAAGTGCATGTTAATCATCAGTGCATCACCCACTTAATTCCCAAATACAGCTCCCCTGGGCCAGCAAAATTGCTGTATATTAGCAAGCAAAAGGGATCTCTAAGCACAGCAAATTGGGGCAAGAAATAAAAAATACTCCACAGTTCAAAGAAGGAGAGTGAAATCTGGCTGTAAGGGGCATGCGTGGCCCAGGCTCATATTTCCTGGTCACAGAAATATTTCATCAGCTTAGTCTCCAGGAGTCAATACTCACAGAGCTCTGTCACACTAGGCTACAGAGATCAATCCTATTGACCCAGAAAAGAGGTGGTCACGTCTGGAGACACCCTAGCCTCTTCTCTGAGGACTCTCAGCCAAGGGCCAACCTGGATCAAACCTCTTTGGCTTACATGAACTGACAGGACCAGGAAGGAGTGAGGAGATCCATGGGCATGTCACCTACACTGCAAACAGATCAGCTATAGCACTTGCTGTGTGATGTGTATGTTGGAGATGTTGCATCCTGAGGAACAGACAGAAGGTTTCTGCCTGTCATTCTTACTCATTTTCTGGATAATCCAGCCACTTGCTACCCTGCCATTGTGCAAGCATCAATTCAAACTCCAGAATACCAACTTCTACTGCTTTTTTGGGCTCATTCCTGACAGCTATGCCCAAAATGGTTGAGCTGTCACCAGGAGATCTCCCCTCACTTAACTGATTCTGGGGAAGAGCTGCATCAGGCACACACAGATGCAGGGCCAGAAGAGCAGGGCAGTAGCTGCAGCATTTTGAATCAACAGCATCCTCCAGCCCCTGCTCTCCAGAAACCAAAGGGAGGACAAAATCCAATCGTTTGACACAAATTAATTTCCTGCGAAGACTTCAGAGCGAGTTAAAAGCACAGGCGAGCACACACAAGCAGAGTGCAAAGCCTGAAACCTGACCCGGAGGGAAGCGGGAATCTCTCCATCCCTGCGGGACACGGATGCGAGCCGTGCTGCCCCTCCTTGGTTTGAGTCGGCAAACGGATCAGAGCGCCCGTGTTTGGACAGATGCGGGTCTGTGTCATTGGCAGAAGGGCTGAGCAAAACAATTATCCTCCTCACTATGGATCCCTCCGTAAGAATCTTCCAGGCTCCCATTCTAGAAGGGCTTGTTCTCCAGATGCTTCTCAGGTCCCTCTCACACTAGGTCTTCTTACATGAGAGTTGTCAAAGCCAAGCCTCAGGCAATTCTCACAGCCAAAATCAGAATATCCTTCTTAAAATGTAAGATTTCTTTTTAAAGGACTGAGGTCTTCGGTTTGCTTTCTTGCTGTGAAGGCTACATACAAGCTTTCCTCTCCCCTCAGGAGCCCTGTTGTCATTGCTTTGAGGATGTGAGAGACGAGAGCCACGTGCAAGCACAGCACTCCAGGAGCCGGAGCTTCAAGAATATTCAAAGAGCAAATCTCGAGGAGAGGGGGATAAATTTGTCAGGGGCTGCTTCTACAGTGCCTGGGAGCGGCTGGGGGTGGCTGGGATGTTCCCCCAAACAATTAATTCTGCTTTCAGACAGTGCACGTGGAGAAAAAGTATGGGACTAAACACTGTCTACATGCTCTGTACAGCATAGAATTTAGGGGTCAGAGGAGCTCAGAAACTAGGGCTGGAAAAGACTACAGGAGGTTGTTTAGTCCATCACCAGTCTTGAGAGTGCATCAGCTATCCCTGCAGTGCTTCTGACATGTTTTTCCAACCTCTCCTTTGAGACACATCCACCAATGGCTTTCAACCACTCTTTTATCCATTAGCAGGGGTGACCTAGGACATGTTCAACAACTTAGGCAGGGAACAGAGAAAGTAAACACTGGAGTGACTTTACTTTCCAGGATGAGAGAAGAGAAGAAAGTCAAACAGAAGTAAGGAGGTGGATGAGAAAGCTGAGAAGAGCCACAAAAGACTGCCAAGATTGGGAATTTTGTCTCATTCCACCCTCCAAGAGCTACACAAAGCCCAATCCTCCTCTCACCACATCTGGGGGCCCAAAATGCTTCCAGATGGCCAACAAAAGGAGAGTCAGAGCCACACCAGCACCCCATGAGGTCACACCATTGGTGGGATGAGATGCGTGAGACTGTGACTGTAAAACCCCATGTTCATCACCAGCACTGACCCAGGAGTGAGGTTGTCTTGGGGAGGATACATCCCTGGCTAGTGGCACTGCTCTCTCCCATCCAAACAGCCTCTTCAGGTTGTCAGGAGCTGGTGGTGCCCATGCCAGAGCCTCACTGCTACAGCAGCTCTCCAGCAGTGGGCTCATTGCAGTGCAAGGTTCCAAGCCTGTTACAGCCCTGTAACAGCAGAGCAGCTCCACTCGGCACAACTCACCATTACCATTGCTGTTGATCTTGGCATATTATTTATCCATCTTCCGAGCCATAAATTTCCTTTCTGGAGTCCATGACTTGTTTTATAACCACACTCTTTGTGCTGAGACTGCAAAGCCCTGGGGACAAGACCTTTGCCTCCACACTTTCTATTTAGGGCCATGCAGCTTTATGACACTAACGGAAAGAGTAACTTCCCAGATGACTTTGCAGCCATCACAGAAGTTTTTTTGAAATGCTACTTTTTTGGCTACTCAGAAGTGCACTGATAAGGGCAGGGATGAGCCTCAAGCCCAAGCTGCTATCACATGGGGATGAGGAGATCCTGGTAGCTTGCAAATATGACCTACAAGAAAGCATAAACTCTTCCCCCTGTTCTCCCAAATGAATCAGCATTAAATTCTCCCCCAGAGTCTCATTACTTGGCCTCTGTTTCTCAAGTTTGAAACCTTTAAGGAGGTGAGCAGCCCCACCACATTATCACTGGAGGCTCAGCTGCCTGCACAATCTCTGCACCAAGCTTTGGGAGCCCAAGTGAGAGCAGGGCTTGCCCTGCACACGTTCATGTTTGACTCTCAGAGAGGCCCAATGCTCACGAGCCTCCCGGCTCGTGCATCAGGACCAGCATCAGCTGACTCATGCTCCAATCCCCATCCCAAAGTCAATCATCCCCATCAGCCTTCTTGCTCTGGACCTCTGCAAGGGTCACTTTTCATTGGGGTGAGGGAACCTCAGCAATGCTTTCCATCTCTGCCTGCCTCAACTTGGAGGGGTCCCTTGAGTGTGCCATGAAAGGGGAGGCACATCTGGGCTGGATTATAGGGTGGTGCAATGGCTTCTACAGCTACAGATTCCTGCATATGTTTTTGAGCAGGACATATATGCTCATAGATCAAGATGCACAGAGCCCCCAGGGTTGAGTGCCCTCATTTATTTAAGCCATTCTAGGTTGCTCCCTCTTTGGAGGGCTCAGTTATGGCACCTTGGCAGGCTGGGGGCAGTGGGGGAGATGCTCTGGCTGATGCTGTGGCTGATGCTTTCCCACTGGGCACAGAGAATTGCTTTCTTTTGAGAACAGAGGCCAAACGGAGGGAATAATTTACATTTGAGAAGTGGGTGTAACACTGCAATTTACTGGCATATTGCAGCCACAGAGGCAGCGACTTGCATGGATAAGGAGAGCTGTGAAGAAAACAAGGGAGGAGGCAATGAGGCTGAGAGTAAATCCACAGAGATCAATAATGTCACATTAGATTTACGCCAGTTAGTAAACCAAAGGTTGTGGTCTATTCTCTGCAGCACTGGTTTATCACAGCTCCAGATTTTATGCCACGGTCACTGCAAGCAGGATCTGTCCCCTGAGGTTTTAGAAATAACCTCTTTCTCTCAAAACTCTTTTCTTTAGCTGTCTGTGGGTTGAAAGAGACGATGTGTGGATGGAAAAACAACAACAACAAAAAAGAACTAAATTAAAATTAAAATGCAGCAAGACTCCAAAGAATTTACAGATGTCTCTCCTCTCCTTCCCCCCCCCTGCTTCTCCGTGGTCAGCTGTAAATATTTATCTGGCAGGCTGCAGTGAAAGGCATAGCCCAAAACACTTAATCACAATTCCAGCATGGCTGCCCTCCAGAGCACCCCAAACTTGGGGGACGTTGGTTTTTTTCTGCAGCATTGTTAGAGGAAGGTACTTCTGTCCTTATGCAGGCAAACAAGTACCTTCAAAAGCTATTCATAACATCTCCAATATGGGCTGGTAGGTGCTTTGTTTGTCTTCTTCTTTGGGTATTTTTCTTTTCAAAGGATCTGATTTTCTTTTTTAACCTGAGTGGCGAAGGTGGGCAAGCCCTGTCACCCCACTGTCAGCAGCAGCCCAGTGCTGATTGACAGGCAGAAGTGGAGTTGAAGTTGGACTGGATCATTGAGGAGGTTTGGGAAACCTTCCCCAGATTCAAAGGAATCATTATATTTCTATAATTCACCCTAAACTGTTCCACAAGTATTGATGGAACCTGACCCCATCTTCCCTATGAAGAGTGGCTGTCTCTGGGGTGGAGCCTTGGCAGCTTCCATGGGTCGCTCAGCAGAAATTTGGGACAAGTGGAAGCACTGCTAGAGGCTGACAATTGCAGAGTCTTTGCTCTTGAGAATGCCCAGCAAGAAACACCATTGGCACAGGGATTGCTGTGTAGGTACCTTCAAAATCAGGAGCAAAAACCATGGGACAAGGGACTTGCAAGCCTCACTCCCTGGTTTTCACTTTCATGGCAAGTCTGGCCTTCTGATGTATCTCCCTGCAAGGATTTTGGGAAGACTCCCTGTCTTCAGTTGCACTGTTCCTCCCCACACCCACAACCATTACATCGGGCTCTAAACCCTGTATATTTATATTTTTCCATCTCCTGATGGCTCACTCTCCAGTTCGATAAGGAGAAGCTAGGAAAGGAGAAAGGACCATAACACACAAGGCTGTGGGTCCTGTGGAACACACCCTCAGGGCCTCCCTCTAAGTTTGCTCCAGCCCCAGAGGCTGGAGCACATAAAGAGGCAGCCAGTGTTCACTTTGTGTCCCAGCTTCCAGCCTCCCCAGCCGATATGTGGCAGAGTCTTCCTTGGGAGAAGAAATTAAATGTCCCACCAAAAGCTCGGTTGCTACTTCACCAGAGTGATTATTGCCTCAGTTTCCAACTGAAACATGAACATGTTTTGGTTTTTGCTACTTTCTGCAGGGAGTGGCACATTTTGGCCAAGCAGAGCCATGCATTACATCATATTTTCTTATTGGCCTTTACTGCACTGCAATTGCCTCACCAGTTATTGCCGCTTATTGCCAAGTAGCTGTTTCACCACCTGATTATTTATCAGCCTGCTTTTATACTTTCATGGGCATTGAGATTCACTTCACTTTCTCCCTCCCCCTTGCCAATTTTTCCAGTGGAAATGCTGCTTTGTCAGCACATCTGCAAACATGTAGACTTCCTTGAAAAGGCAAGTCCACTACTTGCTCATTTAGAGCAGGTCATCAGTAACCACACAGATAAATTCGTCTGAGGTTAATCTATTATCCTGTCAGGGGCTGTTGCAATTTTTAACAGACTCAGAGCCTAGAGAACTGTTAAAGCTCCCTCCCTCTAATTATAAATATATGCTAATCTCAATGTCCTTCAAGAAATAAACTCCCTTCTCTGCTGTAATTATTGTGACCTTGCCATTGCAATGCAAAGAGTACCTGAAAATGCAGACCAGCTAAATCCAAACGTTTTCAAAACCCAGAGTAATCAGAGTTCAAACTGCACAGTTTTTAAATCCATTTTTAAAGCCAGTGCTGTGAGATTTGAGGTCTTCTTTGAGATTTTGTAGTCTCTGGGGCTGTTAGTACCATAGCAGTTAACTGTGTGCACTGTCACCAACTGCAGCACCATCAGGGGGCTGGAGGATGCTCTGGGAACAACATGTCCTCTTAAGACAGGCTTTTCCAAAGGGCTCTGTTTGCTTTGACCAAAATGGACTGCTAGGTTTTTATTACACATAGGGCACTGTACCATGGGAGATGTGCAGTCTCCCTACTGCTACTGTTCTCTGAGCCCACCCCACAGACTACACAGCGTCACATCCAAAATCCCTGAAAGTGCCAGGCCCACCTTTTCCCATGGCAGTATAATAAATGGCAAGGTGCAGCGGCACATGGGGAAAGGCTGCTTTATGGTAGGGTGCATGGTGCCCCAGACAAGGGAGAAGGTGAGGGGTGGCTTAGCATAATCACCCCTGGGGGAAGCCCCAGCAGTGCCAGGCACTGCCTCGGTGGAGGATGGGCAGAGCTGTGCTCTGTGTGTCCATGCAACAAGCACAGGCAACAGGGACCTGCTCGTGCTCCATGGGGTTAACACAGTATTGAGATCACCCAGCTGCAATCCTCACCACCTGCTCTGGAGCTGGTGCTCACATCCAGCAGTCAGGCACTCGGGATGGCTGGTTCATCCATCAGTCCCCAGTCTGCTGGGACAGCCAGCTGCTGCTGCCTTCATATAGCTGAGGCAGACCATGGCAGTGTGGGGACGGCACATGGGCACAGAAATATTCTCCATGCTGTAACTGCTGCCAGGCTGACAGCAGCAGCCAGAGCTGGGTATTCCCACGGTTCCTTCACCTTCCTGTCAGTGCTGGGGCTGGCCCACGGCTGCTGGCTGGCTCTCAGGGGGTGGGCAAGTAGAAGGGGCTGCCTGGGCTCAGCTGGAGCTTCTCTGACCCAGATATTAAGCATGATGCCGTTTTGGCAATGCACTTTGTCCTCCTGTTTTGGGAGCCAAGAATTTATAAACCTGGAGGGAAAAGTACCTCTTCTTCCTCTCGGGCACTACCAGTCCTGCTTTTGGCTGCAGGCACTTCTTTGCTCCACGGCCCTGAGCTGCAAAAGGGTCTCTGCTGCCACTCTTTCTCTTGGCTTATCAAAGGAAAAAAAGAAAAGAGAAATCAAGTGGATCCTTGCTGTTTGCTTTTCCTCTTCAGGAACTGATTACACAATGGGAACAGCAGTTTGTCAACCTGCCCAATGCCACCCTCCTGCCCACCCCTATTTTGCCCCAGAATCAGCAAAGCAGCTGCTCCAGGTAAGTCCCTAAAAAGCAGGAGGCTCATGTTGCCTGCAGGCCCCACAAGGATCTGCTGACTGGAAGGCAGCTCCACACATTCCACCGTCTTCAAGGGACATCTTGGGTTCAGGGTCACATCAGCTCAGGCACATCCCCATCTGCCTGGCATTAGTCTCAGGGTCTTTCTGCTGCTCACAGATACCGGAGCAAGTCTGTGCTGGCAGCTCTGGTGTGACACCTGGACACAGCATTGAAGAGAAATGGAAGCTTCCCTCTGTCCTCACCATGAAGGGAGTCCCCACCATATCTGTACATCCCCAACCGCCTGGCCCAGCCAAGATCGCAACATGAAAGGATGACTTGACACCCTGTTTATTTCCATCCCTGCTCTTTCTGTCACAAGCCCAGGAAGCCCAAATTATTTACCTGATACAAAGGGAAGCAACAGAGATTCAGAGATCAGTAAACTTCATTTCTCAGAAGGAAGATAAATACTGCTCCTTTGCAGTAAGTGAATTGTTGGGCAGTGCCAGCACCAGGACAAAATGTGTTGTTGTCCTGGTTGATGTGGAATTGTCAGGGCCAGGCCACCCATGAGCTCAGCCATCAGGCAGAGGCAATGCTGGCATCTCCAAAGCCTGATGGGGGCTTCCAACCTGTACAGGTCTTAGAAGATTAATTTCTGAGTGGTTATTGTAAGGAAAGGGCTAAAACTTTGCTAGGCAGCTGCAATACGCCATGGGAAGGTGACATGAGGAGTTACCTATTCTATAGTACCCAGCCTCTCACAGTGGCAAGCAACCACACAGCAGATGACCCCAGCTGAGAATCCCAAAGTCTCTGGTTCGCATCCAGAGCATTTCCAGATACACTGCAGTGAGCCCTGGCCAGCCTCACCTCCACAGAGCAGCAGCATCACTCACAGAGCAAAGGCCTGGTCATGCAGGAAGCCATTGGCAGCATCCCCAGCTCAGGACCAGGAGGTGCCTTTGGTGAGCTACCCTGAAATCCTGGGTCCAGAACATAGGAGCTTGATAGAGCAGAGTTCCCTCACAAGTAGGGCTCGAAAGGAACAGAGGGACTCACAGGTCTCATCCTGCACATCCTGGACAGGGGTGTAGTCCTGGCTCCCATAGACCAACCCAGCACTGGGCAAAACCACTTAGCTGCCCCAGCTGCCCACTCTCCTGTAGAACAGCTGTAACACCCTTTGGCACATGGACAAAGCTCACTGAAGGAGCAATTGAAACTGTGAAGCCTCTCTGAATACTTTGTTCATGCTGTTTAGACAGCACTGCCTATGGACCAAAGCACAAAGAGATTGGATTCCCATGGCCACAAATTATAGAACATGTTCTTTTAACTGGTGCTTCAGATGATGCCAGTCACGTGGGATCAGTTGTGGTGGTGAACCACCTGCAGCATCTACCTCAAGCACTCCGGTTAGTGCTGACACTTCTGCCACCTGCTTCCCTTTCCATTTCAGCCACAGCTGAAAGTCTTCGTGCAACCAACAATTTCTCTAATTTCTCTAAACTCTTTGCTTACTCTGTTCTGCATTTCAGCTCCAAAGGGAGGATCTTTCCTCTGTGCATTACCAGTGGGGTTCAAAAGTAGCCGGAAAATGCGGTGTTTTGGTGTGCACAAGTAAAATCCTATTTACCTCAAATATTGTGCTGTCTCCCAGGGGCAATGATAAGGCTACAGTTTGTAGAGCACTACAGTAATGAAAGCCCCCAGAAATACCACTGGAGATGGAAAGGTCAGGTGATTTAATAGGAACCATACGTGCTGCTCCAAGTTTTCTGAGTAATCCAGCTTCTGCATGTCCTCACTGCATTACAGACATGATGCATCATCTCCCCTTTCCTTGGCTTCAGTACAGAGACTGAATCTCCCCCAAGACCCTAATTGCTTCAAATGCTCTCTGCTCTATTTATATTTGATTTTACCCAGTGGTTTCAAGCAATACTGATCCTGAATGACTGTTGATCTAGGGCTGTACCCTGGCTGACATCTGCTTTGAAGGAGTTGTGTGCAATGCTGTTTGAGTAACATTACACAGGGCAGAGAGGATCCTGCTCTTCAATTAGAGGCTTTATAGTGATGCAGTTAATACAATGTTTTTCTTCACAGATAGAGCCATGTGACCACAATGGTTTTCATATATGTGGAGTTAGTTTCAGACTAATGTGTATCTTTCCCCTGTCTTTGTGTTGGTCCTTGCCTCAGCTGCTCCGTACCTCGGTTTCCCTCTCACAGACTGTTCGTAGCTCCTCTCACTTGGGCCAAAGTGCCACCAAAACCTTGATAACCCACCCTGCCCTATGTGAAAAGGGATCTTTCCTGTCCTGCCTGGTGGAAATAACTGCAGCAGGCCCCACTGCTGGCAGCCCTGGCATCTAGAGGTCAGCAGAGGGGAGGAGGAATATTTGTTCTCTTCTCGGTGGACACAGACCTGCTGCACGGTGCCGCAAGGGCAGAGGCATGGCTCAGTCTGTGTGCTGGTGGAGGGTGGGGGGCAGGAGCAGCACAGAGAGCAGACAGATGGCTACACAGCCAGCTCGGTTATTACCGGAATAAATTGGGTAAATCACAGGCTAAACAGTTGCTCTCCCTGCAGTAGAAGAGGATCTGACACTGTGATTGAAAATTAGCAGCATCTCAAAGGCAATCATGGCTGGGAAGCTTGCTGTGCTGGGAAGCTCCGCTCAACTGGGTGTTGCACTTGGACTATGTTATTACTGCACTTTAAACCACAAGAACAAAATGTTTGGGACATGCTAATGACACCAGGAGAAACAGAAGCATTTTGATTTGGTAGTAATTGTAGTAATTATTTTCTACCAGGGCAGATATGAATACAATATAATGGGTCTGATTATTTATCAGCATTCAACACCAGAAAGAAAACAATGCTGGTAAATAGCAGAGGGTTTATTTTGGGGAACTGTTTAAAGCCAAGAAAGGACAAAACATCTCTGTTCAAAACAGGGCCTGTGGAGACTCTGTAGCAAAAATCTGAAAAAGGCCTTCAGGCTTCACAAGAGCTCTATATGATTGAGGTTTGGCACTCATGTGTTTGGCTTGGTGGCATTGCCAAGGCCAGGTTTGCTGAGCAGCCTGCCCTCGGGCTAGACCCTGGCCAACATATTGCCAAATGTCATCCACTGGCAAAGAAACCACCCAGGGTAAAACACTTTGGCAACCCATTCTGGAAAAACTTAGGAAAGATGCTTCAAACACTTGCAGGGGCGTACAAACAGGAGAGCTGTGGCCACGCTAGGACAGGTCCCCCACCAGCAATATTTGCTGTCCCTCAGCAGTGAGAAAGGCCTGTGACACCCCTGCTGCAGCCTGCCAGCATGCTCCCAGGCCACTAAAGCAAGGACAGATGCTGACCAGCCTGCCTTGGAGTGTCTGCAGGACGTGCCAGGGCAAGGTAGGCATTGCTCCTAGGGGACCCTTTGGGGGAAAGCAACTTTCCTCCCATTGCAGATGGCAGCCACGTTCCTTTCAAAGGGGTGTTGTTGTGTCCATTCATCTCCCTACTTGACATCCAACTCCCCTGGCACTTGCATTTCCTCCACTGCTCCAGCCTCAGAGCTACTCTGCTGTGACCATGTCAGACAGGAACATGCAATCAGTTCTGGCCAACCTACTAACAGACCCAGCTGTTATTACAGCAGGCACTGATGTGAGGAGCCACAAAAGCAAACAGATCTTTGGGCTCCTCATGTGTCTGGAGCTGCCTGCACATCCTGCCCCAGGTTAACTGAAAACATGTGGTCAGGTCCTGCCAGGCTGGCGTGCAGCTACAGCCAGGGTGAGCTCTCCAAGCATCTATAACTTCTGTTTCCTCTCCCTTTTGCTTGAATAAGCCCAATGAAATCTAGCTCAGGAAATAGTGTAATACCAACAAGCTTAAATGTTCTCATCATCACTGATGTTACTTCTGCAGAGCCTTTGCTGCTTCAGCTGTGTCCTCTAGCTTGCTGGGTTGAAATTTACCACGTGAGGGTTACCCATCACTGGAGGATGCTTATCCCTGCTTTCCTAACATGTTCCTTAATTTCAAAAGATAATTCCATGCATAACATACCCATCGTAAGCCCACAGCAGTGTTCAAACCAAACTCACTTTGTTCCTATGACACATGAACACTGGCCTGCCACGCAAGACAGACCTCACACCCCTCAGAAACCTGAGCCTGAGCTATGCCTTCGTGACCAACCTCTGCACACAGCCACCATGGATGATTCAGGCTCAGCCTGGCTGTGCCAAGGGACATGATGGATGCCAGACAGCTCTGATGAGCCAGGGTTCTCCTAGCAGGCCCCAGCACACACACACTGAGGGCAGAGAGGATCTGTAGGATGCCCATTTGCAGCCATGCAGATAGATCAATGAGCAGTTCAGGTTTCAAGCACTCCCTGAGGAGCAGCACAGTAGGTGAATGGGGTCACTCCCTGCCTCACCATCAAACACACAAGGGCCAAGTCACCACTGAGGCCTCCCCACAGAGGAATGCTTGGAAGTGTAAAGGCAACGAACATGCATACAAGGCAGTGCTGGCATGGCAGGGTTGGTTGCTGGTGCATGTACCTGTATGGAGCTACTGGCCCACTTGGAAGCCTGGCAGGAGCAGACCCTGCCAGTGAGGAGGGGGCAGAGATGGGACTGGCACACAGTAACCCATCCCAGAAAATGCCCCTATGTCACCGCCTTCCTCAACCAGAGGTGGCATTTGTGCATGTAGTTTCCTAGGGAGTACTTTTCTTTTATCTTCTTTTCTAGTCTGTAGCTGCATAAATACCAAGCAGCCACAGCATCCTGTGGTACAGGGTTCCCAAGTGCAACCCCACACTCTGTGCAGATCTGCCTCTGGTTGTTTGCTTTGAACCTGCCACCTGCTACTTTCATTTGATGTCCCTGAAGTTCTTGTCTGAGAAACAATACAATCACACTCTAATTTGTATTGAGATCACTTTGTCTTGAGTTACTGGTGTCCAGGTGCCTGCTTCTTTTTAATTCAATGGTGAAAGCTCCCAAGTGCCTCAAGGGCACAGATCAGGCATTTGTAAATTTTTCTCCACTTTTCCAATCATTACTGGTGTGATGCACTGCCAAAGTCTGCCAGTTATTATCACAATGGATGAGACTGCAGAAACAGGAAAGAAATACCACCCTTGCCTTGGCATATATAACCCATCTGTATGTCCTCCACGCATCACTGCCTGCAGACACCTGTGAACACACATCCTCATTCGTGCCCCTCCCCTGCACAGGCTCTTCTGCCCATGCTCCAGATGCACATCCACCAGCATCCATCCTTCCAGAACCACACTTGCATGCATGCACGGCCCTTCATCTTTACTCCTCCAATACATCCTTCTAATTAAAATATAACTAATATGCCATAAATACAAACAGCCCAGGCACATAAATGCCACTGTAAATGCACTGTGTCTATACACCCACACTTTATCAGCACATACCCTGTTCAATCCTAACTTGATACACATCCTTGAATGCATTCTTCCACCCCACACCTTGCCACAACATGATATGCAGCTTCAGGAAGAGCAAGGGAAAGCCCAAAGTTGTTTGAATGAGATGGTCTGTCCAGCTGGAAATTCTGCTTCTCAGTTTTTCCTGTGCCAAGCCATGTTTCAGTGGCCTCCATCGAGCCTGGGGTGAGAACCCTGGCCCCAGCAGCACTGCAAGTTTTGCCCATTTTCCTAGTCAATCCCATAGGCAGGCAGATGGATCAACACTCAGCATGCAGCTGGAAACAGGGTGGTGGGTGGGTTTTCCAAGCACCACTGTGTTTTGCAGCACAGAGCTGGTGAGTGTGCCACCAATGTGCTTCACATGGACCCGTCAAAGACTGACGCAGGTGAGCACAGGACACCCTGCTCATGGGTCACTGTCAGAGGACAGAGATTCCTACACAAATGAAACACAGTGAGACAAAAATATATATATATCACATGTGTGCATGCATGTACATAGGTACATGTCAGAAAATGTTTGGACAACACAAAGAAGAGATGATCCTGTGTGCTGGCTGCAAAGGGACTCACCGAGGCTCAGGGTATACATGTAGCAATCCATTTTGCCACTGCTGTGATCTCTGTTATTTTTAAAAGGCCATAGCATTAACCTAATTAATTTACTTTAACTGGAGAACAGTATTAGCTTAAATGGTCCTGCTTAAATCGTAGAGAAGCCGTAGCCAAGCTCTTCAAACAGCCGCTTGTCCCCATTCACCCTCCTGCAGATGGTTAACACAGCTGAGCTTCACTTTGGCACAACAGCCCTGCTTTCTTCACAGGGTGTTTTCTGCTCTGAAGGGAAACACCTGCACATCCCCAAGCAAGATGGCTCAGAGCAGAGAAAGGACTCAGCTTAGAAGTTAGAGGCTCCCCTGCTGAGCCAGGACCCAAACCTGGGGAAGCCAGGAGCTCCAGCACAGTAAAGGTCCTGAGGGACCCATGCCAAGCTACCATGCTCACACTGCTTTGCTCAGACTCCAGCCAGAAGCCCTGCCCGCTCTTGGCAGAGGAGGAAGTGTTTGCACAAACTGGATTGGAAGCCACAGAGGTGAACAGCTCTGCACTGATGGATGCCAGAGGCAGCAACACAGGGCAATAGCTGCAGCAAGGACTGTAGCTCAAAGACCACAGCTCAGCTCTCATTTCCCTGGTTTCTGCTGATATCTCCTGCAGTGGGCTTTGGGAAGCCCTTCCTACATGCCAGGGTCTAGCATCCAAAGGAGGCCAACATCCTTGCTCTTCTTTGTCAGTAACATTGACATTGGTAACTACAGCTGAAAAGTACCCTGTAAGATTTTCATTAATACCCCTAATATGCCTTCCTTGAGCATCAGAGTTGTTGCCATATTGCAGTTTATCACCATGTTTCACCACAAAAACTGTCCTGTTTTGCTGTAAACCCAGACACCCAGCCTGCAGGGAGAGATGATGGGTGGGCACAATTGAACTAAATCCAAATACATGTTGAGAGCCCAGACAACAGCACAGGGGCAGCAGCAGCTCTACCCCCAGCTCACCCTGGTCAGGGGGCTGGCTGTGCAATGCCAAGTTGTGTGCCAGCTTCCTGCCCTTTGCCAGCTGTACCCTGGCTTCGGAGCACTAGGTGTTCATACCTCCAGCCTGGAGGATACAAGGTCAGTGCATATACAAAATACACTTACAAGCTTGATCTGGCAGAGGCCTACAGATGATCAGGGTTTGTGGAGTCATAACCACCACCATGGTTTTGAACAGCATCTGGGGCCCCAAGGGTGGGTGTGCTGAAGGATCAGGCTGTGCTGGAAGAAACATCCCAGAGAAAAGCATTCTGTAAAGGAGGTACAAGAGCAAGGGCTCAGGGGAGCCAGCAAGTCACCACACAACCCTTGCATAATTGGCCAAGGCCAATTAACAAAGCTGCAGCTGACAGAGGAGGGAGGATTTCAAGATAAGATGGCAAGAAGCCTAGAGGAGATCAGAGCTTGGAGGGAAGAATGGAAAAGGCCTCCTGGGAATGAATCTAAGTAGGACTGCTAAGGGAATTTATGCTAATATCTCTCAGGAGGCCTTGGAAAAGGGGACATAGGTAATAGCCTTGTGAGATGCTGGTGAAGATACAGAGTTAGGAGAGGGGGAGAGACAGGAATTAGCTCAAGTAGATAGCAAGGAGCAAGGGGTGGAGAATGCACATTAAAAGTACCCCAGATGGAGTATTTAGAGCAAAATACAGAGGAAGAGGTGAACTATAACTAAATTATGGAGAAGAAAAAGTGCTCTGGCTGTAAACAAAAAGGCTGTGGAGAAGCCCACGACAGATACGCAAGACTGCCTGAAATTAAAATTACAAGCCAAAGCTACCCATTCTTCTGTTCTGGGGGGTGTTGGAAACCTCCAGTCAGGATACATTTGACTTGCCCAAGCAATAGACAAGTCACTCAAAAGCCAAAGCACCATCTTGGTGAGGGAAGCACCAGTGAGTGACAATACACCACACCAGTAACACCATACCTCAAGTGGAGCAGCTGCACATACAAAGAAACTGGCATTCATTTTGGAAAAGCTCTTCATTTTGAAAGCCATTCATTTGCAGACCTGGCCTTCTTGCACTGTGGAGTGCTTGGGACTAGCTGCACTGTGTCACAGCTCACTCTACTCCATCCCCTCCATAGCCCTGCCCACAAACACCCAGAAGATGGCAAACGCATGAGAAGCGCCAGAGGTGTGAATATAGCAGCTGTTACACTTTATTTCATGGTGGGAGTTTTATTTTTTTTTATTTTTTCTTCTCATTGAAAAAGACAGAAAAAAGTTACAAAAGTAGTAAAAGGCAACAATATCGGCAGGACATCCCTGTTCCCACTCAGGGCAAGGCAGCCTGCCCCACCTGCTGGCTGGCAGGAACAAACCTTTGGACCCCAGCACCTCTGCAGCTCTTGCTGAGCAAAGCCTGAGGCTGCAGGGCCATGCAGGGGCTGCCACCCCAGCCATTTGCACAAGGAATGTGCCTCTTAGATGGGTACCAGGCTATGGCTGTCCCATCTCCTGAGCACAGGGATTTGGTCCAAAGGAGCAATGCTTCCTGTACTGCACTGGTCAGCTTGGTCTGGCAGCAGTTAAAAAGCTGAGGTGTGCCATCAAAACAAGATAAGCAGAATTTCTACAGGGGCAGGAGGAATCAGCAGAGGAATTGGGCTCTCTTTGAAATAGGGACTTGGCAGGGAACCATGACAGTCTGCCCAAAGTCCCTCACCAGTAAACACAAGTGACCTCTTGGAGGTGGTGCTGGTGCAGGGGGTGGCCCAGCTGTAACAGTCTGGAGCCAAAGAGCAGGCAGAGCTGGGACAGCATCAGGACAGACATCCCCTCACCACCTTGCCCAGCTGCTCTGCCTGCCTGAAGGACAGGAGTTAGGGAGAAGAGGGTGGGGTGGGGATTCAGGTCCCCAAGCCTACAGCCTTTGGATTTTCTCCAGGGGTCTCAGCGAAGGGCCCAGACCAGTTCACTGGGTAGCCTCCTACTGGCAGCTGGAATGACCATTGGTCTCAACCAAAGAGCAGCATCAAAGACTCTACATTGAGGCAGATTTAAAAAACAAAGATTATTTTATATTACTCACAGTTGCTCCTCTTGATCTGGACAAACAGTAAACTACTTGCTTCCCCTTGCACTCAGATGCAGGCTCATGGTGCAGAATGTCCACACAAGGAGGTTACTCTCCCCACCAGGTGCAGCAAGAGGAAAGGCCTTGTTCCTCTGCCTCAACAGGAGAGGCAAGAGCTTGTTCTATTTACTCCTGCCTTGTGGCTCAAAATACACACAATGCCTCGAGGACAGATCCCAAATACCAGTAGTAGCAAGGCCTAACATGGTCCAAATAGCCTCAAAACTGTCTATGCAGAAATGTCCCCCACCTTCACTCAAACTCCCTTCCTATTTCTTCTACCAAGAGCCACAAAATTGATTGCTTTTTCCCACTCCTTGCTTCATCTGAGAATATTGTTCCACTTATACCATAGGAATGTACCCGAACTTAACAGCTAGCCTAAACAAGGAGAGTGGAAAGCTTGCTGGAGACATTAAATTGGTTTGAGTTTGGTGGTACCAGTTACCTCCACCATCATGTAGTGGGACAATACTATGGAGAAGTGTCACATATCCCAGAACACACACTGCCTCAGCAGAGAGGAGATCCATGAACACACATTTACCCCCAAGGTCTTCTCTTTGATGATGCGGAGAGGACTGAAGGTGGGTGCTGCATTTTCCTGGATGGCTCAACACAGACCTTCCAATTCTAGAATTTTATTCCAACCTCAGATTTACATATGGATATCTCACTCTCCCATTTCAATCTCTTTTTGGACAGTATCACTGAACTGCCAGCAGATCATCTAGAATGCACAGCTAAATGTGCCAGTTACTCCTCCACACACCTCCCTGTCCTAGGGCTTTCCACTTAAGAGAGCTGGATATGAATGCAATTATAACAATCTCAGAGAGGGATCTTCTTGTTTTGCAAGCAGCTCTGTATAGACTCCTTCTCCAATCCTGAGTTCACTTCTAAGTGGGAGAAGCATCAGGTCCATAGCAAAGCACTATAGACTCCCTTGGGAAATTGACTGGATTTGGTTTCACAGCTTGATCACTCATCCCTGCTGCCATGCAGGTCATACTAACCCCTGAACACCTCCTGGATATCTTCAGTTACCACCATCCTCATGTTTGACACTGCCTTGGTGGCAGCTCTTGCGGCCTGTAGACCTGACTGGTTTGCTTTGCCCTGAAAGACAAAACTCACTCTCTTTGCCACTGCTCAGATCCATCAGTGGTATGAGAACAGGCACTGCTGCCAAGCCATTTGCTTACTCCTGCCAGAGCAGCTGCATTGCAAAGATGTGTCGTTGCCCCTTCTTCTCCTACCCCTCCCCTTGGGTATCACCACCTCCCCTTCTCCCTGCCAGGCAGGACACTGGTTGATAGTTCCTGAGGTTTTTTGGAGAAACTCCTTCAGTAGGCACATGACGGTTCTTCCACTGGAGCTATCGGGCTCAGCGGCTTCAAGGTGCTGAGGGAACGGAAGGCAAAAGTGGAGGGATCATACATAAAGTGGGGTGGCGGGCGGCCTCCGTTGATGCTCTGCAGGGGAATAAAGAGAGGCATATAGTCAGTGCTCATATCAGCTGCACACAGTGAAGTTCTTGCCTTGAGTGCTTTGTCATCCCACTCTCTGATATAATTACACCTCCTTGAACGTGCACTTGCAGCAAATGGCACTAACATAAGCAGTGGAAGCACATTGCTCACATCCTTGCTCTTCCCCTTCAAGATAAAAAGCAGGCACACCTCCCTTCCTCCAGGACTGAGGTCCCTAGGACCCACATGACTAGCACCTATGGCACCTGTAGCCACCAAGTGAAACAGGATCGCCATGATGCACTTAGAGTACCAGAGTCAGAAAAGCATCAGTTCCAAAAGATATCACATGGAAAAGCTAAATTCACTTGGCCATGAAGTAAGATCATGCACTTTTAGAGCATGGGGACAAATCAAGTAATCTCTGTAAATGCATTCTTCAGCCCCATTTTTCAACAGCTCTCCAGTAAGGATTTACAAACCACTCTCTTAAAGTCCTAGGCATGCTGAAACTCTCCATGGTTTTGGTTCCAGACTCTACAGTTTGACGAGGAATGGCTGAGAGATGCTTGGCGGAAAAGATCCCACCCCCAAGGCCTTACAGATTGGTTTCTACCATGGCCACTGAAGACCATTCTCTCTCCTTTTGCTCCCAGTGTTCAGAGCATGGTCAGAGTATGTCCAGAGTAAGGAGGTCAGAAATAACCATGTACTCCCTGCACTGTGTGACAGGACAGAAATGTTGTTTTCCAATAGGCTGTGCTGGGATATATGGATCCCAGAGGAATTATAGTGCCAAAGAAGTAATGACATTCTGTTAAATGTGAAGAGCTTTCCTTTTACTTTTCAGGAACTTTGGTTTGTTCCTTTCCTTGTGCAAGCAGAAGCACTAGTAGGACAATTAACTGATACTTTTTGGCCAGGAAAGGAGGTCTCACTGCTCTATGGACCTGGAGAGTGTTTAATCATGATTCTGTAGAGTTCATTCCCAAGAAATATGTGGGAAGTTCAGCAGCTCAGAAACTCATGCAAATGTCCTCTACTCTCAACTCACTTCCATCACTCTTGGGAAGGGCTTTACCACTGTTTTCACAGAGGTTAGGAAAAAACCCAATGAGAAACAGGTTAGAAAAAACCCAAAACCCTACAGGTTGGACAGAGAAGTGATTGAGAGCAGTCCTGCAGAAAAGGACTCAGGGTGGTGGTTGAGGAAAAACTCAACGTGAGCTGGGACTGTGCACTCACAGCTCAGAAAGCCAGTGGAATCCTGGGCTGCATCAAAAGCAGAATGGCCAGCAGGTCAAAGGAAGTGATTCTCCCCCTCTAGTCTGCTCTTGGTGAGACCCACCTAGAGTACTGTATCCAGCTGTGGAGTCCCCAACAGAAGAAAGACATGAAATTGTTGGAGCAAGTCCAGAGGAAGATACGAAGTTTTTAAGAGGTCTGGAGCACCTCTCAATGAAGACAGGCTGAGAACATTGGAGCTGTTCAGCCTGGAGGTAAAAACCATGGAGACCTTACAGGAACCTTCCAGTGTTTGGAAAGCATCTACAGGGAAGCCAGAGAGAGACTCCTCCTCAAGAACTGTAGTGACAGAATAAGGATTTCTGGGAACAAATTGGAAGAGGTGACATTTAGTCTGGATATAAGGAAGAAATTCTTTCCTGTGAGGGTGGTGAAACACTGGAAGAGGTTGCCCAGGGAGGCTGTGAATGCCCCAACCCTGGCAGTACTCAAACTGAGGCTGGGTAAGGCCTTGAGCAGCCTGGTCTGATGGGAGACATCCCTACCCATGGCAGGTGGGATTAGAATTAGATGATCTTTACAGTCAGTTCCAACTCTTAACATTCTATGTGATTCAGACTGGGCTCTGGTGTTACCCCCGCTCCTCTTCTAGGCCTTTCCTAATTAGAACCATGGTCTCCTTTGCTTACCCTGCACTGTGGGACTTGTTCTTCAGAGAATTAGGCTTTTTAGGAACAATTACCAACTCTACTGTCTCACAGAAGACAGAGGTTCATTTTAGCACTTCAGATTCAGGTCTATCACACAGCTGCAACCACCTAACAGCACGGCAAGGTGATGTTTTGATGCCTCCACCTCTCCTCCGCCTGGGTTTTAACTTGTCATCACAAGACAACAACACACAAATATCCCCAAAAAGCTGTTCAGATGGTTTGTCTCACCCAAACACACACAGCAAATCAGAGTGAGCTAAGGAAGTGTCCAAGCCAGGCCCTGAGTGCTGCAGTAACTGCAGCAGGATCTGGAAGCCTCTTGGTCATAGCTCAGCCCTATGAGGAAGCAGCCTTCATGTCAAGAAAGATCTCTAAAAGCCAGTGTGGGCAGCGTGTTCCTGCCTAGTTGGTATCTCTTCCGCAAATTAAGACGGGCACTTGAGAATGGAAAAGGCCAACATGGTGCTTGGCATCAGCTGTGCCTGGAGTTTCAGCCAGCAAATCATGCCCTGCTACATCCCCCTGACGCCTTGGCCAGCAGTATAAGAAACAAGAGAGGCAGATTTAAGGGCCCTTACTCAATAGCCACCTGCTGTGGGGTTATATATGGTGTGTGCTCTGGCAAGCCTCAGAGCTGGAGGGTAACATAGCAACCCCTATTCAAAGCTAAGGGGCAGAATAAATCAGCACATTTGTCCTTCTCTAGAGCAGAGAAGGTCCCCTGCCAGTGCCAAGAGGGAATGGGAACAAAGAACCTGGCAGTCCCCTCCATTTTGAAATGCCAGACAGGATTAGGGAAGGCAGCTGAATCCGTTCATTTTTGGCAGACAGCAGATGAAGAGGCTGGGGAAAGATGGGTCCAAAGGACAGACGAAAGTCATCTACAAAACTCACCAGGCTTCGGGTGGAAAGCTGTGGTATGATTTCCCTCTGGGTCTTCTGGGGCCAATGTGTGGGGCAGGGAGCCTTCCCAAGGCATTGCCAGGACAACGGGCACAGAACAAGGGTTGATGTTGAAGGCCAAGGATGTGAGAAGACACAGGAAGATGCCGAGATTCATGGGTAGTCAGGCAGCTGCAGAGGTAGTCAGCCTCAGCTGAGCTAAGGCTCAAAATGCATCCAATCCTGCCTGTTCATCATGGCATCTCTCAAGGAGCCACAAGATGACCACTAGCTTTCAATAACAGCAGACAAGGGCCTGTGCTTAACTGCAGGCAGTAACAGGAGAGGCAGTAACCTGTCTGCCCTCATTCATAGCAACACTCTGAGCAATCTGCACTCCTTTATAACCCTGAGCAACACAGGATCCTCATGCACCTGCTTCCTGACTGACAGGCAAGCACCTCTGGTACTGACCTTGCGGGAGGTAAGAAATCTCCAAATCCCTCAACTCTCTTCTTGCAGAGGAGCATTTTTAGACTGGAGTTCATATCCAGCTCTAGGGATGACCAGGCCTGATCTGGCTTAGTCGAAGACACCATTTGGGATCACAGCATGTGGTGGTCTGGTCCTGATGAGTAGCACAAGGCAAAGCTCCAGAACAAAAATTGACAGAACCAGCTGCCAGAGAGGGGAACACGTTCCTGCCACCCTGTCGCTTAGGCCAGCTGCCTCCCTTAGTCTGGGCAAGCACCTTAGCCAGCCTGCCCTTCTCCTTGGGTACACCATGTCTGGGACTTTGCTTTGACTAGGAAGGGTGTTAAGAGTTGCTGCCGCCGCTGCCACAGCAGGTCCCCAGGGAGCTTGCCATAAACCTGCCTGACAGCTCCCGGTGAGCAATCCCAGGCCAGCTCCTGCCGAGGCTCCTGAGAGCACAAACAATACGCACTTGACATTAAAGGCTCATGTGTTCACTCTAATGGCATTTGGACAGCTGGGTACCGCTCACAGAACGGAGCCTAATATGGGCCCTGTGCTCATGGAAATCATTAACCAGAGCCCTCAATTTGCTAAGCAATGTATTTACACAGCTGGAGAATGGCCCGAGTCAGACTCACTCGGCTGCCACAGGAGAGCACACAGGTTCAGACATATCCTCTGTCAAACACACATGCTCACTTGCACATACCCACCTGCCCTCACACCCCTCAGGCTCTCCCCAGCACGCAGGCACTTCCCAGGTCACTTGTCCACATCCCTGTGTGCACACACAGACTCATCCTGACCTGGAAATCACAAGGAGGGCTGTTCCACTCATACAAATCTTGCCTGCTTGTAAAGCAATTCAAGCCACGCAGGACTGGAACTTCACAGCATCCAGGAGATGGTCTAAGGCACCACAGCTCATCACTGACTCATACACTGCTCAGAACACAAGGTAGTTCCAGCACCTGAAGATACCCACACTGCCCCACTCCACACCTTATTCAAGTTAGAGCTCCTAAGGAAGGTAAACTCATCTTACACATGTTTCAAGCAACTATGCACAGGCCACCTTGGTCAAGAATGCCTCTTCACCCACGTACATGTGCCTACACGAACACTCCAGCCAACACGGACTGTTCCCACCATACCATTATCACCTTTAAATACAGGGGGCAAATAAACAACCAGGTTTGAAACATATCTGAAGTGTATTAACAAAGAAACACACCTAAATATAGTGAGTGGAGTGAGATGCCTCAAAGAGGGCCAGAAGGATTAAACATCACAGAAGAAATGCTGATTTCAATCATATTAGCAGCTCTCAGAAGAAAAGACAAATTCACAACTGTTCCATAAACCCATCTGTAACAGAATTGTACATTTCAGCAAGGAAAGAGTATATAGGAAGAAGACAAACATGTAAAGCTAAATCTATTAATATGAAGCCATATTCCTTCATAGAAGTAAGGGAACTGTTTCTAGAAGTCTGGGAAAATATCCCAAATGCAGACAGTAACATGATTTTGGTCTCATGATTCCATAGAATCACAGTTCTCCTCTTTGGAAAAGGCCAGAGCGAGCACAGGTCCAAGTGAGCTTTCAGCTATGGGAATGACAATCCCCACAGGAGGGGGGGAATGCAGCTACCCAACACAATGTCTTTGAAGGGAGTGGTGTGCTAGAGGTGATGGAAAACTAAGAGGACTCTTTGGTCCTCTTTCTTAAGAGCTCTAGTAACCTGATTCAAAACTAGATCAGCTTGCACTCTACCAACCCATCCCTACTCAAGGCCAATCCAGCACAGCAGTCCTTTCTTTCCTACTCTTGGGCCCCAGTAGCTGGAAAATGCTGCTGAGCTCCATTTAAAGGATGCTGCCTTCCAGTGGTGGGTAAATGATCCCTTTGCAGTCTGTAGACTCACTTGTTAAAAGTCCTTTGGGATGAAAGGCACCATGTAATTACAAGTTGTAAAGGCACATCCGATTCCCACCACCACCCTGTGTGGAAAGGAATAAATCCCCAGAATAGCTTTGGCAAGGACAGAAGCCTGCCTGGGATGCTGCTAGTTTGTGAGACAGCTGCCTTGCCCAGGAGTGGGCAGAGCCAGAGGTAGCACCAATATTCAGGGAGGGCACAGAAAGAGTAAAGGCTGTCAGACTCCACAGAGAACATTTACAGGTACACTGATTTAACTCCACTTTGTCCTCCTTCCTCTCATCCCTGCTAAGTGTTAAAAAATAAACTTCTTCACTCTTCAACTTTGATGTGTGAAGCCATAAGCTGTGAGCAAGGGAAGGGGATCCACATGCCTGCTCCTAGTTACATCTGTAATTCTAGACATGGTTCTGACCAGGCCACTTCCCAACATCTCTGCCTCAGTTTCTCCAATGCACAATACATACAAGTCCTGGTTTCTGCTGGGATAAAATTAATTTTCTGCTTAGTAGTTGGTGTATCCTGTGTCTTAGATTTAGGATGGGAATAATGATACAGCAACAACTAAAAATATCATTCTGTTAAGCAGTGCTTATACTAAGTCAAGGACTTCTCAGCTTCTTGTGCCCTGACAGTGAGAAGGTTTAGAAGGGCATGAGAATCTGGGATGGAAACAGCCAGGACATCTGACCCAAACTGGACAAAGGACTTTTCCATATCACATGATGGCATAAGCTGGTGTTTTGCCTTCCCAAGTAACCATGATGCAGTCCTGCTTTCCTGGAGTTGGCTGAACACCTGCCTGCCCATGGGAAGCAGTGAATGAATTCCTTGTTTTGTTTTGCTTCCACGCATTTTGCTTTCTCTATTAAATTGTCTTTATCTCACCCCACAAGCCATCTCACATTTACCCTCCCAATTCTCTTCCCCATCCCACAGGGGTACCAAGTTATCAGCTTTGTCGTCGGGTTAAGCCACAACAGCACCCCACAGCCAGGCAGCTGGGATGAATTAATTAACTTCTAGGTGTTTCAACCTTCTGATGAGAGGCGATTTCTTTTCAATTACAGTCTTGCTTCAGGCAGTTTTCAAGAAATAGTTGCTGGCAAGTAGGACTAGCTCCTCCAGCAGAGCAACAATTCCCATTTAAATGCTTATTCATTAACTCCGATAGGGCCTCTAACAATTTATTCCAGTCACAGACCTGGAGCAGCTCAAGGAGGAACTTTTCACACGCAAACTCCTTTCCTCCTCTCCCAGGTTCATATAGAATTTTATTTCAAGGAATACTTTAAAAATAGACCATGCCAGAATTTCATTTTATGACTACTCTTTTCCTTTCTCTTCCAAAAAAAAAAAAAAGTCATCTCCAAATGTTCTTCTGACAAGGAACCCAAAACTTTGCAGTGAGCACTGTTTTCTTATGTTTTTCATCACCCTCCCCTAAAAGGCTGAAAGACCTGTCTGCCATCACCAACATAAGGCTGCCTAACACCTACTTCTTTCCATACTACCACATTGCAAAGAGCAGTTCAACAGTTTACAAACACATCACTGTTCCTCTTAGAAAGGTTAAAAAAAAATTTAGAATCAAACATTTGCAAATGTGTGGGCAGAGTTGTCAGGTGGCAACTACCAGACTTACAGAGGTGCCACCAGACAGACAACACTGAACCTTTTGGAAGGTACTTCAAAGGGCCGAGCAGATGCTTGTCGGTCACTTGCCCAAAAGCAGAAATAGCCAGTTTCAGCTCTGGGTCCTTGCTGGCACCAGCATAAGCCTTTCTTCTCCTCTCTCACACATCTTTAGATAAGTCTTTGACAAAGCTGACTGCAAGCTTTGATTCTGCCTGCCTGACAACCTGAAGGGAAGAGGCTGCACAAATAAAAGGGACAGATAGGTCATTCAGATGCGTAGTCTGTCCTTTCTCCCTGGCCAAGTTGGGGAACTCACCACTCCACGGTCCCAGTAAAGATCATGCTCTGAAGGCAAAACAAACCTCTTAGGAACAAGTGAATGGACACATTTCCCTATTAGTGAGCTATGTCTTGCACCCACTTTTTTTCCTTCTGATAAGAAATTGCCTGTGCTCCCTGCATACCTGCAGCAGTTCCTGCAATTACTACAGAGGTCTGCATGTGCCTGAGCAGAAGAGGCAGGCACAAGACTAGCTCCAAACAGACACAGGCAAGGCACAATCTGGCCCTAAATCTCCAAGTGCATCTGAGTCCTTAGTTTTGGTCTGTACACAAGTGACACTACCTCACCCTCTACTTCCTTCCTCTCCACCCTCCCCATTCCAGCCCTTGCTGTGTAGCAGGAACACTCTCCTCTCATGGAGATCACACCAGCTGCCTCACAGTCCTCCTCCCTCGGGGCCAGGAACCCCAGGTACCATGCTTCCCACAGAGCTGGCACGTGTTGCATACTTGGGCGTGTGCAGCTTCCAGTTTGCATGAGGCCAGGGCAAGCAGATTCCCTCTGGCCAGGCAGGCTGGCACAGAGCAGCACACTGCTTTCAACTTGAAGGGTACACAAATTAAACCTGCAAAGTGAGGATTAATTAGCCTGGCATGAGCAGGCTGTGAACACATGCTGACATAGTGCACTTGCCTCTGGACAAACCACCCCAGCTGTAGAAGCCAAGCACAGGAAGTGGGTGTATTATGAGAGAGGTGTGTGGGAAAAGAGGATCACAGCTCTAGGGATTGGGAGAGGCAACAGGTGCCAGGTTCCCACAGCCACACAAACAAAAAGGGAGCAGGAACAACTGCAGTGGGCCCCGATGCAGTGAGTAGATGTGCCCAATCAGTCATCTTGGACTTGAAGCTGACAGAAAAAAGTGCCTCTCTGTGACCCTGTGCCATCCCCTACATCTCTCTCTCTGCCCCATCATTCAGATATGACCCAGAAGTCATTAAACCTGATCCTCTTCTCTCTGTGAAACATGCCTTGCCACTTTCCATTCCCTTAAACCACAGTGCCACTAGCCATAGCCACCACCGACACACAAGGCTGGCCCAGAAGCAAGTGGGCTGCACCTTGTTCCTACCAGTCCCACCTCCCCCTATTCTTAAACCAGACCCACAACCCACATCAGACCACAAAGCAGGAACAGTGCTGAAAATAGGAAGTCAGCCTCCTCACTCACCAGCCACTTGCTACTTTCATGGTGCTGTGTGGATTAGAGAGCTCTTGGTTATTCCACAAAGTCTATTCTGTGGGCACTTACATGATTCAACAGGTGCAAGGGCATACATGGCAGGAATTTATGAAAAGCAGGAAGCAATAAAAGTTCTTACCATTAAGGAAACAGAAGAGAGACATGACAGTCTCACTTCTACCTGCTGTGGGCAGGCTAAAGGCTGGTTAGCCTTTGCCATGAAATCCAGTAAAAGCCAGATATTTGGAGTAGTTTTTAACAGACAGAGGCATTCCCCCCTTGGCTACACTGGACCCTTCTCCACCCTGAGGAAACTCTGGACAAAGTCTTTTGTCAGGAATTATTCAGAACAAGGGCTGGGGCTCTCCAGGACTAATTATCATCTTCAGCAGGCAGATGAGTCGCTGGGTTGGGAGGAGCATAGGATACCCAAAGTTCCCACTTTGCTGAGCATGAATGGAGAAGGCCCTCTGCTAAGGCATGCCCATCAACTGGAAACAAGACACCACTGGGGAAACTGGAACGCCAAAATCTCCATAAGCAGCTTCTGACCATCAAGTAATCCAAGGCTGTAACTGGCCAGGGAGGCGAGTCTCTCTTGATTCTAAGGTCAGGATCAGGTTTAGACACTCAGTCACATACTAGAAACAACCTGAAGGTTGGAAAGTTTGGGAAATAGTTAGCAAGCTGCAGTTCGGGATTTATGCTGCCTAAGATGCCCGAGCTGTTTATACTCATGAAATGGTATGAATAAGGACACAGCTCTAAGTTCTCCTCACCCAATCTCTCTTCAGGTGACTCACACTTTCTACTGGTTTCTCAGTAAACTCACTCTGAAATTGCAATCATGGTATTTATCTGCATATTTATATGCTAAAATACTTGCACAACTCTGTGATGTGATGGAAAGGGCTACATCTGTGTTTATATATATAGATTTATATATATGCATACATACACACACTGAATCTTCTGATTTTTCAGAAATCTTTATTTTGTGCTACGCAGCCAGAACCAGAGGTTTACACCAATACTGCTCTGTCATCTGGTATGCCTTGCACTTGTGAATAGCTCAGGCATCTCCTCAGAAGGCTCTGGCCAGCATATCTCCTGCTCAGCTCCAAGCTGAAAAGGTCCCTTGTTTTAGGAGAAGAAAAGCCAGCATGTTTCTGCAGTGGCCTTTTAGGATGCAGAGTAAGAGATAAGAGACAGGAAAGTCATTCGAGGAATCTGGCCTCTGTCCAAGCAGAGGGTGTTCTCAACACTGATAAGATCAAGGCAAGAGCACAAGAGGTTCATGTTCCGATTTAAAATTCTTATTTTTACATAGCAGAAAACATCTCTGATCAGCCAGGTTATCAGATTGGCTTTGAAATCCTTCCTTCCTTTCTGCCAGCCCCAACAAGATCCTTGAGACACAACTGGTGAAGCCCCTGGGTGTCTTCTACCCACCTACGGCTGTAAAGATAAGCTCAGCACCACTAATCCCATTCAGAGACCCCACGTAGAAGTTTGTCAAGGAAGAACAAAACCAGGACTAAATAACAGACTTTTAACCCTCATCCCAAGAGGGCCTGGAGAATTGAAGACTGGTGGTACTACAGATACACTGGAAGACAGGTCTCTGCATTGACAGCTGGCCAAGCCTGGTCTAGGGCAGAGACAGTTACACCCCATGAGCACATGGCCACAGTTCTGCTCCTTCCAGTGCCCAGGAAGTGTCTCCATTACAAAACACACCTCACCACACAAACACACTCTGGACACTAAAATACCCACTATGTGCGTGTGCCCCTCTCCCACTTCCAGTCCCTTGCTTCCAGTCACAGACATGACACTGTCTGACACTTTGGGGCACCAGGGACCAGGTCTGCACACTCACCCTGCCCAGCTCATGGGCAACACCCACACAGGCCAACACCTGCCTCTGACCTTGCAGGGGTATGTGCATTGCTACATTTACCTTTCATGTACAAATCCATACTTCATGTAGTGATGTCACCTCTAATTTATCTCTGCTCACCTGCCCACAGGGGATGATTCTTCTGTTCCATTATCCTTCACTGGGAGGGAATAGAAGCAAGATTTTTTTCTTCTTAATATTATTTGCTCTTCACTGTAGGCTGCCACCTCTCACAGCTGCTATTCCTGAAAACATTTCAAACTGAGCTGCTGCATATTAGAAAAGATTACCAATCTCTCTTCCATAATCTGCCTAGGTTCTTAGACTAGTCACATCACTAGCCCATCATCCCACTTAAGAACTGCTGAGTGACTGGAAAGGCTGTAGCTGATCACCACCTGAGCTGGCCCTTGGGAAACTTAAGTACAGGAAACAACTGGAAGGTGACACCTTAGTGCTAAAACAGCAGCAAAACCCAACCCAGGTCACCTGCTTAAGAAAGACCATCAAGGACCTCAAACATTTCCAAAGGCTATAGCTGTGTTTCCTTGCCAGAGGGCAAAGACACTGCCCCTCCATCTCACCTTCCCATGGGAGACTCTTCCAGCAGAAGCTAGAGGAAGGAATAGCTGTAATGATGCATGAGAAAACAACACCTTGCACCCTGACATGCCAGCAAAGCCCCAGGATGTCAAGGCAACCAAAGTATAAGCCAGGAAGAGGGTTTTTTAAAAAGCAGGCATCATCTCACTACACATGAGACACTGATCTCAGCAAGAACAGGATGAAAATGCTTCACTGATGATACTAGAAGGTCACTGTCATCACTGTCCTCACACAAAATGGAATAAGCATGATCCTTTCTCCTACAAGTTAATCAGCAGCAGGAAAACTGAAGAGAGAAGGCAAGGATCCTTGCTTCCAAACCCTGGCACAAGCCATTAGATATCCCACCTGCTCCTCAGATCAGTTCACTCACTGCATCTTCACCCAGTTGTATACTGCCTGGATATCTGTGACCATCTCAGTTCAGAAAGAGACTCTGCCTGAGCTGAAACAGGAACACTTGTGCATCAGTGCTACAGTGACACAAACAAAGTGGTTCACATGGTGATATTCTGTTCAGACACACAAACAGCTGCCTGGTTCCTCCTGTAACAGCTTGTCAACACATCACTATGAGAGCTGTCTTCATTTCTTCTACCCTCACCACAACAGACAGGTTCCAACAATGAACCTGTGCCACCAGACCCTCAGCAACAGAGAACCAAGCCTCTCACCTTGCCTCCTGCTATCACTCTTTGCAAAAGACCATATTCAGTAAGGCCTCAGAATAGCCCTTCCAATAGAACTTAGGTCCCTAGTGTGCTCTGACTCCATTACTGAATGTTGGACAAGACCCAGAAATCACAGAAGGGTCAAGGTTGGCAGGCAGCTCTAGAGATAGCTGAGTTCAAACCCCCTCTTCTGAGCAGAGTCAGCAGGAGCCTGTTGCCCAGGACTGCATCCTGGCACACCGTGACTCTTTCCATGGACAGAGATTCCACAGTTTCTCTGGGCAACCTGAATATCTTACATTTCAACTTGTGCCCATTACCTCTTGTTCTGCTACTGGGCAACACTGAGAAGGAATACCATGCCAAGCATGTCCTGCTGGCTGGATTGAGGTTTCCCTTTATATGATGAGAGGATGGCACTGTCTTTCAGAAGTATTGACCTCTCTCAGCTGTTTCCAGAGCTGAGGCACTTCAGCAAAGAGTTCTGCCAGGGACCTGCTGCTTCCTTTCTCAGCTGGGCACACAAAAATGGGCATTCACAATCACTTGAAAAATGGAGGCAAAAGTGCACCTTTACTTAACAGCTCTGTCCCTGAAGAGACCAGCAAGAGGCTGTGAAGTATCACATGCTATTATCAGGGAAGCCACAAGTGCCTCAGGTGGAGAGGCACTGTCCCAGCTTGGCAAGGCTGGCCAGAGAAGAGTGGATTTTGTGCCATCTGTCAGAAAAGTGTGCTCTCAGTTTCTGCTGTTTATTTTACTGCAAGCTGACATGGGCTTAAGGAACAAAGGGATAATTCTCCTTTCAGGTTCTCTAGGGGCACAATAATAAGCCACAATAATGAGCTTAAGATGTCAGGAAACCACCTCACTGAGGCATCACTGAAACCCAAGGGACTAGAGAACCATCACCAAGCACCACTGGAAATAGCTGGTGTCCAGGGACACCAGAAAAAACCCAGTGAAAGAGCATGGGGCAGGCATAAAGGAAGGTGATACAAGATGTGCTAAAACATGGCAGCAGGATTAGACAGCTGGCAGGTCTGAAGGAGAGGCACAGTCTGGGGAGAGTTTGTGGGGCACAGAAGGACACAAGTATATTGAAAACAATCCAGGCAGAAGCACATAAGAGCATGTAAGAGATCAAGATTAATTGTGCAGTCAGAAGTATTGGGTCACTCTGGGGCTGCTGGAAGACAGGACTGAAGAACCCTAACAGAATGTGTTTGAGAAATCAGAAAATTATCACCCCCAGCTCTGCACAAGGCTCTAAGCCAGCTCTACATGCTCCTCCTCCTCTCAGATACCAAATTCATTTCCAGAGCAGTGATGGGCAAGGACATCCAACCCATGCTTATCAACTGCAGCACTTCTGGGTACACAAAGGCATCATTCCTATTGCCTGCTGGGCAAAGTAAAAACCTTGAAAGGATCCTGGTCTGTCATTCATTCCTTTTGCAAGGCTATAAAAAACACTGCAGTGAAAATAGCAGCTTCCTCATGAAGAGTACTTGTTTTCTTCCCCCTAATCTGTTTTTGCCTGTGCATCACAAACATGGAGGATCATGTGGACTGAGGTACACCTGCTTGGGGACAACATGAAAGGTCACAAACAGAATCTTAGCACGTTTTGGGTTAGAAGGAACCTTCAAGATCATCTAGTCCCAACACACCTGCCATGAGGACACCTTCTAATAGACCAAGTTGCTCAGAACCCCACCCAACCTGGCCACAATTCTTATTCCAGGGATGGGGCAGCCACAACTTCTCTGGGCAGCCTGTTCCAGGGCATCCATCACCCTCACTGTAAAGGATTTCTTCACAAAATCTAATCTAAATCTACTGTCTTCAGCTTAAAACCATTACCCCTTGTTCTATCACTACAAGCCTCTGTGAAAAGTCCCTCTCCAGCTCTCTTGCAGCCCCCTTTAGTCACTGGAAGGTGATACAAGGTCTCCTAGGAGCCTTATCTTCTCCAGGCAGAGCAGCCCCTGCTTTCTCAGCCTGTCTTCATAGGGAAGGTGCTCCAGTCCTCTTAACTTCACAGCCCTCCTCTGAACTTGCTCCAACAGTTACATGTCTTTCTTCTGTCAGGGACTAGATGCAGCACTCCAGCGGGGGTCTCACCAGAGCAGAGTAGAGGGGGAGAATCACCTCCCTCTATCTACTTGCCACATTTCTCTTTGATTCAGCCCAGGAATCATACAGCACTGACCAAAAGAAAGACAAGGTACCCACAAAGGAAGCAGGGGCTGGCTGATGAGCCCAGGAATCTGCTAAAGACAAAACTCTCAAAGGTGCAGGCAACAAAATCTACAAGGATGAGATCTGAGGACACCTGATAGGGATGCAGGCTGTCAAGCATGGAGGGGCTCAGGACACTGCAGCTTCATCCCAGCTAAAAAGTTATCCAAGCAACGTAGCTCTGATCTGTCATCACTCAGTCCCATATCCCATCTGGTTCTGCAAACACCAGTGCATCATGCAGGTACAGTCCCTTTTTCCCAGCTACCTAAGACCTCTCACCCCTACCAAACACCCCTAGGTCAAGAAGGATCCAAATGACACCCCACTGCAATGAGCTCACAGCATGGGATGAAGACTTACACCAAGGAAGCTTTGAAACCAGAGTCTCCAAAATGGAAAAGACAATGTATTATCAGCTTTGTCTCCACCTAACCTAAACTGCAACTGCATTCTATACTCCATGCTAGCAACTTCTGTTATGCAGCTGATCAAGCCACAGGAAATCTCCAGAAATCATCTTCTGGACACAGATGTTCAGTGAGAATCACCACATCAGGTATATGTGGAAAGATGAAGGAACTGCACCAGAAAAGGGCAACTTACACGAATTTTAATTACTCTAGTCTTCGCTCCACAATTCTTCTTGAGCAGCATCTTCTGAAAGAGAAGTAGAATCCAGGGATTAGTAGAAATAGCATGAATGAACAGAAAGAGGGATATTATAAGGAGACCCTTTTAATCAAGATTTCATTAAAACAAGATGGATGGATGGTTAAGTGAGATATGGAAGATTAAGCGTTACCAAAGTGGCCAGCAAGTAATCAGCCTAATCTGAGACTGTCTCTTGCAACCTGCAGACTCCTCTGGCAGTGGCTGATTCCCTGGGTTTTGAAAGAACATACAAGAAATTTCACAAGGAAAGAGATAGAGCAACTGCCTGAAAGGAAGTTTCTTCTTAATTTCCATAAATTTGTGGTTAGACTCTGCCCTGAAGCAGGCGAATTTGTCTTCCTTTACAAAGGAAAAAATAGTCTATTTCATGTAAACATGGATGTTCACATTATGTAACAGACATTTTCATTATGCTTATTTATTTAGAATAAAGAAAAAAAACCCCAAGGTAAAAGCACCTGCCTGCAGTTCTAAATCTCTTTGCCATATATTGCAAGAGTCATTAAAGTTGTCATAACATGAACCACACAGCTTAGCAAACAGGATATACTTGAACCAGCAATTATTCTGGGAAATTACAGAAATAAATGGGTGAGTTGAAGTTCTATCCCAGTTTTGAGGCAGTGTTTTGAAAGCTGGCAAGTGAATAAAATCATTCTTTCCCTTCGAAAATCATCACAAAACAACTCCCAAGTGGAAAAACAAGGCTTCAAGAGAACAGTTCCTTCATTTAAAAAAATAATTCAACTACATTTTTCTTACTGAAAAACCTGGTGAGGGAGCCATGTCAGGAAGAATCTTCTCCATCAGCTTTTGAAAGAAATAAAATATTTTCCTAGCTTCTGTTTCTAACACTTCTCCAGTCGGAAAGCTGTGTGAAGTATGGGAACACACTCCCCACACTCACATGCTTTTACAAAGCAACTGAAGTGTTTTTCAGAGGAAGTTCTTAAAGGCTGTAGAAAGACATCCCACCATTTTACCAATATGAGTGGTAAATAGTGAGTGAATATTCTCTCTCTTTTTGCTTGTTATCCTTCTGCTTTCTCTAGCACAAAGCAATAAAAGCAACACAGTATAGAGAGGCTTGGAAACTCAAAAGCTTAAAAAATCCAAAACATACAAAAACCTCCAAAAAAACTCAGAAAAAAAGCACCACCCTAAAATTGAAGTCAGTGCCTAGGTGAAAATATTTATTATTTTTCCAGTAGAAAGTACTGCTGGGAAGTGGGAAGAAGTCCCATTCCTCCACCGCCCTGTCACTCTACATCCCGTAAGCACGTCTTTGCAGTCCCAGTCCACGTTACTGCCCAAAACTTGGAGAGGGACTTAGAGATCCACCCAGCATTTCTACACACATCAGCCTCTTTGATCTAAAATCCAGAACCTGGCATACTCACATCCCACTTTGAAACTTTCACATGAATAGTTTGGGGCTCAAGGACAGTGTATTTCACTATCCAAGCACGCATGGGGAAGAAGGGAGGTGCTGCAAAGATTTTGAGCTTTTTCTGTTAATCCTTTAGCAGGTAAATCCTACTGCTGTCTCCATTATTCAAAGGACTCAGCAGCAGCCATGTCTGACTGCTCTGGTCCCAGGTCTGACCTGGCAGCACAGCTCCAAGGTTTCTAACCCAAAAGGTCTTTGCACAAACCAGGCAGGAGAAAAAGGGAATTGCTGAACTTAACTAGCCCAGCCCACGGCTGTCCAACTAAACAAGTACTCCTGGGAATTCTATAAAATATCACAGGACTCAGCTCCCAGCCAGGCTACAAAGCAGCTACAGTAAGGCTGGTATTTACTGTGAGGTCACTGCCTTTCTTAAGGGCCCCATAACCACACAGCAAAAAAGAGAGAAGGAAGGAGACCTTGGTAGGGCTGACAAAACCCAGGGCGTAAGGAAGGGCAAAGTGAGGAGCTGTGAGATCCTGCAAAGTTTTGGTCTCTCCCTAAGTTTTTCTTCCAGCTGCTGTGAAATGTTGGCTGGTGGGATGAAGAAGGGTAGGCCTAGATAGCTCAAGCCACAAGCCCACTGGTGGGATAAAATGTGCGAGACAAAGTTGGGTTGAGCAATGGAAAGTGAGAATCAGGACTCATGATTTTGAGCCACATCCTTTAGGGGAAGAATGCTGTTAAAGCAGAACACATCCTGCTGCATCACATATGACTACAAGCTTTTTAACTTTGAGTGAGACCCTCAGCTTCCCCAGGCTACTGTAAAGCAGAGCTCTATAGTGGTACTTGGCAGAACCCTCAGGATGAAGTGAGGCAGTGACACAAAGTTCTACATTGCCTCAGTAGCACCACTGAATTTTCTATTGAAAGAGAAAAAACAGAGCTCTGTTGGCCAAGGAGCAAGTACAACACCTTCCAGTACAGTCCAGTGGGATGAAGAGCCTAGCACAATCACATCCACTGGTCTCCCAATGACTCCATCAGGGTGCAACAAAATACATTATTTCCTAACTAATATCTTGCAGCAGAGGCAGGAAGATATTTACGCATCCTGGCCTTATATTAAAACATATAGGGAGGACCAACAGAGACAGAAATTACAAGATGACACCAAATAGTGAAGGAAAGGTTTGAACTAGCCTGTAGGTAGATGGACAGCCATCCGGACTCTTCCAAGAGAAATTCAAGTGCTCAGCTGTATCTCAAGTCTTACACTTCTGGTAGAAAACAGCAGTGTTCTTTTAGTGATGCTGTTGTGATAAGCTTTAATTATATGAGAATCTTACCACTAGTTATGGTACTGTACAGTTTGCAAAGGTTTCATTGTGCAGCAAGAGCAAGATACCCTACATAACAATTTTTGTTTCTTTTGTGTTTCCTCTTTGTTCCTGGCATTCCTCTTGATGGACTTAGTAGAGAAATAAAAACATGACATCCCCTCACCCAAAGGCTGTTAAACTGGAGCATAAATATCAGCATACGAAGCTCCCTGGAACTGCTAGGTTCTCTTATTTCCACCTAGACTGAAAGCAGAGCAAGACCACTTGTGCTGCACTCTTACAGCTTCCAGATCCCACATAACAGTAAGATCCAAAACACAGGGAGAGAGCAAGCCAGCCACATGATCCTGCAGCTGAGAATGAATACATGGAGGGCAAGTTATCAAATGTTATTCTATTTAATCAAATTGCTTCCACCTCACTTGCAGCCACACACTTTCTGCACCCAGCACAGCAGAGCCATGCTTTAGAAAAAGTAAGTCAAGCCATCTTTGAATGGTTTTCCGTTCCTCAGTCTTCCCTTTTCTTGCCAAACCTGAGTGCAGACTTTTGGACAGGGAAGCTAAAATGCAGTGCTGCCTAGCAACAGCCAGGGACTTTCCACGGCAGCCTCTCCTCATCCTCCCTCTGGAGACCTCCACGTCACAAGCCAACCACGGGATGCAGCAACTCACTAACTCCTATTTACAGATACAAGGCAGAGCTGAAATACCATTTATTTAGTTACTTGACTTGCAGTAGCCTAAAGCAAGGGAAACCACCTATAAGAAAGGTGACATATTCAGTTTAGTAACCCTGGGATCATTCCTAACTACTACACCAGTGTGAAAGTGCAGTTTTATTTCCTCAAGCTATTTTCTGAGAGTTATGACAATGAGCAGAGCAGAGATTTGTCAAAGGTCATGGAGGATATTAGTAGCAGAGCTGAGAATAAAACCATAGGGTATGGTTTCCAAAACTTTCTTCCACCTGCAGAAAATGAAATGGAAGAAAGAGGCAGTGTCCCTACTTCAATTAAAAAGTCTTTCCTGCTCGTCTCCAACAGAACTGCTGACATCAGAGCTGAAAAATACAACTTGGGAACACTATTATTTGCATTAAAGGAAATTTATTTTGCTATCTACTGTGACTTCTACTAAAAGGAGGAAATGGCAGAATTAAGGAAATGTTAAAGCCTTTTTGAGGACACAAGGGTTATGCCTTGCTCTAAAAGTAAAGCTGAATTGAAACACTTTAGGGTTAACTCTCGAGAAAGCAGCAGAATCAGTTCAGACCAAGAACCCACTCACCAATCTCACCTCCTGCTCCTAACTCAGAGACTCTCTCAGTCCTGAGCCTGGATTCAAAAGAAAGTTGCAGGGACTGGAAATAACAGAGTCACATATTCACCAAATGAAATGTGGTAATGAACCCCTGATCTGCCACACATGTGGCTTTGCTGGACATCACTGCCACATCAAAATACCCCCCTTAGAGCTGAGATGAGCCACCAGCCCTGTTTCTCTTGGAGCACATCTCCCCAGTCCAGCCTGGCTTCAGAAAATACATCCAACTGCTTAAGCAGCAGTGCTCCAAGTCCTCCAACAGTGACTTGAGCAGTTCTGAACTAACCCAGAAGGAAATGGTGAATGCCTGCATTTGCTTATGCGTGAAAGCTACCATAGAACTATTCTATACAAACTGCACCATCCAGATGACTAATATATATTATAATCAAAACACTGGCATTCTTAATGCATCCTAGATCACGCTGGGAATAGTGATATTCCCAAGATGAATGAATTTATGTTACATTGCTGCAACAGTTCAAAATTAAGTATTTAAAACTCTGTCAATGCACAGTTTAAAGACAGGCATCACAACTTAATTTGCAAATGTTTAAGAGTTTGAACAAACTCTTAAACCAGCATACTGTGCAAAATATTTTACATTAATAGATATTAATAAACACCTTTCACCTTACGTCTGCTTTTTATATACACATTTCTGGTTTTATAAGAGTTTCATTTTCACTACCTCCACAAGACAAAGCAACTCTTTTGTCCATTAGTTTTGGAGGGGTGTTAATTGCTATTATTTATTTAGTTTTATTATCTGGTCACAGTTTTAAACTTAAGGGTTTAAAACTGTCCAGAGTTGGATGCAGTTTAACTACTGGTTTTCTTAAACTAGTTTAGCCTATTTCAAGCAAGAGAGCTCAGGAACTCTCAATTTCTTAATATAACTCATCATTTAATGACATACTTCATCAAATGCTATATACTGATATACAATCAGCTTGTGACAATATAAGAATGTTGCAGGGATTTTCACTTGCTTAATGCAAGAAGTTTCAAAATAAAAAAAAATAAAAAAAAAAAAAATAAAAAAAAAAATCTGTATTCAGTAACTGTGCTTTAATTTGACTCAAAGACCAGACTTTCCAAAGAACATCAAGCAGGCCAGACATCTGCCTTTCTTTAGTTTTGCTCATGACCCTCCACAGGACAAGTGCACTTTAAAGATATGCACACTTCTGTTTCTTGTTGACATCTTAAGGCTCTTGACAGGATACAAACTCTAAACAGTCCAAATTTTCAGAAAAAGCCTCCTCAGCTCTATTACCCCCATTTTACTTCTATGCTGTTAACCCTACCAGCCAGCTTCCCAGTCGTCCAGAGTCTTCCAGGAAGAAGGCAGACCCAGCTTTAATTTCTAGCATAGAAACAGAGAAACAGAATGATGATATGATGATGTTTCTTGCTTTGTCCAAAAAAAAAAAAAAA
>VWZS01002827.1:42891-90310 GCA_013397075.1 Rhabdornis inornatus
AAAAAAAAAAAGAACTGAAAGAAGAAACAGCACAGTGTGAGGAGAAATGGGACTCTAAGTCACAGCAGAGGGCTGATGAAAAGGGAAAAACCATGCCCAGTGATGCAATGTGCACAGAGAAAATTGCCTCACATCAAGGCAGGGAGGCAGCTCCATGGCCCATTAAGCAGAGGACTGAAGGGGCCTCAAGAAGACACATCTTGGGACAGCAAGGTGAAGGAGATGTGGGTGCAGAGGCAATGCCTAAATGTGAACTCCAGCTCAATGCCAATCCCATTACACATGGTGAGCCAGCCAGGGAAGCACAGTGTTATGGCTCTCCTCCCCTGGAAGGCATTTCAGAGCAAAAAGCCTGCCCCATCTCCTTTCCTAACAGCCCTCAGAGCCAGGTTTTGGGCAGGAGGAGCAGCTTTCCCCAGCAGCCAGCTGCTGATGAAAGCCTGTCCTGGACCACAGCACTACTGGGGCAGGGAGAGCTGCAGAGAGTTAAAGCACAGGGCAGGGGTACAGCTGCAGCACAGTGGGCAGATGAGGTCAGGTTGCTGCACAAAGTGGCCATTGTGCAGCACACTGTGGCTGCAGGCTTCTGCTTGACCGGGTCCCACCTTGGTCCCACCGGGACAGCACAGGGGCAGGAGGGGGGGCCCACAGCTGCTCCCACCAGAGCAGGGAGGCACATGCAGGTAAACCACAGCAGCCTGATGCTGCTGATGTAGCACAGTGATCCAGCAAGGTCCCTTCTAGAGCACAGGCTAAATTAGAGGAGGGCCATCAGCTGCCCCCAAAGGCAGTGCTTACACAGACCAGGTGTGAAACCCCAGCACAGCCCTGGACACAGCTCAGTAGCAAGGCTGAAGCTTTCAGGGTTTTCCCAACACAACAGCTCTGTGCACCTTCAGGCTTAAACATCACAGCCCAGTGCCCTCTGCTTTAGAGAAATCCTCCAGCCAGGAGAGCAGTGTTTCATGCCCACGTGGCAGGGCACAAGAGAGCATGGCCATGGTTGCTGTCCTTTTGCCAACACAGTGATGAGTTTTCTACAAAGAGCAAAGCCAGGTCTGCTGTCCCAAGGAGTTTAGGAAAAAAAAAAAAAAAAAAAAAAAAAAAAAAGCTATTTTGTAGGTTGATTTTGGACTGGTGTTTTTAATTCCTTGGCACTGAGAAGTGCTGCTAGGACATGAGCATCACCTCTTAGCCCTGCAGTACAAAAACTGTACAGAAAAAAAAAGTAAATCACAGGCTCCTCCTTACTTCTTTTAAACTGAAGCAACTCCAGCTGACACCAACCCCCATCCAGGCTCAGCTTCCCAAGCACACATGACTTAAATTGGCAGACAAACCAGGGGGCCAAGCTTTCCTAGCACGCACCTGAGGTACTCTGCATTTGCATCACCACGGATGCCCTGTACCAGGGGATCACCCAGATCACCCTGTCTGGGCCCAGGGGTGCAAAGCCACTATCCAGTGCATCCATATACCAGACACAGACACAAGCTCCCTGCCCAGCCTCTGAAGCAGCACAGCAACAGAAAGGCTATAGTTCAGCCATAGCTTTAAATTACAATTATCATCAGTCACAGTCTCCAGACTTCTCCATCAGAAGTTAAACAGCCTCACAGCATTTTAAAATACAGGCCAACCCAAATGGTTTGGCCAACAGGCCCTCCTACAAAAACAAACCCCAGCATCCAAACACTAAGCTGTTGTGATATTGTGGAACATCCTGAAAAGCCTCTTAACTCTTTTGAAAGTTATTTCTTGTTAATATTCAGTTGAATTAGTAATTCATGCTTTTTTTTTGCCACAGTCCATTTGAAGTTCCTTCAAAACATGAACACATTTGGTCTCTTAACATTGTCACAAGGGCTCCCATCTCTACCAAGATGAGAGGCACAGTTATCCAGGCAGCACCTCTGCCAGCAAGGGCCAAAAATCCACAGCCTCCATATAGTGCAAACACTGCTAGCTTAGTGCATCTGGACAAGGCAGCAGAGGAAATGCTGATTATTAAGCGATCATTGAGAACAAATCAAAATTTTTAAAAAGCCAGGCAAGGCCTTACAAAAAAGAGATGCACTGCAAGAACTTGCACTCAGCAAACAGTGGACCATGAAAACCAAAACAAAATAATTCCTGTGGTCACCAAAATGCTTTCCAACATGGTATCATTAATCACCTCATTTTGTGCACTACTGGGAAGGGTTCAGCTATCACTGCTGAAGAGAAATGGCTGAGAGCCTACAGCAAATATAAACTGGCAGAACAGCAAGGCAGTCTCACCAGTAACTGCTCTCTAAATAAGCACAGCCAGTTGCACTGCAGTCTAGAAATGTGCAAGTGATCACCGCAGAGTGGCACCAGGCCCCTGGGTCTGGTCAATGCCTGCTACAGAAGAGAGGGAGCTGAAGTCTCGCCAGCAAGGTCTGCCACCCGGCAGAACATCTGAACTCCCACTATTCCCAAGGCCCGGAGAACAGATTAAATTATTCAAATTACAGGCTCCTTTTTGAAGTTTTCCCTGCATATCACACTAGAGCCACAGCTAACAAACACTGCTACCTACTCACACAGTTGCAGTCTAAGCAAGCAGACTGTCTGCCTGCCTGTAGGTGACTCTGGTTTTCTACTGCTCCTCTTTGTCCTTTGTGGCATAGAGTTTCCAGATATACTCTGGACCTCTACAGAAACCCTGTCTCTTTAGGAACAGATAAAATGGGCTGTATTTGCCCTGGCACTTTTACCACTAGCCCTTTGATTGGAATCCGGGGATGGAGGAAGTGAACACTCTGTGGAGCATCTCTGGCTCAGCAGCCGCTTTCCCTGCTGGTCTGGCAAAGTCTGAGTCTGCTGATCTGCAGGGTACATCAGATGGTTCATCTATTCACTCCATGCCAACCCCAAAATCCCTCACTGAGTTTTCTCTGACGCCTGGAAAAAACTCAAAGCTCCATTTGTGCAGGAAATAGACCTGACCAAGAACTCCAGCACCTGTGGAGTAACAAAAATGTAAAGAAAGGGCAGGATTCATTAATTCCCTATCACTCATCTGCACATGCCAAAGCTACCAAAGTTCAAAAGTTGGGCTTGCCCCTCCTTCACACTGGAGTCTGTAAAAGGAGGAGGGGTGCAAAGGGACTGGGGGGTCTAGTTTCACAGCTGGCAGGCACGGTAGCAGCTCCTGAGAAAAAGCTTACAAAGCTCTTAATTCAGGGCAGCCAACGTGACCGTTTCCTCCCTTCCTTCCTGGCCTTGGCTCCAAAGCTGTCCACAGGGAATGTCCAGTCCAGTCTAACATATCATCTGATGCCTCTATAGTTTATCTCACTTCTAACTGAGGCCTTGGCTTGGACATGACTCCAAAGCCCTCCCTCCCCACAGGCTTTTGCTTCAGGCAGAGCTAGGGCAGAAGGCATATTGCCTTCTGCAGCATTATCCCATTCCCCTCATCAATGCTGCTGCAGCACATGGGAGATGGCAGTGCTGGGGGCATGGAACAAGCAGCCCCAGACTCTTCCACCCTTTGCTGTTTAAATGCTGTCCCCAAGTGCCCCAAGAAGGGGTTAAGACATCAACACAAGTCAGGCAATAGAGTAAAAGCAGTTCCCCTTTAAGTAGGGAGATACAGAGAGAGCTCTGAAAATCACACAGCTGTATACCCTGGGAAAGAAGAAGAAAAATACTAAAATCACTGTAAGGTACCAGCTCTTGCTAGCTGTGACATTACTGGGACATGGAGAGGAAGAGAATCCACAGATGGCTGCTCCAAACCCTGAGGACATAGGGATAAAAGTGTGTGCATTTACACTATCCTTGGGTAACTGAAAAAAACAAGACATTCCAAATGTTCTGTGCAAGCCACGGGGCCTCATGCACACCAGCCACAAAGTGAACAGCCAAGCATGTGGAACACCAGATTTCCAGAAGAGACTGCATGCTCACACAGGTTTGCCACTTGAAAGGTTAGATGTGTGTGCAGATGGCAAAAGGAAAAAATAGGCCAGAACAACCAGCTCAAAATGGTTTCAAGTCTAGATTTTTAAGCCAATTTCTTCCTGGTTTTGCACAACTAGAACATTTTAGATGTTCATATGAAGTTATGTTTAAAAGTAAAAATTCTTGGACTTAAATGCTTGTTTGTCAGTCCAAAACCCTGCCCTAAAGTTAGCACAAGAAACTTTTCAGGAAGTATAAAACCCACACAAGATCTACCTAATCCACCACAGAAAATATCCAGTAGAGATAGCTAGTTTCTCTAAGGAGAACGTGGAATATGTACCTTCTCATCAGATTTTTAGCCAGAGGATTGGTCTTAGCGGAGCTTCTCAAAAATAGGGCAATGTGAGATACACTCATTGCACTAAATGAAGAATGGTTTTGTCAGTAGCCTGGATCTTCACAATAGGAACCTCAGAAGGTGGCTCTGAGTTGCCTCCCATGCTCTCCAGCTGAGTGCAAAGGACATTACCCTGGGGGGACTCTTGTCTTGGGTTCATCTGGTACTGCTGGGAGCACTCACAAGTGGAACTTCAAGCAGAAAACACATAAGGTCACATCTTCAGATGAGAACTTGGATTCGTGGACAGCGGAGAAACTCTGAAAAAGCCAAAAGCAGACTGACTACATAAACAGCTTTGGAAAGCCAAAACAAGCCTGTCTCAAAGAAGCAAACATCCCAAGCCATGGGGCTTTGCTCAGGCTCTGGACACAGGGCAACAGTCTCTCTCCTTCTCCTCCCAGGGCACACACGTGTCATGTCTGCACTGCCTGCAAAGTATTTAAGCATATTCTCCTTTCACATGACTATGCCTGTTGGGGAAATCTCATGTGTTTGCATGAGCACACTAAAATAAACCAATACTACATCAGAAATTGGAGACCAGAAGATGATTAACAAACCTGAGATACCATTCTTGCCTACAAATAGACAGCCATGCAGTGGGAGTAGTACAACACTAATCACCACAGAGAGAAATGATGACGTAAACCAACTGTTCCCACATTCCCCATTCAATCACCTCCTTGTCCCCCTGCTCCTCTTCTCCACTGAACCTCACTTACACATCAGTGACAAGGGAACATGCTGAAGCAGCTAGCCAGCTAATAGGATAAAGGCCTCTTACTCCAGGGAGCTAATCCATTTATGCAGAACATAACTAATGACTGTGCTTGGAGATTGCTCTCCCATGCCCACATGCAGCAGGGCCTACCCACATGTGCCTGGCAGCACAACACTGCACAGCACACAGGGTCTTGCTCAGGTTCAGCTCTGGATTTTGGCCCATCTCAGGCTTACAAAATGGTCATGCCCTAGGACCAAGAGGCCTCCTTCACCCACCACACTGCAGAAGGGCAGAAGTTCAGATTAACTCATTAAAAAGAGACCAGAATGTCACAAGGCCAAGATCATTAGGATCCTCTGTGCAGAGGAAGGCTGATAACAAAAGCAAACGTTTACACCCATTTATATTAATAGTTTTGAGGATGTTTGAATGATTTGGATGCTTGCATCTGGAAAGCAAGTGAACCAGTGCTTCAGCTCAGTACAGAGTTTTATACAGTGATTGAGCAATACAGGCAAGTCTCACAGTTGCAGCAGTACTTACAGCTGCTTTCTGCCTCTAACCCTACCAGCAGCCCCATAATGAGACAGCAATCTGTTTTTTTTTTTCAGCTTCTGGTGGTTTACCCTTTCACTCAGCTCTAGAGAGAGTCCATAGGCTGTTTAGCACAACTGCCCATAGTAAGAGTCTGCAAAATGCAAACAGGACAAACTAGCACAGCAAGAATGCCTTTCACACTTCTTGTAGCAGTCAGGCTTGAATAGAACACTGGTGAACTATGAAAGAAAAGAGACAAGAATGCTAAAATGGTTGTACTATAAATCTTTCTGCTTAGAAAATATTTTTCAAGAACATCACTTTCAGTGCTCATAATTGCACTCATTCCACTAACAATAATTAGAAACTAATAGGGTTGGTTATGTTATTCAGAGGGCGACATGAAATTATATTAAGTTGAACATTAGTTAAGAGCTTGATTGGATAGCACACCAAATTCAGTACTACAGTAAAAATAAACATACCATGAACTCGCTGTGCTATTTCCACCAGAGCTCTGAACAAAGCACTGCAGCTTAGATTAAGACTCACTTTAAAGTATGATCAATATACAGTCTTATCATCCAGTCAGGTACACCATGTTCTTATGAGAGGTTTGTCTGTCTTTCCGGCACATACAGCAAACAGCAGCAGCAACAAACTCTCCTGAACAAACTCAGGGCATTGCCTGACCCACAGCGGCTCTCCCAGCTGCAAACCACACCACCTGAAACCTAACAAGGCACAGGTTTATAGAAGTGAGAAAAATCAGACATCTGACTAGCTCTATTTTAAAGATATTTCTACCTATACTAGGCATTAAACGGATCCACTAGATTTGAAATTTGGAAAATGATTTTTAAAAAAAACTCTTCTTTGTTTCTTAATCATAATATGCCCATGTACCATCATGGCAGAGCCTATAGGATTGTTTGATGAGCCTCTGAAGTCACAGGCAAGATAGGGAGTTTCTAAAGCCTCCACAGGTAGACAAATTTTTATTTTGTTTCTGCTGTCAAAAACAGCATGCTTACAATAAGATTGCAAAGTAACTTGCAAAGTATTTTAGGGTTTTATTCTTTGTACAGCAGCTCAACCTGTTTTTTTTTATAATCAAACTTGTGAAGGTGAAAATACAGCTTGCAAGCATGTGCGGGGATTTTAAAGCACGAGCATGTTTTTGAATTAAAAATACTGATTTTCCTAGTATAGACATGACCACAGACTTCATTTACATTAAGTTCCTAACACTCTAGGCAAAGCTCAGTTTTGAAAATTCATTCATATGAAACTGCTTTGCATTAGTAGTCGAAGTCCAGCAGGAAACCAAAGATTGTTTGCAATGAGGAAAACCAGCAAGCTTCATAGAGTTTCTCTTAAGTGTCTTCATTTGTGTTTTATTTTCAGTTTACCTGTGGCCCCCAGGACACCTATATTTTTGAAATCTTTAATTTAGGAAAAGCATTGTTACATGGTTTTTTTTGCTTGAAGAGGAGAGTTTGTCTCTCCCTTATTGGTCATCATTTCTTCAAAACAAATTGCAGCCCAACAAGAAGAGTATCTGGGCTCACAGCTCTGGAAAAGGGCAGGGAGTTTTACTAGGGAATCTGCTCTGGTTTAACTCAGTCTCCATCTACATGAGAAGTACATGCCTCTATTGAGTGCCTCCCCCTGTGAGATGAGCTGTGGACCAGTGCCCAAAACTCCCATTGACATCAACAGGCTAAAAGAAAGCTCGAGCAGAGCCCAGCAGTGCAGTTCTCATGTGAGCCAACAATGGAGAGGTTATTCAGAGCTAAGGCAGAAAAATCAGAGCTAAACCCCTGCCCACGCCAAGGACAGCTGTGTTGTTGACAGCCAAGCTGGCTATTCTACCACTCCAAAGCTTGTCTCAAAACCAGCATTTCCTAGAGTGTTTACTCTAGTCACAGGCTTGGCCTTAAAACCTCGGCCAGCTTCTCCCTATTGAGCAGTAATGGCTGCTGCGTTTTTAAGATTCAGACATGCCCTGGACAAGCTGCTTGTTCTCCATGTGTGGTGACAAAGTGAAGCACAAATGCCCAGCATTAATAGTTAATCAGCACCATCACATGACTGTCCTGTTCCTGCTGTTACCACGGTCACACTACCACCTCACTCCTTCCTTCCCACCCATGGGCAGTGCCCCATGGGAAACTGCAGGGTGCAAAGCACACCCATGTCACCTCTCAGACACCAGTGCCAAGCCATGCTGGGCAAGAAGGGTGTTCTGCTTCACAGATACAGAGCTAAGCAATGCCAGGGGAAAGCTAAGGAAAAACAAGCTCTTGTTTTCTATTCCTTGCTACCATCTCCTCTGTATAGTGCTTTGAACAAGTCTATAACCATCTGAATTCTAAGCAATAGCAGCCCCTGTTATCTTCTGGCTGCTGAATTCTAAGGAAATTCAACGCTTAGTGGTGGTAAAGTAGGAAGAAAGAGGAAAAAAACCCTAATCTATCTCTACTGCTTATTTCAGTTTCTTAACACATACAACACAATCAGAAAAGCAAACAGAAAACTTCCAGCATCAGATGCCCTCTGGACTATATGACGAATAATCAGATGGGTTCTAAATAGCCATTTACCCTCTCCAGTTTCCTCAAGCCACTTCACTGGCCCTCCAAAGAACTAAACTGTAAGGCTCTCTCCTTTTCAGAGGTTGCTACCACAAGCAAAAGATGCAGCTTATTACGCCTGAAGAGAGATCCATTCATTTGCAGACCAAATACAACTTGGGCAGTGAGAGCATATGGTGGAGCCGCCTGCAGACTCCTTCTCTCCCCAGGCAAGGATGAGATATTTGTATCACAATGAGCCACATGCTGAGGGAGGAGTGGGCAAGGAGAGGTATCTGGCCAATTCAACAGCCACACTGGGACCAAACCCAGGCAGCCCCTCTACTCCAGACACATCAAGACTGGGGGAGGTGAGGACAATCCAGCCCTACTGCAGAAGGGGAAAGTACTGTAGAGAAAGTCCTGACCTTCACTTCCAAGCAGCATCTCCAAGCTGGCATTTCTGAAAAATACACACAGATGCAGCAAAACTTTTTAATCTGTCAGGCTCTTGAGATTACTGGGGCTGAACTCAGCAGCTGGGAAACAACAGGCCAACATTATCCTCCCACACAGTACTGTGTCAAAACAAGAAAGAAAATATCCTTCAGAAAACCTAATTTGAAAAGGACCTGCAGAAGTCAACACACAAGAGGTAGAAAAGTGATATGCTGCAGGATGGCCACCTTTGGGGATCCAATCCAGCACCTACTCCAACTGCTGCTCACCCCACATCCAGTCACATTTTAACCAGTTGTGTTGTTGCTGCAGTTAGGAACCCTCAGTTTTGCTGAGTGATGTTTTCTGTGGCCAGCTGGCAGCCCACCATAAAACACTGCCAGTAGATATGGGAGACTGGGCTTTTCCTTCTATTAGGTCAGTAGGAATCATTCTGTTTTGTGCTTTGAGAGCAAAATGCTAGAGGTCAAAACTGCAACCTTGTCCATTCACATGCAGAGTTTCTGGCAGTTGCTTTCAGGTGGAAGTGCTTCACCTCCTTCCTGATTTGCTCCTCCCAGGCCTACCTAACCATCAGTCAGACCAAAAGTTCAAGTCCTACACAGCATCACCAGCATCACTCAGGACTTCTCTCTGAGTCACATCCCAAGGCCACATGCCAGTGGTGCCCATATACCCATTTGATCTCCTCTCTTTGGACTACAGCCAAAGACTCAGCTCTAGTCTAATACCTTCTTACCAGGCTTTAGAGCTTTGAGAAAAAAAAAAGAAAGACAGCAGGGTTGGGAAGGTAGCCAGCAAGCCTGCCAATCTAAATGATAAGCCCTTGGCTTTAATCTCAGGCTCATAATTTTCTGCCACTGGTGCCAGGTGCTATTATTGTCCCTTTTGGAATCTTAATACAACAAAAATACTCTCTCTAGCTCTGTCTCCACTATTCTTAACCTTCCTATTCCACAGATCTCTACTGCCTCTCAAACCTCAGCCACATCAAATTTCCTTCCCTCATCTTCCTGTTGCTCAACCAAGCTCTCTGGTGTTCTCCAAATGACCCTGACCAACCTAATCCCTGCTCTCTTTCATGATTCACAGCAGCACCTCAAGGAACCATATTTCATATGTCTCGGCATATATTCCAGCTTCTGGCTCACCATCCCTTGGTAGTCTAGATGGATATATTCACCAGCATGCAAGTTTCCAGGAAAAGGCAGCAAAATTACACAGCCACATACCCCAGGAAAAAGAGACTGGTAAGTATCTCCAGATAGAAGCTCATTTGTCCATCTCCCTCTTGAATTGTTGCCCCTTTGCACATGTTACAAAACCAGAATAAAAAGTGCACTGAGACAAAACAAGGAAGGAGAACATCAAGGGGGAAGAACAGAAGCATTTGGCTCTAGGAATGGACAACACATTCTGTGCCAGGGCTCACACAACAGTGGAAGAGGTGCAAAGAGAGGTGTGTGCTCAGAGTGAAAGCATACTAGCAGCACACCTGAAAGGTGAACACAGTATCAACAGATGCCATGGGCAAGGCAGAACAGGAGTGGACTTGCACTAAAATTAATTCTATATTTCAGCAATGCACAGAGAACACACATCCTCATGAAGAAGCTGTTGACGTACAGGCTGCATAACTTCCAGAGGGCCTTTGCAACCTCAACCATTCTGTGAGAATGCTCTAATCTCTGGTACACTGGTTGATGGGGAGAGTTTAAGAATAGGACTAGATTATCCTGCCTGCCTTGCCTTTGGCATTTACAAGCTGGCAGCAAGATGAACCTTGCCATCAGCAAAAAGGAGGCATAGTCAACTTCCTTGCCTCCCTCAGGAGGAAATAATTATGCTTTCTAAGAAGCAACTAGGCCAAGCTCTACATGGGTTACTGTTCTCTTACATTCCAATTCATCCAGCTGCACACAGGCACCTCCTAATGTTTTTGCATTAATTAGATAAGCATCCAGGGAACACTTAGGAGACACAGAGACAGAGGCATCTGCTGCCTGGCAGAGTCATTATCATCTCCTTGGGACTAGGTGGAGCTCCTCGTGCTTACCCTTTCTATTGAGTCTCTCTCTCCACCTCCCAGACAGCATGTTTTCTCTCCACCCTCCCTCTCTCCACCTCTGTCAGACTATCAATGTCTAACGTCACCAAACTGGACATCAACTGGCTGGCACTGAGCCAGTCTTTACAACAGAGATCAAACCACATCTCAGCTCCTCCAAAGATGCAAAGAACAAGACACCTGTACCATGTCCCATCTCCCACTCATATAGTACATGTCTAGTGCCCCAGAGCCTCCCACCATGGAAGTACATCCTTGCAGGTGAGCAGACCAGACAATGTCATTGATCATGTTCAGCCTAAATTTCTTCATACTAGGACTCCCTTGCAGCAGCCACACACAGCATTTGTTTGCTGGCCATTTCAGTGCCAAACACTGTCAGGGTTGAGATAAACAGGCATTTCTGTGCTGGAAGAACAGCTGCTGCAGGATATCTCTGGGGGGTGAAAAATTTAAGCAAAATTGCAGGAGGTTACCAGAAGCAGAATTTCTCATTCTGTACTGATGTAATCAGTTTCTGCAATACTTTCTTTACTGTGTTGCTTCAACAAGCCCACAGACAAAGCACCACTATGGCCCAACTTCACACACCTGAGAGACAAGTTCTGGTACTAGGCCCCTTAAGAAATGCTCAGCACAGGCCCTGAACTCCACTCAGTCACCCTGGAGAGTGAAGCCTGGGGCAGAGACTGTGCTGAAACTATCACCAGCACCAGATTTTCCAGCACCCTCCCACCACAGAGAAGCTCAGATGGGCAAACAGATGGTAACAATTCTCAGGAACTGAAAAGGCTTGGATTCAAATGGGAGGCCAAGAGGTGAAAAGGACTCATGAGCTCACACGTGGAAGCTATCTGGAAGCTATTTGTCAAGTCCTGGAGAGACATGCAAGGGCAAAACCCAGCTGTGCTAAGGATATGGAAATCTCACCCTGAAGCCATTAGCAGCCCAAAGCCCAGACCCCAGTGCACCAGGGTCACACACTGGGTCCTTGGTCACGCGAGGCAAGTGCTGTTCTGCAGCCTCTGTGCAATCAGCATTGACTCAAAGGAAGTTTTCGGTGCTGATCACCTCACCAATGCCCAGCCCAACCATAATGCCAGCATTGAAACAAACAGAAGGAAGATGGTCTTGATATTACACAGCTAAGCCCAAATCAGCTAAACCCCATCAGGCACTATATCCAGACCATTCCAGTGTCAAATGGAGATGAAGATCCACTCATTTGTCCTGCACTGAAACTAGTCACCCACAATGAACAATCCAAATGTTAGCACAGGATGCATTTTTCTCTTCTGATAGCCTTTTTCATCCTAGCACCTCAATGCATTTCAAAGAATGCACTAAGCCTCCAAAAGAATATGGTATTGACAATCTGTAGAGGAAGCCAGATAAAGAGCAACTGAGATCACTTGGCTTGCTCAGCCTGAACAAGAGGAGACTGAAAGGAGACCTCACTGCAGTCTAGAACTTCCTTATGAGGAGAAGCAGAGGGGCAGGCACTGCTTTCTTCTCTGTGGTGAAGAGTGACAGGACCCAAGGAAATGGACTGAAGCTGTGTCAGGGAAGTTTGGGTTGGATTTAAAAGGTTCTTCACCCAGAGGGTGGTTGGGCACTGTAAGAGGCTCCCCAGGTTAGCGGTCATGGCACCAACCCTGCCGAAGTTCAAGAAGCCTTTGGACAACGCTCTCAGGCACATGGTGTGATTCTTGGAGCTGTCCTGTGCAGGATCAGGAGTTGGACTTGTGGGTCCTTTCCAACTCAAGGTATTCTATGAATTTCTGATTCTGTCTATTCATACAAGCAGCCAAACCACTGCAGAAAGCTCTGAGCAAGTCATGAAACCTATCTAATCACTTTGCAGTGTACCTGGAAATATACATATATACCCATACTCTCTGCCTTGTACTTCAAAATTATGCTTTCCATATCAGCCACCTACCCACACAAAGAACTTGGACTGCTTGTTGTACCACACCCAAAGCTGCTCTCCCTCCAAGAGCCCTCTCTCCCTGCAAATGCTACACTCTGACTTCACAAGCTTCTGTAAGCAGATTTCAAAGGTGCTCCTGGCAGCCCCACTGAATAGCACAGGAGGATCCTTTACTTCCTTTCTGTTTACACAACATGCCAAGACCAATTAGTTCCCTGGGAATGAGCTCAGCAGCTACAAGAAGTCTTTGTGACACCCTAGACTTCTTTATGCTTCAGGTGAACCTGGTGTCTTCACCTAGAACCAAAGAATGTCCATGCTCTCCTTGACCTTGTGCTCTCAGCATTGCCAAAAAAGCCAGATATGCTAAAGGGGCAGCAGCCATGCAGAGTGACAACAGGCTTCTTTAAATAGCAAGTGGTTGGCAGCAGGGCCTGCATGCAATGATGTGTCTGTCCAGGGACCATGACCAATGGGTGCTGGGAGAGGGCATTCACTGCAGCAATGTGAGTGTCTGCACAAGCCAGGGCATTTCTGCCCAATTAGGGGAAAGAATAGAAGCCTTCTGAGCTAATTTTCTAGTTCTTTGGAGAGGTGAAGACAAGCATGCATTGAAATATCCTCACTCAGCCTCAACAGGGAGACACTGGGTGGCCAGCTGACCAGCCAGGGTGGGAAATACATCTGCCAACAGTCCAACTCATGTCTGGAACACAAAAAGACTGAATTACTGTACCCTGTGAAGCTGGGAAGGCATAAACTGGCATCTAACCAAAATGGGGCTATTTAAACCTGCTCCTGGTACAGCCTTCCTGCTGCAGGAGGCTGAACAGAAAGGCATGGATGATGGAGACTTCCATTTATTCACAGGCCAAGAAGGCAATTCCCTAACTTCTTAAAAGCACTCTGATTGCCTCCAACCCACTTGTCTCCCAAACTTGCTCCTCTTTTGTCCCAAAAGGCACCAAATCACTGGAATACAGGGAGACATTTGGACATGCCACTGACGCATGGGAGGAAGCAAAATCTTCTTAAACATCCAACACAGAGCCACTCTACACCACAACACTCTGGGCCAATATTCCATCACCATCCAACATAAACAGAATTTGATGCAAAGCACTTGGCATCTCTTCATCCACCCTTGAGTTACCCATACCATATCACACCCCCAAAGTGCCTTCTTATCTCATAACACATTTGCTTCAGGCACAAACTCATCTTGCCTGATACTCTTTGTCATCTGTCAGCAGCACAGAGCTGCAGGAATGGGAAGTAAGGCTCAGGGATAAGAGTGAAAGCCACATCTGCTGCTCAAAAAGAAATGTCTAGCTGATAAACTTTTCAGCTGTGTTCTCATGGGCAAGCATCTGAGAGCAAGGATAAGAATCACAAAGGAAGAAAAGCTTGATGTTTGGAGCCCAGATGAAGCCTTAAAGTAGCCTGTTTAATATTAAAATTCCTCACGTGCATTGTTTACCTGACTAAGAAACACAGGATGCCACACACTGCCCAGTCAGTCAATAAGAGCCTTTTTTGTTGGGAAAATGGAAACAGACCAAAAAACAAACACCCTGGTCCCATTTATGTTCCCCATAAGTGGGGAATGGGGGTCCTGACTGATTTTCATAGGAGAAATAAGTACAGGTAGCATGCAAAGACTCATCATAAAGCTTCAAGATCTTACTGGCTGGAAGTTAACCAATTAAAATTCTAAAAATAAATACAAATTACCCAATAAAATATTCAGGCTGCATCTCAGTTTGCATGTGTGTGTCATGTCATGTTGTGCCCTTAGTACACTTTCTTTCAAATTAAATCCACCAGCTATCCTTTCTTTATAACATGGGTTCCACAACCACACAATGTTATTGACATCCACAGTAAAAGTGTTATTGAAAAAACACACTGCCACCTCCACTCCAGATCTCAACTTCTTTTGCAAAAATCTTTGCCACAATTAATCCAGAAGTGTAGAGAGCAAATGGACAAGGAAGCCAATTATTCTCACAAGGTTTCCCTAGGAAAAAAACAACAGTTTGGAAAGCTTGTTTAAATTAGCCCCTAACCTTCTTCAATGCACTCCTAAACATAGTGCTGAAAGGAGCTCAAGGGAGAGCAGGCAGATGCTATGCCTGGGATCCAAGTCAGAGAAATCACCTGGGCCAAAAGAAACATTTCCCCATTTACTCATGTGCACTCGGAAAAAATAGAAGGCTGGGCACAGGCTTAGCAGCTTTCTTCTCTCATAAGGATGTGAGACTAATTAAAGTCTGTCAGTATCAGTAGAAGACTTGGGTGATGTGAAATGCAAGACTGTGCCTTTTGAATGTTCTGTGAGCAGAAACTTGGCTAGAAGGTTGAAAAGGGGGTGAAGAAAACTGTACTGAAAACACAAGTCTCTGCATTATGTATTCATGGGATGTATGCTGCCAGCAGGACTGAGAAAAACCAACAATGTAATAGGGAAATAGAAATCTCACTTTCAGAGATCTTAGAAAATAAATGCATGGTCCTTTCTTTTAGTGGGTCCATCTTGTAGGCTTAAAGGAAGAGTTGCAAGCAAGGTTAAAACTAGTACATCCAACCAACCAGAGGCAGTGAAATTCTTTCCTAATGAGAGGAAACTCAGAACTGAAAATAATTGTTTTTAACTTACTGCAATGTACCAGGGCCAGGAGATGCCTACAGATATCCTTCTAAACTGACACTACAGCAGTGCAAATCGGAAAAAAAATAATGAAGAGACATGAAATAACTAACTCTACAGCAAGGCCTTTAGAAAGAGAGGCGCCAGATGGGAACTGCACAGGGCAGCCTGCTCCATTTCCCAGGCTCTGCAGAGACAAGGCAAACTTCTAGCATTTCCATACCTCAGTCCCAGGCCACACTAAAATCCTGCAAAATCAAGAGAAACTGCATCTAGAGCAAACTGTAAGCAGTTTGTAAAGTGTTAAGAATGTAAAAAGCATTATTTTACATTGCTATAAAACTCCTAGGAGGCATAAAGAGGTCCAAGGAGGTCAACAAGTGTGAAAATTCCTATCATCATCAAGTTGACAACAACTTTCACCAAAGGCTCTTTTTATACATCCTAAGCAATTAATTTATTTTGGAGTAAGTGATATAGGTCAGATCATGGAAGCAGAGGTAACTTGATGAAAGCAAATGCCAGTGATTTTGTTCCTGTGCCATGCAATGAACTGAACAGTACAAGTGCTGCCTTCCTCACGGGAAAGCAAGAGAACAGCCCAGCTGTAGCAGGAGTCACCCAAGAAACAGTGCCTTTACCTCTCAGGAGGGGTATCTACACTTACCCCAATTTATCCTAGACAGACAGCAGAAGTACCCTGAAGATATGCCCACAAGAAGCAACCCTATAAGTTTACTGATCCTTCCTTTAATAACCCTTTTCTGTCTTTGCTTACCATACCCTTTTTCCAAGCAATGCTGCTTTCCTCACTTGAAGTTCTGCCTTACCTGCTGCATTTTTTCCAAGTCAAGGCTGGGCCTGCTGACCTTATCCCCATATCCTTGTCGATGTCTCTTACAGGGCATGACTTGTTCAAGGCCCGCCCCGACGCTCGTGAGGATTAAAGGTCCAGAGGCCGGGCTGCGCACCAGAGGCTGGAGTCTCTTGGGAGGGGAGGCACTGAACAGCACGGGGCTGGGGCTGGCGTGGAGGCCATTGCCCTGCTCCGCAACGGGCCGGAAGGACACGGCGCACAAGTTCTTCACTTCTTCGTCACTGGAGGAGGTGTTGTTGCTGTCGCTGCAGCACGTGAGCCGGCTGACCTGGGACCACTTACGCTTCTCCGCGGCAAACTCCCGGTTGATGCGCTCCAGCTCCTCTTCCGAGCTGTGGCGGTCAAGGCTGGCATGGAAGAGGGCCCGAACCTTGCAGCATTGGTTCTCCTGGTTCTGGAGCTGGTTGGTGGCCAGAGGAGTCAGGGTACAATTCCGTCTTCTCTCTAGTGGGAGGAGGAGATTGAGAAGTGGCAGAGCAGACCTGTGTCACACAGCCAATAAAATGGGTCTGCTTTCTCCTGACCTGTTGTTTTCATCTCCACCCAAGTAAACTTCTAAGCTGTTTCCCCACCTTTTCTTCCCCAGATGAAACACCCTCCAGCTGAATGCTTCCCTTCGGAAGTTTCCAGACCTTTGTTCAGACCAAACTGCTAGGTGTTGTCCCCGTTCAAACTATCACCTGGGAAGCCTAGTTCCAGGGAAAGAACATAGATCTGTCACCCACCTCACCTCCTTAAGGTGGAGAAGACATGAGCTTACAAGTGTGTTGCTAGGCACTTACCTCTAGCCTAAAACACTAACTTCTAGTGATCGGTTCTAAGGGCAGAAGAGCCAAGTAAGTTATGCTATTCTAAGCATTATCTTTATGGCTCAAATAAATGTGATATGGTTTCTGGAAATAAAAGTCCTCTATTACAAGACTTGTCACACAAGAGACACTTGTCACTTGTCTTCAGCCACAAGCTAGGCATGCTTTATCACTTCTACTGAGCTCTTTCTATGCTAAGCATACGGAGCAGGGATTTGAACTTTAACAGGACATGTCCTGTGGGTCAGGAATTGACTTCTGCTGCTTCTGCATAAGAATTCACTTGAACCTGGGCACAGGACATCCAATAGTGGCAAACTCAGTGTAACTTAAGAGATGCTCTTACAACAGATTTCATCTGCAGCTCTAAGCTACTCCATGTCAAATCCAAAAACAACAGCAGAGCATCTGTATCTTCTCTATCAGGCTCTCACTGGATGCAAGAATAGAGCTGCACAATACCAACAGTCTTGGAGGAAGGGAGAGAGATAATCAAATAATGAGTCCAGGGAAATGAAGAAACTGAAGGTTAAAACTCAAAATAGCAAGGATGAGGAAACCGAAAACAAAGATGACACAAGTGCAAAAGCATGGAATAGAAGGATAATTTTTTAGTCCCAGCTCTGCTGCTGGCACAATTGTGGACCATCTCTGCAGCACTGGGACTTTAACACATGATTAACAATGTCTGTTTCTGGTGGTGCAACTGATGCATCTGATAACACCAGCCTCTCCCTGTGTGAGCCTCTCCCAAATGCTTCAAAGGTGACTGATTTAATGCATCTGATTGTGGTACACTGGGGACTGAGAAGGAAGCACTTGCAAGAGCACAAGTGAAAAGAAAAACTGACTTCAGCCGTAGCATCTCAGGATCCTTCTATCTTCATCCCTTTACCTCTGTCGATCTGAGCAAGTTCCTGGTTCTCTCCCTCAGAGTCATCGCTGTCCTCATCACTTGGGGGATAGGAGATCTAGGGGACAAGGAGAAAGAAAAGGCTTCATCATGAGCACTGAACACTGCCCTGCTGCTGCCCAAGCCACTTCCCCCACCCTCCCCCTCTCATATCCTGCAGGCATCCACCCCACCTAACCACACACACCCAGCCACAGCACCTTCCTGTATACACATCCTCATCTCCCAACCCCAATCTCCCATCCTATCGTCTCACCTTCAGCAACACAGAACACGTGGCCTACTGCTGTTTCCACCAAACTGCACTGCCAGCTCTTTCCCAAGTACAATGAGCATATCCTGCCTTACACTTCCCAGACATGTAGCTTACAACCATCATGGCCTACCACATCCACATCACGTGGATAACTGAATCTCCAAAATCTCCACTGCCTAGATAAAGACACATCCTGTCAATAGCACTATCATCTTGCAAGGCACCCACAAATGGAAGTGGCACGTTAGCTTTAGCCATCCTGTGTATGTACCCACACTTCCCCCTTGAAGTTCACACACAATCCACCACAGAACAGACTCACCTTGCTTTCCTACAGGACAAGCCTGTAGTGTTCAATAGAAATAAAAGAAACATGATTTCACAGAAACACAGACAATACTGTTATGCTGTCCCCTCTAGGAGATAATTTACAGTACCACTGAATACCTTTGAATGCTCCAAGAGTAACAACAACTCGCATATTTTCTCAATATCAAAACTTTTCAGGAACGTTTGCTCTGTGTCAGCCAACGGACTTTAAGCCACTCACTCAAAACATGTCTAACACTGAACAAACCTGGCAGCTGCCTCTTGAGAGGATTGAAAGATCTGAAACCAAGCTTTTATAGGTCAGATAGATCATACTGCTTCTGAGTTTCCTACACAGAGGAAATCCTACCTACCTTGTTACTAAAGTAACTTTTGTTCAGCTGCATAGAGCCTACCTGGAAGTTATTAGATTAAACTTGTGAGCTTAGTATGTGTCTCTGGCAGCAGCCAAAACCAAATGAGTCAAAGGAAAATGCAACAGTTAGAAGAAACAGTTCTGGAATAACATGGTCACAGCCAGGTGAACTTGATTATTCCTTACACCTTTTTATTCGGAGTAACAAACATGCCCATCATTCTTAGCTACCTCAAAATACTTGCTCACAACATAATCCAGTGGCAATACAATTCAAAAGGTTACATGCTATGTTTCCATTTTACACGTTTCATGTGCTGTGCTTGACTTTTTATGGAAGAGGAGGCAAGCATGCAGCCGTTACACCAATTTGGATCCATTTTACCTCCACCAACCTGGGGAGATGTCTTTGTAGTGTTTCAGCCACCCAGAGATACAAAACAGCAGCTACACTGAACTAGGTGTCTATGAAAGACACACTGCTGATGCAGAGAAACAATAACAGTTGAGAAATTCTGAGTAATACTGAATTTGACAGCTATTAAATCAACACACCTATTTTGTAACCATCCTCCAGGATTGTTTGGGGCATTTTGTTCCCCATCAAAAGCATATTGACACCTTTTTTCCCCCTCCTTCTTTAAAGCTACCTTTTGCCCTTCTGTATTTACATTGCCCTTTGTAGTTTAAAGACTTGCAAGGAAGGTAAATATATTTTGATTTCTCATTCTCAAGTGTCAAAAGATAAATCGGGCAAGTCAGATTTCAGATTCATCCCCACTGCAGATATTCCTGAAGTAAACACAGGACACTGTTTTTCTTGTATGTGTTCACACACATGCATCATTTAATAAAGGCAGCTGGCACTGAGGAACACTGCCAAACACAGAGACTTCTAGCTGTCCCCAGAGCAGGTATAATACCTTGTTTGTACCATGGTAGTTCACAGAGGGGACAGCTGACACTGAGGTGCCATTGTGTAGCTGCTGTACAGACAGACAGAGGTCCTGTCTCTGTTACAAAAGCTAAGGCTTCCATTCTAACTCGAGAGGTACTGACCTTAGTCTGGGGCTCATTCCCACATAAAATCCTTTCATTTGGACACGGCAGGGTTTTCAGTGAGGTTTAGCAGCTCTGCGTGGGAAACCTAGCAGCTTCAGTTTCTTTACAATGTGAATGTCAATACATGGCATGGCACTGCTTCCAAAAAAAAGCCAATGACATCTAGCACATGCAGGTCAAACAGCTACTGTACAATGTCACCGGCTTGAGATGCTTAAGATAGGAGTTGGATTTGAGTCAATGACTGACATTTGAAGGTCTTTGTGTCTACCAGTCCTGGGCTTCCAAAATATTCACTCTTCCCTGTGCAAGTGCAATTTTGCCAGCCCTTGGCCTCATATGGGTAACTCTCCTCTACTGAGCCCTCCCCAGCCCCACAGGGAACCAAAGACCAATTCCCTTGTGAGTTGCCTTAAACACTTTGCTAGAGGCTTTCTTCAGAGCACCTGAAAGAAAAATCTTTCAGACAAGAGACTCTAACTTTCATGTCCCCCAACAGAGAACCATCATTCACAGCAGGCTAACCATTAATCTTGCAGAGCCGAAATTTTTTACCTGAGACTCCTTGCCACAATACCCCACACAGGCAAAGATTAATAGAAGATAAAAAAATGATTCTCTGTCTGGATAACAAGACTTTCCAAAAACTGAAGATCTACGGAATCAAAGACTAATGCTCTGACTAGCTGGAGATAAATATTCTCTCCCTTGACTCTTCCCAGGCTTTAACAGTAACCTTTTCCTAAACATTCAAAAATATTCACTAAACACAGCAGTACTCTGTTCAGGCCTCTAGCCTCCCTTGTACAGTCCCTATCACGTATTAGCCACAGATTTTCTTTTGTCCAAGGCAGTACAGCCCCATTTTCCTCAGAAATTCAGAACTGTGGCACTGCTGCAGCAGAAAATTCAAAAACTCCATGTCAAAAGTCTCACCAGATCATGGCTTCATTCACAGAACATCAATTGCAGAACTGTTTAGACATCTTTGTATCACAATAGCCCAAGCTCTTGCTCAAGCTAGAACAACTAGAAAACTTGCCAGGACTGTGCCCAACACCCTCTTCCTTAACATACAAAATTGAAGAGAACAGAATAAAATCTTCAATTCACATAGATGTGTCAATGTCTACAAGCTATGGCAGAAAAGCAGCCAAAAACCAAAAGACAGGTGGCCGTCCACCCTTGGGTCTTTCTTCAGTAAATGCATCAGAAAGATGGGGATCTCAGAATTACACCTGGATCCTTCAGCTCTGGCACCTGACGTGCCTTTGGTCAGGACAAGGACTCCTTCTGTGCCAGACAGAAGCATAAACCAACTTTCCCATGCATTTCATTTTTCATCCATCTCTAGTAAGGAAATGTGGGTTGGTGTAAAATAACCAGATGGCATTTAAGGAAAACTTAAAAGAGTAAAGCTTACACTTTTGAGGGAGTTTTAACATGAAAGACAAACTAGGAGATACAAGAAAAAACTAGAGACAGAAAAATATGTCTTTCTCATTACACTGCTGCTTGTCAACTGATTAATAAAGTGCAGTTGAAATTGCCCAGATCCTAAAGGGTCACATCACCCTCAAAGTCTAAAGCTCTGAAATACATCAGACAATAAAAAAGTCCCACTATGTCAGAGTTCCTCTTGGCTTGGCTTCCAGAAGAGAAATTTTCCTGCTATCATACAATCAAAAGCAATGACACTAAGAATCATCTGTGAGCTTACAAAGGGTAAGAAATCTCACTTCTAAGGCAGAATAAAACTCTCCCAACAGGCTTCACTTAAAGGCTGACTTGTCCTAAAAACCTAAAACACCAACAGCATAGTTTGGTGTGGTGGAGGTATATTCATGAGTAAGAGATAATACAAAGATACAACTGACCACAGGCAAACCCTTGTTCCCAGCTTGAATGAAGAACGCACACAGGCTGGAGGGCATCATTTCCAATCTCCCTCTGGGAGCAGGGGAGGGAAGGAAGGAGAGAGTTTACTTCCAGGGAGGTGGTTTGCCTGGCATTAGCCAATACTGCCTGTGCTGCACATATAAGGCTGTTTCTGACACAGGCTTGCTCACTTCACGCCGACCACTCCAGGGAATCTCTGCAACTAAGTGAAGTCCCTTCCAAGAGCCCTGGAAAGAGACTTTGCTGAGCTGGTCTCACACCCTGGTTCCTGGCACAAAACCAGAAAGCAATAGATGAGCTCAACAGTGACTACTGGTATCTCTGTGATGGGGAACTGATTTCCATTTCTTCAGACTTCAGACTGGAGAAATGAAACTAGTACTCACTCACCTCCCCCCTGCCACACTGCCTACAGAGCAGCTGCTACAGACATGGGCACCCTACAGCACAGGGCTCTGCTGCTGGCTCTTCTCCATCGCTTGGCTTTAGCAAAAACATATCACCAAATTTCCCTAGTGTTATTTTTCCAGGTCAACAACTGGTGAAGTTGCCATGAGACACTGCCTGATCTTGAATGAGGGAGGTGCCATCCTGCCAACTATAAGAAACTCTGAAATAGAGAGGGTTGGAAAACAAGGTAGATGATGAGACACTGAAAGACAGTTTTGAGCCATGGAACATTAGGAAGGAAGGAATGAATCAAACAAGCCTTCAAATTAACATGTAACTCCTTTCCCAATATCTCCTTTAATTTTGAGAGGTATTCAGTATTACAGGGAGAATTTATGCTAGTACAACAGGCTGGTTCTCTCCAAGAAAAGTTGCTGAGTCAGAGTTCAGTTCAATCTTCAAACATCCACATGCAAGATGTGACTGCCCAGGCTATATCTGGGATATACAGCTGGGGTCCATCAACAGCTGAACTCCCAGGAAGAACCATCCTGGTTTGGAAAAGCTTTTCTAGAGTATTTTTGACATGTTACTATGTCCCTTTTTAATTTTCACAGTAAGTCTGCCTTCAAACTCTATTCTCCATTTCCTTGCAAATGGCTACAATTCAAACCCAGGGCTCATAACCCTTGAACACGGTCCTGCTTGACAGAGCAGCTGTCTGAGTAAATGAAAGCAGGGATGGGCCAGTGGGACACAGCACTCCCTGAGGCCCTTGTTTTCTAAGCCCTACTCATGCCAAGGACAGCAAAATTCCTGTCGTAGGAATGCCATCTTCTGCATGGGCCTAGAGTGTATTAATTGTCAGTGGTTTCACAGATGTGAGGGAAGCAGAGAGCCACTGTACTCCAGAGTAGCCAAATCTGCCATGTTTTAATAGTACAGTAATTTTTGTTCAGTGCTCTTACCATTCTCATACACTGCCAAACAGTGACTGGCAACTCTCTGGATGCAAGTGGTGGCAGTCATTAACCAGAGAACATGGAAACCAAGCTTCTGTTCTGAGGAGCAATAACTGAACTGCATTTCCAGAAGCATAGGCTTAAATTGGGTTACCTAGATCTTGAAAGGAAGGCACAAGGCTTACACTGAACAGTGAGGATATGAGTGGTGCATGGGTGTGAGGAGGCACATGCATGGTCCTCTTACAGCTGATGCCTACAATTGAGACTCCTATCCGCTCTGGGTCTGTTCTCAGAAACTCTAGGCAAATATCATTACAAGACTAAAACCAAGATCGTGCTTTTAAATTCCATCCAAAATAGAAATAAGTACTTGCAAAGAGACCAGAACAGATTCAGTTCTACCAATGGTATAGGCACCCATATAGAGGCACACACTCCTCCTATCAGGCATCACACTTCCGTAACAACAAAAGACACAAAAGGAACGCTACCAATTAAAAAATTAGCCTTTTAAAGGCCTCCTAGGCAAAAAACACACAGACAGTTCCTTACCACCCAAAATATTCAAAATCTGAGAGAACCCTATTAAGTTTATTTATCTTCAAAGCCACTAAGAGAACAAGAATCTCTCTGATTAAACATAGCTGCAGTCATGTTTGGAGCCACAGTTTCCATGTTATAAATTTCACTTGTTAAAAATACAGATAAAACAAAGTCACTACAGCCCTCACTCAGCAGGTGGATGGGGTCTGGTAACAAAGGCGTTACCACAGAAATAGAGCCTTTAGTTCTTCAATTTCCTTCTTGACTTCCCAGATCACTGTGTTCCAAAAGAAGACCACTTCTGCAGCATGGAAGCAGGGGGAATGGCGCAGATCCATGCTGTGATATGTATCACGCTCATCTGTAGCAAGAATTTTTACAAAATTCTCAAAATATCCTTATGTTGTTAGCTTAAGAGGCTAATTAATGTTTATAGCTCTTACTACAAGTGACAGAAACCATACGCTCCTCCAACTCCACTACTACCTGCATGTAAGCTCACAGGTGTGCCACTTGCCAGTAAGTGTCCCACAAATCTCCTACATTCCTCCCACACTCAGCTTCTGCTCCATACACATACCCAGCACAGCCTGGCCTCAGGTGACAGTCACCTGCATGTGATGGAACCACACCATGAGTTTCTCAACAGCTCTGTTACTCTACTCATAGCTTTGCTGCTGCAATAAAGAGAGCTATGGCTAATTCCTACCCAAGTTTCAAGGATTCTCATGGAGGCCGGCGTTCACCTGTTAACTTTCTCATCCTTGAGAGGAGACAACATAGCTCAGATGAGAGCTAACAAAGAAAAAGGTTGTGAAGTGCTGGAAAGCATGTATTAGAAATAAGCAGCAACACAATTGTGATGCAAAGAGACCCCTTTGCAAAGGAGGTCAACTCCCTTGACAGCTCTCAGCTTGGAGCCCTGGGAATGCGTTTAAAAGAAGACTGGATGTGGCACTGGGTGCCATAGTCTAGTTGAGGTGTTAGGGCATGGGTTGGACTAAATGATCTTGGAGGTCTCTTCCAACCTAGTGATTCTGTGATCACCTGGCTCACACCTGGCAGGAGCAGCGCTATTCAGCAGCATTGACAACGCAAAGCACAGCAATCCAGAAAGACAAAAAGGACCCTGAAGGATTAAAGACCTTTACAGAGCCTCATCCACACTGCACTAAGATACAGTGACTTAGCTCCATCTGTAATTTACAGCCCATTTGCTGCTAAACTCCAGCTCCAAATAGATTAAAAGCATTTATCAGAGGCTGATAAAACTATTTATCAGAGGCTGAAAACCCTCTCAGACATACGAGGAAGACAGTACAAGGGACACCTAGAACTGGAGAAGCACCTATAATAGCTGATCTTATCTGGTAATGCATTTACTCAGGGAGGGAGGATGGGAGCTGGCTGCTCACACCAGTGCCAACCATTCCTGCCTTGGCCACGAGGATTTAAATACACCCCTCCTGACTCACAGCCCACCCCCACCAGCCTAGCTCAGTTTACTATATTGCTGCGATGGGAAAAGATTTCTTTGCACAGGCTAGCTTCTCAGGCAGTTTACAGCAACTCCTCAGGATTCCATGAGTCCTCTCAACCAGGGAAGCACGGCTGACAGCAGCTGGCATAAACAACACATCTGGTAACAGTTTTTCCATTCCCTACTCGAAAGACTCAGAGGGCAACTGCCTTTGCCCTGAGGTACTTCCTTAGCTGAGGAGAAGCTGCTTGTGTTGGGAGACCTCACTCGACACTCACCTCTGCTCAGCCATAAAGAGCTACATTAGCCACATTTGCAAACACAAGGAACAATGCCTTACAGTCAGGCTGGGAAATACATTTGGAGCACATGAGACATTTCAGGCTTCTCCTCCCCCCAAAATCTCACATCAACCCCTCTGAGTGCAAGCAAATGAGAGCCGTTTCATCTCTGTGGATTTACAACAAACTTCTTGTGTTTTATCAGAGAGCAAAACAGTAGGATAATCATTTCAGACCAGGTCTTTGATCCATCTGGTCAGGCACCTTTAAAGTAAGAGTTAGGAACATGTCATTACTTGCAATGTCTCTCACTGCGCCAGATTCTTTCCTGGTAAATATTTTGTGATTCCAAGAGGTTCCTAGTTGGGAAAATCTGACAAATGAGTTGTCAGATCATCCAACACATGGAGGGATGGGCTAGAAATGAGTCCACAAAGACAGAATTTGAATCACTCAAATTCAAGAATTTGAATCGCTCTCTTCTCCAATATATGGCACAGAAGGCACAAAATTAAATTTGTATGAGGTAGGTCCTAAACAAATAACAGGTGATCATTTGGCAGCACGTAGTTAAGGTGTGTAATATTTTGCCATGGGATGTCCTGGATGTAAATACCCTACACTGATTTGGTGGTGTAAAATGAACAGGTTTAGGTAAAAAAAGACTTACTGAGTTAAATTTTTAAGCTAATGTAGGAGGATAGGATACTGGGGCAAACTGTAGGTCTAACACTGGGATGCTCCTAAATCCCATTCATGGAAGAGGGACACAGAGCACCATGCATTTACTGGCAATGCCACAACATAAGGGGGATGCACAGCGCGAAGTGTGACAGTGTTCTTTCAGGCTCAATTCACCCCACCACAGTTACTGAGACAGTGTCCAAGCACCAAATATTAAATTAGAATCCCCATATATCAGTTCAGGGGCAAGATGGGAAAAGCTGCATTGCACTGCAGCCCTCTGCAAAACACCATTGAGGGGTTTCCCAAAAGTGATTGGCTCTGTCCAAGCCAGAACAAAAACAGTTCTCTGAGAACAAAAATCTATACGTGGAAGCTGCTGATTTTTCAAGCCTCTAAATTATTTCAGTTTATATGCTTCACACCAAATACCTCTGTTCTTTCCTCTTAATTAGCCTTTGGCCATAGAACTTTATTCCCTTGGAATAACCAACTCATAAGAATAAAGAAAAAATTATATTAAAAAAAAGAAACACACACAAGAATAGTCTGGCTGCAGACAACTGTCTGGAACAACCGCTTGGATTTGTGTGTAATAACTGGGTGACAGGATATGGAAGGATTATTTTATATTTTTCCAGCTTACATCCAGACACATTCTCAGCAAACTGGAGAACCTAGCTGCCTGTCTGGCACCTTTCCTTAAGATGGGGAATTCCCCATTCAACCAAAGGAAATTTTATTCTCATCTTACGCCCATATAGAGCTTGGCAGATTGTGTCATGCCAAGAAGTAAGGACATCAGTTAAATAAAAACCAGCATGCATCATGGAAACAATGTGACCCCGTTAGGAAGGAGTAACATGAGACAGATCACTGAATAAAATAGGTGTGAAGGGGTAGGATCTTTGTGCTATGAGCAGCTCAAATTGTGCGATCTCCCTGAAATCCTTGCTCAAAATCAGGTTTGTAGCCCAGACAAATCAATTTATCAGCTACCAAGCAATAGTTTGGTCCCTAGATATATCAGAAACCAAGGCCCGCCTATTCTCATTGTGGATATTTATGAATATTGAGGTATTTGGACATCTCACAAATACCAGGCATCTCCCATCCTTTCATAAATCTAAATTTAGATAAGAACCATCTACCTTGAAGTCAGGCAACAAACCTCAGGTGAACCCATCCATGAAATGGGAGACACAACTAATAAAAGCCTCCTCTGGAGACCTAAACTTAGGCACTGGTTTCCTTTTCCTCCTCAGAAAGTGTTTCAAGCCCTGAACTCACAGTTCTTCTCATATGGCCTGATGCTGGAACTGGGATGGGGAGGTGAATCCAGGCAAAGCTGCAGAGGCCTTTTCTCAGGAGTGTTTTCTGGGTACAAAGACCAACCAAACCAGTCATGGTGTTTGAGGAAGGCAACCCACAGCCTACCAGTCTGCCATGCCTTAGGGATACCTCCTCAGGTTCCACCGCATCTCCTCACTTACAACACTCATCTGAAGGGTGCATGCCAGTGGAGCACAGGCATCAATCTCTTCCCTGCACCACAGCTCAAGCCTTAGCAAGCTCAAGTTCTCTGCAGCAGGCTGAGCCTGGATGACGAGCTGCCTGGAGAAGAGGGTGGGAAACAAAGAAACAAGGGACTGGTCCACACCAGCTGCTTTGTAAAGCACTCACAAAATCTTCTTTGGGCTTTTAGCCCCTGCCACACTTAGATGACATTCTGCTATACTAACACAGAATAACTAGAAAGAACCAGGATTTGGATTACTGCACATGCAGCCATGTGGTGGCTTTGGTGCAAATCTACTAAAAAAGATACTTTCTTACATACGAGTCCAACAGGAAGTTTCCATAAGCATCCATGGTATTTCACCCTCCATGAAGCCATCAAGGATGGACCAGAGAACTAATTGTGTGAGTTCTTCACAAGGGTACTCTGTTGTGGCATTCCCATTCTGCTAGAGCTTCTCAATGGGACAACAGCAAAAGTTCATCTGGCTGAACACTTGGTGTGCTGCAGTGATTACAAAGGAGATTAAAAAAAAAAAAAAAACCTACTCACCATGTAAGATCTGCTCCCTCCGCCACATCCAGCTCCCGAGATGCCCCAGCCTAAAAGTGCCTGTCCTCCAAGAACTGAACAATTCAGTGTGATATAGAGACTGAGGAACATATGGACACCAGGTCTGTGTCCAAACACACCAGCCCATGGCAGAGAAGAAGTTATAATGGGCACAAAAAGCAAGAACATAGCAAGAGAGGGAAGAAATGCCTAGAGACACCCTGAGCTGTCCACCCCAAGGAGTGACCATGCCAATCCAGAAGAAACCTTATTTGAACTGTGTTTCACCTGCTTGCTGCATCCCCACAGCTTGGGCAGCCCTGTGCCCAGCTTGGCATGGAGACAGCTCTGCATAGGTCACACTGGGCCATACGTCCTTTACATCGACTTTCAGGCCTGGGTCACAGCAGAGTTCACTGCACAGGGAATGCTTTCAGTGCAGATATAGGTCACAACTAATTGGCTTTTCTCTAAATCCTTGCCTGGGTGTTCATGCTGAGCACTTGTGGGTGGTGCTGGTGCCCATTGACAAACAGCTTAGCGGGCTGGCTGCTGGTCTCCGGTGGCAGAAGGACAAACAGGCGCTGCCCACGGCCACGTAGAGCAGCTCCTGCGGCAGAACACGGCCGAGCACACGCATACCTGTGATGCTGGTTGCTAGGAAGAGCTGGATCACCCAGCAACCTGAATCCCACTCAACAGGAGAACAGGGGCTACAGATAAAGGCACGGGGGTGGGAGGGGCTGGCGCTGCCTACGATGTGTGTGGGAGTGTTATTTCCCACTGAAAAGGGAATGTAGCCCTTGGTCCCCATTCTGAGGAATCCCAATAACACTGCTGTGGCCCCAGGCATGCTCCAGGAACAGCCAGGGAAGCTGACCAGGCTGACACATTACAGCAGAGTGGTGCCCTGCCCACCCATCACTCCACAGAATCCTCCCAAGCAGATGCAAGCCTTGTTTTTCACTATAAAAGAAGGTGAACCCAATTTTTTGTAAAAGCCATATAATTAAATAATGTCCTGGTTCTGCTTTCTATTTTCACCTCAAATATGTGCTCTTTTCACGCTCAGGAGGACATTTAGCATCCCAAACAGTGCAACAAATTTGGAACTTGTAGGACAATGTACAACAGCAGGAAATGAAGAACTGCATTATCCAGCAGAGAAAAATAATCAGTTTTCACTGAAATCCCAAAGTTAAATACATAGCACTGACTTTTCAGAATTTAGTTTTTCATTCAAATAAAAACCAAGAATTGGGAAATACAAGGAAAAGTAATGAGATTCCTTTGTGCCTTTGGGAGGTGGACTTTTTTTTAAGCTAGTCCATCGTTTCCTATCAGTCACTAAGGCCAGCTGAGAGAATGTCTCAACAAACTACCCCAATGTCAATGAATGCCCCATCATGCTGTATTTGCAATATCTGCAATTTGTCTGAAGTACCACTCTTTGGGATTAAATCATTACAGGAGATCATCAGTGCTGAACGTCTGCACAGAAAAGATGACAACTCTTAAAGATTCAGACCTTCAAAGCCAAGTAGAAAGAATTGCAAACCTATTTTTACAATGCCTCAGGCAGAAGTCTCAAAAACCTAAGGCTTAAATGGCTGGGATTGCCTATTCTATTCTTTGCCTTAGCTAAGTAACTATCACAGCATTTCTAAGCCACTAACATACATATTTTCAGACCCAATTGTCACAAGCCTAACTTCAGGCATATTCACAGATACTCCAAAAGTCAAAATTGTACTTACACACTTAGATTCATGCCTTTGTGTCTTTCCTGCGATTTCAACAAACCAGAAGCATCTAACATAACCAGCTGATGTAACAGGAAGAAAAGCAAAGTTTCAATGTAAAACAGAGTCCTCCAGCTCTAGAGAAATGAACCTGTTTGCTGGCATCTGCTGAAAAACCCACCAAGGACAGAAAACCTGCATGCACCACAGCAGACAAAGCTACATTTTCCCTGTGCCAAGCTGAAGACAAGCAATTGGCCCAAAGAAAGGCAGAAATCAGTCTGTCCTCATTCATAGTAAACTTAAGCACTTGTGCAGATCTTTGAAAGTAATACCCACTGTGCATCAATAATTGTGCTAATTCACTCTTTTTTTCGCCAGAGGATAAAAAAAGTAATGCTCCCAGCTCTACAAGCTACCACAGGGACACTGACTGCAGGAGTCACTGCCTGCAAGCCTGAGGTTCACTTTGCACAGCCAGCTGAATCCCCTTCACACAGAGAAGATGGAGATGATTCCCAGCTGCCTGTCAGGGCTGGCCAGCCAGACCAGAGTCTCATAGCTGATTCCAGATACAGATGCCAGTAGAAAATAACTGAGATGACTTTCCAGCCCCCAGTGCTGTGTATGCACATGTGTGAGCTGCAAGGGTACATGAAGAGAACTGACACAGTGGCTTTGTCAGCACCTAGTACACAATTCCCTTTAAGCAAGTGTAAGGCTAAAGTTATGTAGAAGAGAAATGCAATTCTCTGTCACCAGAACACTCACATATGATTTTGTATCACTGATCTACATTAAGGAAGTAACAAACATGTCTATATTATCTCTGCCCAAGACCAAAGTGAATATGCCAAGTACATAAGTAATTTAACAACTTTTGTGGATTAGAACATCAGTTGTATCACCTCCAAAGTTGTTTGTGTCAACAGCAAAGCTGGAATGAAATTGCCACCTTTAAAGTGCTCAGTTTTCTTTAGCTGCATGTTCCAGCCAGTTAATTTTTTAACACACCACAATCCAACTGTTTCATTCTGATAACACCTAGGGCCACTAATTAAGGGCTTAGTTTGACTGGCAATGCACAGACTTGTTCCAGCCAGATGCTCCCTGCCCGAAGGAGCTCGCTTGCAAGCAAAACTTAGAAAACAGACACCCACACTTTAGCCACTACATAAATAGTAAGGCCCCAAGAGCTAAAGAGAAACTTGGAAGAAACACATTTGTGTGAGAAATCCCTACCCAAAATTGTGGGGATGAATAAAACATTTGATTTGCAGAAAGCTCACGGAGTTGGTTAGAGAACACTTCTAGGGGCTCAATATCAGTACTCCATCACAAACCCACATGCAAGCCCAAGATATGCATGTTAAAAGCTCCTTGATCAGCCCGACTTAATAGTTCAGAAAGTGCTTCTCAGGGCTACAAGTCTAAAACTATGAAAGAAAATAATAAAAAAATATACTAGACTGTAATACTGGACAACAAACACAAAAAAAAAAAAAAAAAATCAGGCCTTGAGTTACAGGCCCCTCTCACTTTCCTAGTTTGAAGCATTTCACTACACTATGGGACACTCCCCTGATCTCACTTCTTTCTCCTGTCTCAGCTGCTCTGGAACAGACCCAGTTGCCAGCCATTATCAAAGACGATCCCTAACCTGTAAAGTCAGATCTGCTTCTGGCTCAAAAGCAGCCGAAAATGTTCCTGAATCTGGCCTAACCTCTAGCAAATAATACCATACCACTAAAGCAAGAGGTAGACCAAAGACTGAGGCACCAGGCAATGCCCTCTCCTTTCCTGGATTCAGCCACAGGAGCTGAAGCTCTTAAGCTAACAGGCTATGCTATGAACTACAAGAGCTCAGGAGCTCTTGCTGCCTCTGCTACAGGGGCACAAGTATTCAATGGAAAGACACCTAGGAAAACTTTACATCCACAAGTCCACAGGCTCTGATGCGATGCTTCCACAAATGTTGAGAAAGCTGGCAAACACCATAGCTAGGCCATTCACAATGATTGAAAGGTCGTGGCAATCAGGAGAGGTGCCTGAGAACTCAAAAAAAGCAAATGTTATTCCAGTCTTCAAAAAAGGCAAGAATTAGGAGTCAGGGAACTACCAGCCAGTCTGCCTCAACTCAATCCCTAGAAATGTGATGGAATGCTTCATTCTGGAGGCTATGTCTATTCACATGGATGACAAGAAGTAGCATGAATGTCATGCCTGACAAACCCAACTGCCTTCTACAATGAAACAACTGGATAAAGGGAGAGCAGTGGATACTGTCTACACTGACTTCAGCAAGACTTTCAACACTGTCTCTCACAACATCCTCATAAGCAAATTCAGGAAGTGTGGACTGGATGAGTGGACAGTAAGGTGGACTGAGAACTGGCTGATGGCCATAACCAGGGGCACACAGTCTGGCTGAAGGCCTGTCATTAGTGGTATCCCCCAAGGTTCAATACTGGGCCCAGTGTTGTTTAACTCATTCGTCAATGACTTGGATGGAGGAGCAGATGCCTCCTCAGCAAGTTCACTGATGACACAAACCTGGAAGGAGTGGCTGATACCCCAGAGGGCTTCAAAAGGACAGGCTGGAGAGGTGGGCACAGAGGAACCTTCTGAAATTTAACAAAGGTAAGTGCAGGGTCCTGCACCTAAGGAAGAATAACTCCATGGACCAGCACAGGCTCAGGTGCTGGAAAGCAGCTCTGTGGAGAAGGAACTGGGGGTCCTGGTGGGCAACAAGCCACCCATGAGCCAGCAGCGTGTCCTGTGGCCAAGGAGGCCGATGGAATCCTGGGGTGCATTAGGAACAGCACTGCCAGCAGGTTGAGAGAGGTGATCCTGCCCCTCTGCTCAGCCGTGGTGAGGCAGATCTGGAGTTCTGTGTCCAGTTCTGGGCTCCTCAGTACAAAAGAGACATGGATCTCCTGAGTGGGTCCAGTGCAGGGTAAGAAAGGTGATTAAGGGACTGGAACATTTCTCTTACCAGGAAAGGCTGAGGGAGCTCAGCCTGGTCAGTCTCAAAAAGAGTCAACTAAGAGGGAATCCCATCAATGTATATAAATACCTAAAGAGGGGGTGTCAAGAAGATGGAGCCAGGCTCTTCTCAGTGGTTCTAAGCAAAAGGACAAGGGGTGACAGGCAGGAACAGATGCACAGGAAGTTCCACCTGAACACGAGGAAGAATTTCTTTACTGTGTGGCTGACCATGCCCAGAGAGATTGTGGAGTCTCCCTCACTGGAGATATTCAAGAACTGTCTGGACACAATCCTATGCCATGTGCTTGAGCATGACCCTGGAACAGATGATCCACTGTGGTCCCTTCCAACCTTACCCATTCTGGGATTCTGTCTTTCAAGGTGAGGCACTCAAATTTGAACCCTATCACACTTGACAGCCCAGCCACCTTTATCAGAAACTTCTGGCTGAGCAGGCTAACCCAACATCAGGGGAAGCGTCAGTCAGTCCCTCTCTTCCCACCATAGTGACTTTTTGTGGAAGGGAAATAAAGGGGCACTTTCTGAGAGACACCAGCACATCTCTTTAGTCAAAGTCCTCTGAGCAGCCCTAGTTGGCAACTGCCTAAAGACCAGCTTTAGAATGGAAAAAGAGAAGTCCATTACATCAACACCCAAAGCTTGCATATTTTGTGGTTTCATTTACAGAAGGCCATGGCATCCTCTCAGCTTCTCCAAGTGGGGAAAGACTAGGAGGATCTATCACAGCCACACTAAACCAATTCAGGACACATCATACAAAAATAAAACTCTGCAGTGGGGAGAAATTCCATCCTGAAAAGATTTCCAAAGCTTGGAGGCTAATCCAAGGTTGGTCAAATCTTCCACATTTGTAAAAATGAGTTGACAATTTACCCAAGGACAGTCTCCTGGGACTTTGGCTAATTTCAATACAGTTGTAAGCCAGAATCACAACAGCAGCTTGCTTTTCCTTGAATTTGGGAACTTCCCAAAAAGGTCATAAAGTGCAAAAGCGAGTGGGCAATGAAGAAGAGCAGCTAAGCACACTGCTATTAAAGCTCAGAAAGCACTTGGTTTGGGCAGTGAATGTAGATCAATTCTTACTCTATCCAAACTTGACACTCGTTCTCCACTTACAGGGCTACAAACCTCTACAGAGCTGATTCTGTGCTCTTACCTAACTTTTCACTAGGTTTCAATTGACAGCACACTGGGCCTTTTAAATAATGCCATACAAGCCAGAATATGTACAGGCCTGCATAGACAGACCAAGGACAAGAAGACTGAAGTCTGGTCAGTGCCTAGCAGCCCCACACCATGAGAGCAGTAGAGCAAAATGGTACAGAACACTTGGCCTTGCCACAGGGCCCATGCACAGCACAGCCACCAGAAGCTAGCACGTTGCTCACCCCCTGTGACACCCAGGGTCCATACCTGCAAGGACCTAAGACAGAGCACTGCACACTCCATTAAGCAATTAGCATGCTGCTGCAAGGCTCAACCAAGACCAGGCAGCTGCACATGGTCCCCAAAGGCCTACAAAACAGATTTAAACCCAGAGTTTGCAAGTCTGGCTTTCTGCCCATACAGATGTGTACCAGTCATTGTAGCACCCCCCACTGCAGGCTGCAAAGACAGCTCTGATGGGCTATGCATTAGCCTTGCAAGCAAGGCACAGTGCAACTTTCTCCACTGAGCCTGCAAAAATGCAGACCACCTGTCTGCAGCACAAAACCTTGGCACTAACATGAACAAAATGGCTGCAGATGCCCACTCATGCACATTTTCCTGCATGCCTCCAAGCATCCTGAAGGCTGCATCTACCTCTGAGAGCTCCTTCCAAAGATTCTCAGTTTCTCAACCTGAGGCTTCAAGAGACAAACAATAAAGCTAAAGGAGGAGACTGCAGCCATAAGGCCAAGAAACACAGTGTTAAAAAACCCTCACTGCCTCTGCAGATACTCTGCACTGAATCAATCCACTACAACCTAAAGCATTGCCCTTATTTTACTTCTAAAAATAAAATCTAACCCTGCCTCCCCTGAGAGCCACAGAATGTGCAATTCCCAGAGGAAGAAGTACAGCAAACTTTGTTAGAAACAGTGCTGATGTTTCATCAAAGTTGCCATCAGCCTGTCCAGAGTGACTGCGCAGAAGTGCAGCCACACGGCAATGAGCCTCTGTGTAACACATACAAAAGACTCCACTGGAGTCTGGTATACAGATCCCCAGCCCCCAACCTAGGCAACGAGGGCTGCTACTTTTCCCAGATCCTTTCTTTTATTTGGGGCCAGGTGCTACACTTCCCGAAGCACTGGTGCCAATCCAGAGTAACTCTGCTGATTTCAGGGGGTATCCCTTGGTTCACAACAATTTTGCCAAATCAGGATCTGGTATTTTTTTCCTCATTCGTCATGGCTCCATTTTTATCCCATGGTATATGGCTCAAAAAATTCCTTTTTATATTTGGCAGGAAGGGCTTAGACAGTTCTTATCCTGAATCTGTGGTCCTCAGTTTTATTTTAAACATTAAAAACGGATGTAAGAAGAATCTGGAAAGCCATGGGTCAATGCAATGATCTAGCCTGCAAACTTCAGCTCAGACTCTGGCCTTCAGGAGCAGAAGAGAGAGAAATGCAAATAAAGAGCTGAAAGGCATTTTAGGTAAATCATGTTTGTACAACACCCAGCACAGTGGGGTTCTAGCCTGGAAAGGGCTGTGAGGCTACAGACTGCACACGTACAAAGGTATCTATCTAGGCAAATGCCTGCACAATTAAATGTGAATCCCATCAAAAGGAAAACATTCTAAAGAACAGATACAGAAAGGTGTATGAAGACGTATTATCTGAATTGTGCAGGGTAATTCTGAGTGCAAAGGAACGGGACTTTAAGTAACAGGAATACAGCCTAGGCCAGTTCCTCCTGAACACACTGGCTGAGAGGAAACTGACCCAGCATAATAAACACTGCAAGTTTCCAGCTTCTCAAGGCCCTCTTAGTAGTTACCTGAAGGGGACAAAAAACAACTGAGAGAAAACAGTATTTCCTTACCTTTAGCTGGAAAGGTTGAATTTCGTTCAAACTCTGGTTCCTGAGCTTTTTGGTGAGGATCTTCAGCATGGTACAAATCCGAGAAGCCAAGAAAGGGTTAAGCATACACACACGCACGCATCTGCATCTGCCGCGCCGCTGCCGCTACGCTCGGCGGAGCTCGCATCCAGCACCCCAGGTACAGGACGGCGGGGCACGGCTCCGCACAGCCGCTCCCAGCTGTGCCCCTTTCCCCTCCGCCACCGCGCCCTGTTCTGCAGCCCTCCGCGCTGGCAGGCACAGGGAATCCCTCTCCAAAGCCTACAGAAAAAAACTGAACACCAAACTTCCTCTGCCTTCCACCCCCTCCACAGTTACGCTTCAGAAAGGAGGGAGGTACCAGCCGGCAGCGTGCTGCAGGGGACAAGAGACACTCGGTGCGCAGTGCTCACTACGGGACGGCAGAGCTCCCTGGGCGAGGCGCCGGGCTCCGCTCATGGCAGCGCTGCCGCCTGGTCAGCGCCAGGCGGGCATCATGCATCGCGCCCCGCTGCTGCTGCTGCCGCCGGCGGACCACCCCGACTCCGCTTAAAGGGTCACCGGCCCTTCCTGGCCGCTCGCATTCTTCGGAGTTCCCGGGCTGGTCATGCTGTTCTCGGGATGTAGCGGACTGGGAGCTGCCTCTGCGCTCCCGCATCCTGGCTCGCAGCCCGCTCAGGCCACGGATCCCAGAACGGGATGCCGTGACCTGTCTGTCCTGTCCTCCGATTCAGAGCACAGATCCATACGGAGGGCTCGTGGGTCCTGTCTCGAGTCCCTTGAGCCACGCCGGGAACTTGAATGGGGCCTGCAGCAGCAGGGAAGCTCGCCACAGCCTTTCCCCACAGGAACGCGGGCGCGGGGCCAGACCAGCTCCAGCTCCTGCTGCACCAGCCATCCTCGGGCACAAGCAAGGTGCCCCATTTCCATGGCCAGTTCTCCAGCACCTCCCTGGCAAAACAGTCAGGAAAGTTATCAGGGACTGACTGATAGGCTTTGAACCCACAGGAAGCCACCGACACGTTTGCCAGCAGTAACAACAAAAGGCTTTCACCCACTGCGAACTCTGTGCCATTGATGAACTCCTTGTGTCTAGGTGAAAGGTCCCTTTTGCCCATTACCAGTCCATCGGGGCCAGCAGAGCCTTTTGTCCCAACCTTCCTCCTGGAAGCATTGCAGAGGTCTCTGTTTGTGTATAAATTCCAGAGGGCCGCAGGCTGGTTAACTGTGGGCTCCCAGTTCTCAGCCAGCAGGCCTGTAACAAGATAAGGAAAGAGCGCTCCTGAAGTGCTGACTGTGGAAAAGAGAGAGCACATCTTTCCTGCAGGGGAAGGGGCCTCGGTTCAGCTCCACTTAGCAAAGTATTTTTTTCTTCAATGAGTACAATCAGCACAGAGTCTGAGCCAGGAAACAAAATTTTTGCTTTTCAGATAGTGCCTTCTTAGAAGATGTCTGCAGTAGGAAACTGTCTCAGCTGTTAAACCATACTTGTTCTGAGTTCTGCATTCACACCATGGACTTGTTTTCGCCTATTTTCCCCCCAATTCATACGAAATTGAAATCACAATCCAACCGTATTGGATCTAAGCCACTGCACATTGCTATATATATTCTGCTTTTCTTACTGCATGAATTTTAAAAAAATCAGGGAATAGTGTACATGAGCAGATTGCTAGTCTGGCATCCTGCATTCAACAGGAGGGAGTAAAATGGATCTGAAACCAGAAATTCTCCATAGAGATATGCAATAATATGTTTAATGCTAGATAAGAATTACTTCTGCGACCTAACCAATAACCAATGTATATCCCAAAGTCCAAAAACAGAGACCCTCTTATAATTTTTTTCCTTTTTTTTTTTTTTTTTATATAAAGCAAAATTCACCAAGCTATTATTCATTCATTATTTCAGCTCTGGAGACACTGGCTGTCCTTGTAATGGTCTCTAAGATATAACCCATAAACCACAGTCAACTTAAACTACTGTGTATGATTGCTTTCCCATTCAGAGTTCAAGCACTGGGACAGGCACATGCCAGGGCCTAGTTGTTTGTTCCAGAACAGATGAAGCTGAAAAAGCTCCCTGAAAAGGAGAAGAGCAGAACCTGCCATCCCAACTGTGACACATCACAGGCTCTACCTGAGCTCACCCCACCCCACTACACCACAGGACAGCAGTGGGAACCACAGCCTGGTGAAGGGTTTATGCCTGGCCTCCTAACCTGCTGCAGGGCCAGGCCTTCTCAGGTCAAGCAGCAAAAACAAGTGCTGATGAGCCTTTTTTGGGGCACTTGCAATTTGAGAGAAACTAACACTACAAATCCTGCTTCTGCAACCTTTACCTACCTATGTGTTTCAGCAAATACCTGCAGAGCAGCTATTCCTTTCTTGCTTTGTATTTCATATGACCAGAATAGCCAGGAACACCAATTTTGGGTACACCCAGTTCTATTGGAAGTCTAGTTATAGACACCTTCTCACTTCTGAATGTTTTCTCAGACTCTGTATCCATGACCATCTCTGTGTTCTAGCAGACTTAGGAGAAACTCACACCCTCGGGTTCCTCCCCAGCTAACTGTGCACCTCACACTGGTAAAGTACCATGACCTCTCTCTTGATCCACAGCTGCAATGCCAGGAGCAGCTGATCGACAGATCACAATCTCTCCATCAATCCACAGCATCCAGCATCTCCTCTGAGTGAGACATGGGGACACACTGCTGCAACCAGCGACAAGCAATTTAGCAAACTCCCAGAGGAAAAAAAACCCTCACAGAAAGCAGAGCTACAACTTACTGCTGCAACCCTTGTCTTAGGTGATCTGTGCCCTGAGGATGAGGCTCAGTGTGCTGCGTGGGTTCCCAGTACACAACAAGTCACACTGCCACATCACATAGCGGAAAGAAAGCTTCCTGAGAGGTCTGGAGACATTGTTCCTCCAGATACAGGTTGCAGAACACTACTGAGTAACTTCTATCTGAGGATAGCAAAATATTTTCCAGGGCTAAGTAATAGTATTATTCCCAAAGAAAAACCCAAGTCAGAGAAGGTTACTTGACTTTGTGAATGTCACTGAGAAAAGCTATGGAAGATCCAAGAACAGAAGTGGTACCTCCTGGCCCCTAGCCGTATGTGCCCAGACTGTAATCTAGCCTGTTACTAGATCACTCTGCTGGAGCTATGCAAAATTCAGTGGTTTCTGTTCCCAAGCATCTCATGTGATCACTGCTCTGTTTTTGGTTCCTGTGGGTTTCCCACCCCTGGAGTTTTGATCTGCCTGCTGGGTTCAAACTAAAACTCAAATCTCAAACCTAGTCCAAGTTTCCTCTGATCACATGATAAAAGCATGAAAAATGCATCACACAACACTTAGCGTAAACCCACAAGCCTGCTCCAGCATTTCTTGAAGAGCTCTTTAAGTTCCTCATGGCCAGACCAGGAGCAGAAGGAGGCAAGTGGCAAGTTTGCCCTTCAAGAACACATGACACTGAGGTGACAGGGAGAGGGCAGGGGACTGTGAGCTGAGGCAGGGTACTGGTTCACTTTCTCATGTTCTTGCCCTCTGCTGCCATGGGGAGGACATCCCTGGATGTCTGCTGTGACACATCTTCTTTTCCCTCGGAGACATTCCTCTGTGGGAATCCTGACCAAACAGTACAATGGGGAGAGAGGCAGTGGGGGTGAAGACAATGCAGTGAAGATTAGTTTAATGCACAGATTCCCTCTGGGCTGTGTTTCCTGTTGTGCTCAGAGGACAATCTAATGCTTTCTGCAGTTTATCCTGCCCAAGGTGTACCACTGACACTGCCAGGTGCAAGAACAGGAATGTGTGTGGGTGCAGAAAGCCTCATTAGGCAGGCCTGGCCAAGCCTTCTCAAAAAGAAAGAGATGCTTTTTTTCACCCTTTGAAGTCACCTGGGGATTTGCTCACCTCTTGTTACACAGTGAACCGCTTTTTGGTCTCCTTTTTCCACACATTGTGCTGTAACAGGCTCATGCTGCCTCTGTGCACACACTGGTCTGAACATCCCGAGGTTGGAGGGGAAAAAAACAGCCAGGGAAGAGGTTCAAGTGCCATCTATTGGGGATCTCCCCTCATTGCACCGAGGGTGACAAGGCTGAGCTGGAAAAACCCATCTATTCCTGCTTGCTTATGACCCTAACTGGGTGATGTCCAAGACAGACACTGGAGGTTCTGCCATTGCCAGGCAGGGTAGGAGCATCTGCCAAGGAAAATGCTAAAAGAGAATAGGAGGGCAAGAGCAGGATGAAAGCTGACTGGAGCTTGCTTGGAGGAAGATGTGGACCCAAAGCCAGGCATATCTTGAATGGTGCTCCAGAGCAGGGCCATCCACCAACAGATTCAAACACAATCCAATGTATGTAGATAAAAGCAGAAGAGAAGGAAAATCCACCAAAAATAATGAGAATTGTTCCCAGAACAGTATGACTGACAAAACAAAGGGCACCAGGCTTTTTCCCTAGCCAGCCACCAATCACTTTTAGCAGGAACGTCCTCCCAGTGTGTGAACTGCTGAGCCTGTGGGCTCCTCCAGAAGGGATCATCTTTGACTCAGCTTAGTTTGGCCTGTGTTAGGGCAGACATCACACAGAGGCCGAGTCCCCACCACACAAACCACAAACGCTCCATGACCTAGCTACAGGGGTGAAGCTGCAGCACACGCAAGGGCTCTCCAAGCTCTGACTGTCTGGTCTTTATACCAGGAGTATGGGACAGGCAGTTGGGAAATACATCCCACACATGAAGGAGCCCTTCACTAAAGCTATAAGCAGCCAAAGGTGAGAACTGCACACCATTACCTTAAAGGCTACAAACTGTCCCAGAACTCAGCCAGCTGCTGTCATGCAAACACTTTGGACATTCAGGGAGAATCAAGAAGGGCTGGTTAAAGGCGGCTGAGGGTAACAGCTATCTGTTCTTTTTGAGATAGTATCCTTTAGGCTCATCTGAGCAATGAACTACCTAGGATACATGTTTTGGCATACACAGGTTTTGACTGCTGTAAAAGAGGAAAAGAAGGAAAAGGAAATTGAAGAGATGTTATTTGATAGAGAAACAGTGACTATTCCAGCATGGTTCACATGACATACATAAGAAGAAGAGACAATCCTATCAACAGCACTGCTGGGCAGCCCCATCTCTGTTATAATTCCCTTGCTGCCCATTCTTTCCCTGCAAATTGCTTGGGCCAATTGGAAAGTCAGCATGTGGCTGGTACAACAAGAACCTGAGAGAGCAGGCCATTTACACTGTGCTTCTCCTGATGGCACTGCAGACATTCATTCATCTGCAAGAGGGCCTGGAAGGGCCCCCTGACACCTACTCAGTAGCAGGCTGCTAGGACAGCACTCACAGTTTAGCTTGGGCAGGGCAGACTGGCTCCTCAGAGACATAAGCAAAGAGAAGCAATGATTTCTGCTTTGGATAGCTTCTTTCTAATCCCTGGAGAAGAGGAATTGTCTCATCTGACTTTCTTTCCTTCAAATACAGTCACTGCAACTCACTCACACCTCTTCCTTTTCAAATGCCTTCTCAATAACTGTCCTCGGCTGGGATCACACAGTGCTTCTGAGCCCTGCCATGTAGCCAGGAGCAGTCAGTCCAAAGATGAAAGAAACATCCAGTCTACCCCCACAGAAAGAGCCAACCAGCTCATCAGCTGCCTCAGACTTGAGGTCTTTAGGTCAACGACAAGAAACCTAAAACTATAATGCTTAGAAGGGCAGCAACAGAGAGAAAGGTCCTAGGGTCCTGCAAAAAATGGGAAACTTCTAAAGCAAAAGTGCTAGGAAATGAGCACACCCAGTCTCTGAAGAGGAAGGGGGGAAAAATTATTGTGGTTCCAGGTCTGGTGGGGGAAAATTCCTTTCTAGAACTTCCTAGCTGCCCAGTCAGCCTCTGGGCTTATCCCAGGTGTATAAATAAAACACAGTTTTCAACATCAAAGAGGTTTCCCAGTTCCTCTAGTTGGGCACCCCATCTAGATATGTATTTGTGAGCAGCTTCAGTGCTTCTAGAGGAAGTGAAAAAAGAACCAGGTTAGTATCACCAGGGAGAGAAATTCTAGAAAGAATTTTCAGGATGTGCAAGTTTGAACTTGATGCCTTAATGTGGGCACAATGCACGCATGAGGAGAGCAACAGCCAGGCCACACCCATGCTGTACCCTGGCTAGGCCATCCTAGGCAACTCCTGGCCATAGTGCCCCACTTTGAGCCTGGCCAGATCTCTCAGAGTGCCATCAGGTGAGCAGAAAACACCAGCCAGCACTGGTGATGTTTCACAGAACTGTTAGGACTCCCATCTCCTCCCTGCACCTCATCTCCAGCTGCTGCCAGGCCCCAGTTCATCACTGGGCAGGAAAGACAGTTTTGGGTCTGCTGAAGTCAGTGTGTGAACCTGTGCTGCTGAGCGGCTCAGCATAGCAAGAAAGGCTGGGAGAGGAGCAGGAGGAGTGCCTGAGGCCTCTGCGGGAGTGACAGCACAGCAGAATCCTCAGAGAAAGGCTTGCAGGTAAAATATATGGCCCTTAAAATAACTGCAGAACTGTAAATGACTGAGGATTTGTGGCCACAAACCAGCCTGAAGCAAACGGAAGGGGTCCAAGCATCCAATAAAACTGCACTGTGAGGAACAGAAAAAGATAACTTGTCTTCACAAGCCTCTGCCTCAAAAGCTCAGATTGCTGCACTGGCCAAGGAAGGAGAGGCCTCAGAAGATTTTATAATGAGAATAAATCACAAGTGCGCTATTTACTCCTTGCTTGCTAAACTCTGTGATTGCACATTGCACCTGTACCTCCTCCCCAACTCTTCTAGAGGCCAAGACCACACGATTAAACCTTTGTCACTTTCCCACAGATCAGGACAGTTATTTGCAAGCAATTCACCAGAAATTCCACTTGAAACTGCTCTCTAGGCTGTGTAAACAAGGATGAAAACAGCCTTGGGAGGGAGGAAATGAGATTTGGCATCAGAAACCCTGAGCTCTGCATGCAGTCACGCTAGCACTAAAAATGGTCATAAAAGTGGGATGGGGGGTGCTGGCAAGAAAAGATGGGCTAAGACAAAGGGCTGATAAAGGGTGGGAGGTGAGATATTTTTATGGAGATATTATCATCCATCACCCTCTCATTTCTCTTCGTTTCCACGATCGTGAAAAGCCCCTCCTGTCTCGTCCCCGACTCCTTCCGTGCCTGCATCGCCGGCCGGGCGGCCCCAGGGGGCGCAGCAGACCGCGGCTTGGCGCTGTCCCGGCTCTCCCTGCCCAGCCGCTCTGCCGGGAACAGGCACCGCGGGATGCAGGGGAGGCAGGGGATGCAGGGGATGCAGGGCTGCCGGGTTTCCCAGCTCTGCTGGCGTTCTCCCGGCTGGGCCGAGGGCACAAGTGGCATTACCGCGTAGCAGCAACGAGCTGCTTTATGTCGGCGAGCACACGCTCACGAAGGAAATCGCACTTTAGTAACCAAAGGTCTGGGTGTCTCACACAGCCAGCCAGGTTGCTGGTCCCAGGCTCTGCAAGCCCCCTTGGCGCAGAAGGCCAGGGTGAAAGGATCAGGTCTGTCCCCGAATCCCACCCTAGGATGACCTCTCTTCGTTCTAGTGCTTCATGAGAAGTGGGCACCAGAGCCTGACACAGGTTACAGCCCCACACTAGGCTCCTAGCCCTCAAAGGCAAACCAAAGTATGGTCACATGCCTGACTCTACTCAGAGGAGACAGTGCAGAGAAAAACTCTCCATCTTAGTTTCCACACCACAGCCAGCATTCCTAGAGGTATTAATGAGTCATTTTCTGGTTTTGGGAAAAACTCTCCTCCTTCTCAGCCAGATCTATTCAGATGTATTCTGGTTGCCCTCTAGATAGGAAATGGGCCCAGATACACAGCATCAAATCCCCTGAATAAACCTGCTCACGCATCACAAAGCCACACGTGTAGCAGGTGTGTGGGACTCCATCTCTGGGAGGCATGTGTAGCAAATGGCAAGAAAAACAGGACAGACAGATTCAGTCTAAAGAATCAGATGTTCATCTCATCAGTTCCCAGCCCTCCTCTTTTCTCCCTCGTAAACCCAAGGGATGACTTGTGAAGAGCCAGGTTATATATGGCAGATAAATGGGATTTCAGTATACTTTTCCCCGCTTCATTGCTGTTATCATCTCCATAGCGCACCATCATCACAATATCGGAGCTGTGGTTGGGATGGTTGGATACTCAGGTTACATATTGCATAGGAGAGCAGCAGTCCGCAGTCCCACCAGATATACCGGAGCTGCACAGACAAGAAGAGACACTTGTTATGTCAGTGTTCATCTCAGCCCTGGCCCATGTGTCCTGACACTAATGCACTGGCTGCATTGACAGAAATGAAACTCAAGTTATGGGAACAGTCAGGCTAAGCGGGTGACAGGCAGAAGAAGTTAGGAGAAAGAGCTATGATTAGACCAGACAGATGGGTCAGGAAAAGTATGTGACTTGGAGCACTGCAATTAGCATCCTGACCAAAGGAGTTTTGTTCCTGTGTTTCAATGCAGGTTTGCTGCTGTCAGACAGATACTTTTCTGTGCTGTTCTTCAGAGAACACAGAAAAGCTCAAAGCTCAAGTACATTCACATACTAAAAACTTAATAGCACCATTCCCAAGAGATGTAGTACCCCAAGGATCAGTGTAACTGAATACACCTGCAGGGGTGTTCCTTTCAAAATGTAATCAGTCCCTCCATAATTTCATACAGCAATATTAGTGTAATCTTAAAATCTCCAGGTTTTACCTGAAGACAAAGGAAGTTATTTTCTATGAAGCCTGATGAAAACTAGCCAGGCTTTGAAGCATTACAGGTTTGTATGGTTTCATTTTTATCTCCTAGGTTTTATGTGACTTTCTCCTTAATAATACAAAAAAAGTGTTAATTAAACAGAGCTCACTATTGTTATATGCCACTGCCATGAAGACAGCGACAATAAAACTGCATAATTACAACCCAATTTATCTTCCAGAAAATTAATGCTATTTAGGGAAAACAGTAAAGGGTCATGAACACCAGAAGGCAAGGCTTTTTAACCAAGGTGATAGAAGATTTAAAGGCTCAAGGCCCATGTCCACAAAAAAACCCAAGGTTCCCTAAAATGGATCTTGGGAGAAATCAAGTACCTAAGTCCAGGCATGCAACCCTTAAAACCCTGCCTAATCCCCTGGGCTCATAGACTATGTCTATACCAGTAAATTAAACGTGCCCAGGACTGTTCTCTGGCACCGAGAGCCCTGGCACAGGATGGCTTGCACCAATAACATTAAACTCTTTTATCCTTCAAGCAAAGCATTTGGATCCAAGTGGTTGTTGGGAACGGCCCCTGGCCCACAGTAACTCCCTCAGTTGTGCCTGGGAATTGTCTGGAAAAGTGTTAACTGGCACAGGCCAAAACCATGGCAAGAATAAATTAAATGGAATCGGCTATTAATTTCTAGATGATGGAGTCTTACTGCCCCAGATTTACTGATACAGACATAACCCTAAAATCCTATTGTGTGGACATGTATTATAGATATATACTTACATATTATGTATACAATATACATTTATGTAGCATATTTTGCATTCATATAGTATACTTACAAGTATCAAGTTTGGTCTGCATAGGAAAAATTTCTAGGCAAAAGTGGGACAGATAGGTGTTTATGTTGCTGATTGACCAGCCATCAGCAGTCTTTCCTTTCATTCCAAGTGTCTCTTCCAGATAATGGGAATTTATAGCTTCTCAAGACACTGCAGTTTTATTGTGAATAATTGGAAACGCTTGGGGGAAATTTTCACATTGATTTTCACAACTGGAGTGTCTATTTGTCCGTGCTTAGAGGTGTTTGCCTGGAGATTACCTTTGCTTTTTGAGGCTTCTGAAGCTGTGAATATCTAACGTTGTTTCATGTCTATATTGTGCATAACTTGGCAATTCCCAGTGTAAAGCCTGGGACTCTGCTGTGACTGAGCACCTCATGTCCACCTTGACAGACAGGAACCTGAACCACCAGCTCTACCTGCTCCTCATGGCAAACAACCCTGCAGCTCTTCATAGCTGAAAGCCCTTGCTCTGTCCTGTCTGCCTGATGTCAGTCACACAATGTCCTTTTGCAGACACAAGTGGGACACACAGCGATGATGGGATGGGCGCAGCAATTACGAGACTATTCCTGTTGCACATATAGGACCTTGAGTGTGTCCCAAATAACGAAGTACATTTTGATTTCCACTGGCATTAATAGCTGGTTTCCCCTAAAACTAGTCCAGCCAAGTCATGTGGAGGCATAGGGTATTTATTTACAGGCTTAGCTTTCAAAACAGTCCACTTACCCATAGATAGGATGGCATCCTCGGTCCATGCAGTGATTTTGCTTCAGCAGTGCAACATGACCAGTAGCCGGTCTTGACTTTTACAGGAAAGAGCTTCGGCTACATAGTCAAATTCCCACTCTGCTTAAAAGAAAACCTTTCATTCACGTCAACTTGTCCATTAAATTTAATCATGTACTCGTTCATATCAAACAATATACTGTAGACATCGTAGGTGCAGAGCACAGCCTCTGAAGGGTTTGGACAATATCCAGATGTAGGCTATGCTTCACTGTACCAGAGGTGTGTGAATCAGCATGAGCTAAAACTCGCAGCCTGAAGACCTGGCTGCCCACAGTGTGCAACGCCGGGGCGCTCAGAGAAGCCCGCTGCTCTGTGCAGTGGATGTGTCACACTGCCATGGCAGTCGGAGCTTGGAAAGCCTGCTCAGCACGACCCTGGAGCTGACTTGCCAGGCCCACCAGCCATGCCAATACCTTTAAACCAGCAGATATATAATGGATATATCACCATGCCAGCAGATCCATGGGGATGTATAGCGGACAGGCTGGGGAACAGCACCCTTCCACCCGCAGCTGGTGGCTCTGAGGGACCCGCGGAGACAAAGCCCGGGGCTTTGTCTCCACGCTGCCCCACAGCCCGTGCGAGCGGGAGAGCACATCCTCCCAGCGGGAGAGCCGATCCAAAAGCCGGAGCACTACACTCCGCGACTGACGCCGCTGAGTCAAAAGGAAACGACCCAGGGATAGGTGTCCCTGCAGGAAGCGCTGCAGGGCAGGAGCGGCGGGCCGGCACCGAGCCCGGGGCAGCGCGGCCTCCCGGGCCGCCTCCTCCGCCCAGAGCGCCCATCCGGGGCTCGCCTTCGTGGCTGCCTTCACACACCCTGTTCTGAGCTTCCCTCGTCCCGGCGCAATCCCTTCTGGTAACAGTTGGGACATTGAGGCCGATTGCAAGACTGCGGGTGCGAGTCCCTGCCAAGATTTTCCCATTGTCACAGCTCGCTGAGTTCCTTCCCCTTCCTCCACCCACCAAATCCTGCTGGGTTACTGGAAAA
>VWZS01002827.1:90630-148956 GCA_013397075.1 Rhabdornis inornatus
ACTGCGGGTGCGAGTCCCTGCCAAGATTTTCCCATTGTCACAGCTCGCTGAGTTCCTTCCCCTTCCTCCACCCACCAAATCCTGCTGGGTTACTGGAAAAGCTGCAGTCCAAATGTACCAGTGTCTTCAGGCCACCTATCGCATAAAGGGATTTTTCCAGGAAGGCACATAACACAATCACAGCCATTCCCGACCTCTTTGCCACTTGAAATTTCTTGTTTTCCACTCCGGAAAAGGGGTGGTAAACTATTTCAACAGCACAAGTTACTAGAAAGGCAATAAATAAATAAATAAATAAATAAATAAATAAATAAAATTTTGGTGGATCTGTATTCCTCAAGCTCCAGGACATAAATAAATAAATAAATACAGTTTGGTGGANAAAGTTAGAAAGTTAGTTTGGTGGATCTGTATTCTTCAAGTTCCAGGACACAGCTGAGCCGGCCAACCTAGTCCATATAAAACCCACTCCAGTCACTGATTCTGCCACTTCATGGTGACAGCCAGCAGCTGTGTAGGTTGCCTAGAGAGTGTCTCCTCCTCCCCACAAACCTTAGGAAATTTGGGGGATGCACACAACAGGATGGGACAGCACCAACCAAACAAAACAAAATTAAAACTCCACACAAATTTTTAAAAACCACCAAACCCGCCCCCCAAAAAGTCCTGGTGAGACAATATTCTCTAGGACTCAGAACAGTAAGAATCAAAATTTCTGTATTACAGGGTGAATTTTCCTTTCCCAAATCCTTGGTCACATTTCTTAATCTCTCTGAGCCTCATAGTTTTCAATATAGCACCATCTTATCCACCTGCACGGTGGCTGGTGCATTCTGGTGAAGGTCATTATAAAGGTAGGCACTTTAATTACATGTTTAAAGTGACAATTGGATCTTTTTATGATCATGACCTGAAAGAAAGCCAGACTGCTCATTAACTAGAGGTGGAGAACATTCCATTAATGAAGGTATGGAAGGCAGGACTGGGAAGTTCTTGTTCTCTTTCTTAAGGACAGATTATTCTGTACTTCTGCATAAGCCAATTAGTTTTTAACTGCCTTGGCTCCCTAAACTGCAAAGTGGAGGAAAATGTATATTACACAGAAGCAACATGATATTTATTTATTTATATAAATTACACTGCCAAAGTTCTTGGAAATTGCCAGATAAAGTATGTCATATAAGAACAAAGCACATAGGCCAATAGCTTTTATCATGAAGTAAGTAGAAAATATTTTTGTCTTTGTGGTGCTGAGAAATATATGAAATGAACAACCTTTTCACATTGTGCTTTTCAGTCTCTTGCTGAGCATTCCCTGCTAGATAGAACTCATGTGAGAAGGACTCACATGTTTTTGTCTTAGCACATCAGACATAACCCTACAGAGAGTGAAATGCAAACAGAGAAACAACCAGAAGCTTTCTTGTACCATCAAAGATGTAGAAAAAGGGGCAAGAAAAGGTGGCAAACCACAAAGTTTGCCCAACAGAGAGGCCAAAACAGGGAAGAGAAGTATCAAAAGCAGCCACAGGCATCTGAGAGGAAAACACAAGTGAGTGGGAGGAAGACAATGCAATAATACAAAAATAAAGCCCCTGGCCCATTTGGGCATGTTCAGATTAAAGGGCAGGGGCAAGCCAGACTGACAACTATCTTGGAGCTCTTCCCCAGGGAGCAAGGCATTGGGTGGTTTTTGTGTATAACAAAAAACCTTTAGGCATTTCTGTTCATGCCAGCTCCCTTTATTGAGCTGGCGTCTTCCCCCAGGATGGCTTTCCCCAGCAGCCTTACCTGAACCCTTAGGCAAGTGCTGCTTTTTCCCTGCCCACAACAGCAGTGAGAGACAACATCCACCACACACATCTTCCGCCACCATTGCCTGCCCCACTAGACCTACCAAGATTTCTCTGGTTTTGGCCATTCTGAGGACAAAGGCCACAGTGTTAAGTCACATCTCAGGCAGTCTCTCTACCCCCACTGACCTAACACATGAGAACCATTAAGTGATGCTGGCCAGCTGCACTGAATCCTCACAAAAGAGCTCTCAAGGGGCCAGCTCTGTACACAGTACCTGTAGTGGTACAAACTGGAAAGGCAATTAGGAAATGTCCCTTCTGTCTATAACTGCAGCAAAGATACACACATGGGAATACTCTGGCATGCTTTTAAAATGGCTTTTAAAGCATTCAGTTCTTTGTCCACAAGTCAGAGTCCCATGCATCCTTGTAGCACAGCACACACGACGGAGGTGGATTCAAAGCCCCTACCCCTGCCTAAAACTTTTCTACAAGAAGTCATCCTCACAGCCTCACTCATTACCCCTAAGAAAATTCTGCTCTAGTTTTGGCATCTTCCAGGCACTTCTGGAACTTCAGGACTCCTCCTTGTCTGAGAAGACTTCACAGTTTAAGAACAGGCCCTATAGTTCCCCTTTTTTCCACTGTATTTGTGAGCTATAGAGAACTGGACAAGTGGGAGCCCGTGGACTCCACACTTGATGGTTGGGAGAAGCAAAGCAACCCAGAAAACATGAGAAAAGCTGATAGCACTTCAGGCTTTTGGATGCCTCCAGGTAGTCGGGCTGTGATCTGACCCCATCCTGCTTGAAGAATCTCCAGCCAGACTGGAGAAAGGACACAGCCTGGTTTTTCCCAGAAACTCACCAGGTTGATGGCAGAGTGCCTTTGGTGTAAAATGATGGGAAAAGCCTGAGTATCAGAGGCTGTTTTTCTCCTGGCTCAAAGATTCACTGGGGAAAACTGGTCCCTTTGCTTTCCTAGATCTGAGGAGCTTGGTTTGACTCCAGAGAGATTAAAGGTGCTGAAATGGGAGGGAGAGAAGGTTCCTACCATTAACAAAGGGCTGGTTGCAAGTCTGGGGAAGGAGTATGCTCCATCATTAAGATATCTATGTTCCCTCTGGGAAGTCTTTGACCTGGAGTAAGGATCTGAGTTCAATATCATTCTTCAGTAATTAAGCAGAAGGCTGGTGGAGGAAGCAATCTCTTCAATCTCTCACTCCTGCTCCTGTCTCCATAGACATCTTGCACCATGAAACAAAAGTCTTTACCGGTGCACAGCCCTTATCTATTGCCAAGTGTTGGGAAAGCTGTGACTTCAGGAACTGTTAAGAAAAGGTCACTGAACTGCTAAAATCTGACAGCATTTCCATCGCATCCAAAGCACAGCAGCCAGTTTGCTCTCTGCACCTCCTTCCCTAGCTACAATAAAGTGGGCAGCCCAGCAGTTAATGCTGGCAACTCAGAGTAATTGAATTTGCACAGGGCCCATTTCCAGCCCTGCTATTGTGCAAGTCTGGGAAAGGCACCAATTCTCCCTGTGCTCTCTCCCACGCCCCCCAAGTGAAACAAAGCACCCATCAAGCAGCAGGCTTGCTTGTCTGAATCAATTAACAGCTATAGAACAACCTGAGTTCTACACAGGTCCATCAAAGCCATTATCAGGACTGACGCTGGCTATCACCCCCTTGTTGAGAAAAAAAGAGGCACACAGAGGCTACATCAGGCAACTGCAGAATGACCCAGCCTCAGGGAGAAATTCGACATCATGCAGATACCTAACAGTAACATTTATCAATCAGGACTTACACAGACTTGACTTGGACCAGGCAATCTGGAGTTTGTAGCCATCCTCATAGTTCCTAAGGCCCAGAGCCTTAAAGGATTTAAGCATCTAAATAACATCAGTGGCCTGAAACCTAAATACCTTTGAAGACCAGGGCCTCAGGATTAGCCTGCTAACCAGAAGAGTCTAATTTCATGCCACTGGGAACACCAGCCCTGATGTTTCACCTGATACTTGCAAAGAGGCAATTGAGGATTGAGAACCCACCTTTTTAATTAAAGCAGGGTAGTATCTTGCCTCTTAATAGGGAGATATAATCAATGTTAATCTTTTGGGTGTGCTACTAAATATCCAAAGGGGATGTTTGTTTTGCAATTTCCCTCTTCCTTAATGGCAGGCAATGGTAGGCTTTTCTCTGCCCTGCACAATCAGCCACCCTGCAAATCACAGCTATAAATATTTTGGCTTGTTCGGTAGCTGTAGCATTTCAGCGTCTTTCACCTCGAGCTTCCCCTTAACCATTATCCATTGCTCCTTCACGGCAGAGTTTTTGAGCTGATGTCCTCCTGTTAAGCTACACATGCTGTGAGCTCTGTGTAGACATTTCCTCATGCTCTGGATTCCAAGCTGATCCATACCACATTCCTGAAGGAGCAGTAGCAAAGGAGAGCAAGCTCCTGACTTGGGCAACTCAGAGAAGATGCAAGCCATTTGCCCGAACCACCAGGGACTGCAGAGATGTCCATCTCTGACTGAGGAAGATGCATTCGATGGGGAGGCAGGGTAGACTGAAAAAGCAAATAGGGAAGGAAGGGGATAGGATGGATAATCAGGAGAAGGACAAGGGCAAACGAGGCAGGGGAAGGTTGAAGCAAGAAAGGCAGTGGGGGAGAGGCAGGATGTCTAGCAAGAAACGAGGTTTGAAATGAAGGAGTGGGATGACTGGTAGAGTGGGCATGGCCTAGAGTTAAGCATGAAGTTTAGCTGAGGAGCCAGTGTATATGGAAGAGTGGAGATCATGTGGACAAAGGCGGTTGTGGCTATGGATGGAAAACTGAGTTGTTGATATAGTTAGATTCCTGCCAGCCAAGTCCCAGCTATGGAAGCAGTTTTGGAGTTGTTAGACAGTGGCCTTAGCAAGGGGAAAAAATTAATCTGCTTTTTACAATGGGGCTTGAGAAATCTCAGATACCATGTCCAGAGAGGACATGTGTAAGGTGACTGGAGAGATGAAATGTTGTAACCTAGAGACTTCTCCTACCATAATGTATGGAGACTTGAGTAAACAGCAGCAGAAGGTGCCATTAGTATTTCTGGAAGAAGAAGGGTAGGGAGGGTGTGCAGAGAATATGGATGGATTGAAGCAAAGCAAAGTTGGTACTGTTGTTCCTGGCTTCTTGCGCAACCACGTGCAAGTGCCCTAGATGAAGGCAGCTTTGCTGCAGGCGCTACAGCAGATGCCATTTTAATTTCTGACATGTTACTAATGGAAAAAAGATTTAACATGTATTTGTTCAATGTCACTAAAAATACTCCAGCAGATGCGGGGTAAGGAGGATAGGGCTGATCAATGGGGGAGGGTGGAGAGGACGTGCACTTTTGTAAAGACTGAAATGTGATGCTCACAAGCAGGATTTGGAAGGACTCTCCCAGTAACTGCTAAGCATCCTCTGCCATGAAAACCTGCTGTCAAGTGTCATGTCAAATCAAGGAGACTATAGGCAGAGACTGAGAAAGATCCTTTTCCTAAGAGCAGCCCAATGGATGGTAAGTAATTACACTGCTCTGGCATTGCCTGAACTTGGCAGGTTCTCGCTAAGAACAAATATCCTTTCCCTGGTAATGAAGGAAAGGTTTAATGTCCTTTCACTCCAGGTGAGTATGTTGAGTACAGTGAGTCCCTTTGCCACTGTTAGCACTCGTATGTTAGCCATGAGCAGTCTTCTGGCAGGTTTTAATCTATTTCACAAAGTCTGTAGGAAGTATGGGGCAGTAGGTCAGCTGAGAGAGCAGCTGGGTGCATCATTTTCTTCCCCCTCCTCCTATGTGTTGCAAAGCAGGTCACTGGCTCCTGTCTTGTGCTTATCGCTTGTCCCTGCATGGGGAGCCTTGGGTCTGCAGCGAGGGGTGGCAGAGGCCTTCTTGTCCCCAAGCTGGGCAGCCTTGATGTACAGACTGTGCAGGCTGTACAGATCTGCCATTACTTCCACACTGTGTGACCTGGAAGGTAAGCAATACACCCATGGCTCTATGCCCTCCCTTGGTAAACCTGCCCTGTCTTCTGCCAAAATAACAGAGAGCATTTAATGCTTCCCGGGCCAGGGGTGACCATGAAGTCCTGACTCCTCCAGCCCAAATGGGACTTTGGTCAGTAAATCATGAAACAATAGGAGGCTTTTTTGCTCACAGTATGCAGCTCTGTCCCTATGCTTGCTAGAGATGGGCTCACACAAAGTGCTAAGATTCAAGCCTCCATGAGCACCAAGGGAATTCAGATTCAGATTAGACAGTGCTTGGATGCTTTGGTGATTGGCACCTTAGAAATTACATAGATAGACAGAGCACAGTGGAAATAAATGGGACTTTGCAGCTTTGGCTCTTCTCTGCTAGTTATAATTATTTAAGACGATGTTTCACATCACATTCAAGCTCCTGTGCAGATAGCAGCAGCAGAGAACAACAGATCTCTGCCACCTAGGAGAGGATTATGTGGATATGACAATGTTCAAACCCAGTGGGCTCTGCCACGCTGCATTATTTAAGCCCAGTAACCAAATTTAGTAACCAGCCCCTGAGGCGCTGAGAGAAAAACACAGCTTCCAGAGCTTCTTCTCTGCAGTCCTGTCGGCTTCCTCCCTTAAAGGAGCCACCAGCTTTTCTCTTCCTCCCTCAGCCCCACCAGCCAGGCCTGACTTCCCACATTGTTCCCCCAGGAGCAATGGATCCCCTTGCACAGGTGTAACACATGACCCAGGTAAAGCCGTCATACGCAGTGGAAGCCTTGGGAGCCCAGTGCAGAGGTACCTGAATGGGGAAAATGAGCCATCCCAGTTCCAGGCCTTCAGGATGCAGGGCACAGAGGTTTCATCTGTGCAGTGAGATGTGACCACTGGCTGCTTCCCAGCTGTAGTTGTGTATTCAATATCCATGTGTACTCAGGCTCCTAGAGCTACCCACTCCACCCAGAAGTGGCTCTCACCTTTTCAGGTGTTTTGCAGCTCCATCTAAATCTGTGCATAAGCATGCCTGCTGGCAAAGTATGTGGACAGAAAAAACTCTGGACATACAAACAGGCTCAGACTTGTGCTTGGGTGAAGACCTCTCCTTGCCTCCCTTGCCCACCAAGTGCTGCAGATGACAGTAAGAGGTAAGCACAGCTCTAACTCTCACCAGCTCCAGCCTCCCTTCAACAGCAGAGCTTTGTCACTGCTCCACAATGTCACAATGCCAAACAATGGCACTTGTTAATCAATTTTTAAAAGGACTAAAGCTAAGGGAGACTGGGAGGCTTGGGCAGACCCTCTGCCAGCATCTCAGACTGCAGGTCAGCTGTCGTGTGTTGAGTGAGCAGGTGCTATGCCACAGCAGGCCCTTGACTGCCCAATTAGATGGGAGTGCCCCAGTCCATGTATGTGGCCAAGCTCTCTGGAGCAATCGAAGGGAAGGAGAGGCTGAACAGAGTAAATATTTAACCAGTGCTGTGCCAAATGCAAACACATGTCCACTGCACTGTTTGTCATCACAGGGCCCTGATCTCGTACATACACTTGAGGCAACACAGCCTAACTCCCCACTGATTCTAGCAGAGCTGGCTTGAGAGATACAGAATTTATCTTGGCATGTGAAGAGGTCATTTCAGTAAAACCCAAGCCCAGCGTCAGGGAGCCATGAAATAGTGTTGAGACCTGCTGGTACTGTAGGTGACTCCCGCCACCGTGACTATTAACTGCAAGGCGTATCCTCTCCACCGCAGCAATCGGACGCCACTGCCTCTTAAAACTGTCTGCTGTCTCTTAGATCCCTCCTTGGCCTTCTGCCCAGAGCTCCAGAGGCAGAGTCGGAGACTGGTGTTTACAAACAGTCTTTTAAACCGTGTGTGGAATGAGAAAAAGGAGCAAGCCCAGCTGAATGGCCTGGGAGGAGCACATCTCATCAGAGCTTGCACGCAATGTCTTCCAGAGCCACCTTTCGTCACCTAGAAGAAAGATCTTCACCTAACTCCGTCTTAGCTGCAAGGACAGGGAACAATGGCAGTAGTAAGGAGGCTCTCCAGGCAGTCAGGGCTCCTACCAGATGCATCTCCTGCAAGCTGGGCCTCTCAGGTTGCTACCATGGCAGGGAGCATACAGCAACACTGATCATAAAGACCAGCTCTGCGAGGAAAGGAAGATTTTGGGGTTGTATGGATGGTAACAGCTAGTCCACAGGGCATGAAATCTCTGCCATCTTGTGCCATTCCCAGACGCCAAATTGTGGGTATTCAGGATTGTTTGGGCTTTTTGATTTCTGTGGTGGTGCTGGTGTTTATTCAATTCTCAGCCTGACCAAACTCAAAAATGGGTTATTTTTCACATACCTTGAATGCCATAACACATATGGCCTATTGCACCAGTGCCCCTTAGCTGCCCCTACCCCACAGCCATTTTATCTGTAAACCACAAGCTCTTTCCTGGTATTCCTATTGTTCAAGTGACCACCAGAGCCTATACCAGCACTGGCCTCTGGCAGATGGTCCCGGCAAGCAGGCGACACCCAGTATAAACTGAATTCTTCTCCGTCTGTGAGCTCCTGTGCCCAGTCAGCTCTTCCCTCTGCCACACAGACCCCCAACAAGATGCTGTAAGTCTATGCTAGTAAGCATGGCAGTACTGGCTGCCACGTGGACATCAGTCCTTGGAGAGCTGTCTCCAGCTGCTGGCTGGCTCCTGCTGCGCAGTGCTGGGTGTGACACCCGAGAGCAGGGTCATTTTCTGTAAAGCCAATTTATTCGAGTCCTTTTTGAGGTCCTTTTTCTCCTCCTCTCGAGGGGGAAACTCTCCAGCAGTGTTGTTTTGGGAGAAGTTATTCTGCCAGAACTTTTAAAACAGTTGCCAGTGGGCACATAGTATGCTGGAAAAACAGCCATTTAATTCTGGTGTGATCACTTCAATTCTCAAGCCTGGTTCTTTCCCTCCCTGCCTCCCATCCACTGGAAATTAGCTTGCTCAATTCAGTTGCAAGCTCTTTGCAGCAAGTATGAGAGGGCCACAGTGTGGCTTGTGATAGGACAGGTGCCCAGTGCTCCTTGCTCCATCAAACCAGTGGCAAAGTGTGCAAAGCCAGTGTGTGGCCTGCTCTTGGGAAGGGATGTAACTCCCCAGCCTTTTCTGCAGACCCACATGGAAACACAACTGTGAAAATAAAAATAACAGTTCTGGTGAGAGCACATCAAAGACTTTCAGCGGCTGTGATGAACATTAAACCATTTGGCCAAGCGCTTCTCACTCTCACTCTCTGCCTTTCCTACTCTCCAGGAACCTCAGGAGGGGCGTAACTGGAACCTCTGTCTGGGAAAGGGGAGGACAAAGAACATGTAGATGCCTAGCCTGGGATTTCCTACAGCTACTGCTCCTACCAGGCAGACAAGAGCCACGTGCAGCAGCTCCAAAAGCAACTCACAGGAAGGGAAAGGCGTGAGATTGTTTATGTGAAATGTATACATCAGGACTGGCTGAGGGCAGCACAGACCTCCATTTCCCTAGAAGTAGAAGCAAGGCCTGGGGTTTTGCCAGCAGCCTGCTGCCACCCAGCCTGCTCTTATGCTAGCAGGATTTGTCTGGAGCAGCAAACATCCAGTCAGAGGAGATTTTCAGGATGGGTTGCTTGGCGGGGAGGGAAGGGGCGAGTGGTATAGAAGAGGATAAACCTGTAATGTTCCTCAATTGCGGTACAGAAGCAGCCTCAGATTTCCTCCTAGGGCTCAAACTTACCTTGGCAGAGCTCTTATCTGTGCTCAGCCACACTCGCACACAGGGGAAGAGCCACTGCTGCCTGGTGCACTAGGCCCTTCTGGGACTGCAGGCTCCATTCTTTCTCTGCCCTGGACTGACGCAGATACAGTTTTCCTCAGGGCTGAGGTGGTGGCAGCTGAAAGCCACAGCAGACACGTGGATGCAGCAGATCCAGACAAACAGAATGCACATACAAGATGAGGCGGTTGCCGGTGGGGGGGACTACTGAGGGGTTAGAAATCTGCTGATTGCCTTTACACAGAAGTGGGCTCAGGAGAGAAAACCCTTGTTGAGTAGTTGAGCTCTGTCCTGTCTCCTCTATGCCACAAAGCACATGCCACTGGTGTACAACCCTTCATTACCTGGCTACACCAGCTGTGGCCCATCATCAGCTGCTGAGCAGCAGCCTTCCTTCCAGCCAGGTATCCTCTCAACAACACTGAACTCCCTGAGAAGGAGGGAGCAGGGGAATAGCACTCTTAAGGCAGCTTGGCCTGTAAATCATGACCTCAATATTGTTTGCACTTAAATCCAAAAGCAGGAAGACAATCATCCTCTTCATATTTTTTGTGGGCAGTCAATAACTAACCTCTGGGACCCGGCGGCTTACGAGAGAGAAAATTTCTGAAAGACAGCAATAAAGAGGACGTGGGTGCGGGGGGAGGAGGAAGGCAGGGAGGGGGAGAGGAGGGATACGTATGTCACAGCTTACCTCAGAGCCAGAATTAGAAGCTGGGTAAAAAAAAAAATAAAATCACAGCAGGAAATAATGTGTGGCTTAAAATAGCAACATCAAATGGGAGCGAGAATGGGGAGTGGGTGGCATTTGAGGCTGCTGCTCTGTTCCTCCCTCAATGGCAGAGTGATTAATATGTCTACGCTACTTGTATTTATGTAACAAAGGGCACTAAAGGCCAAAGCTGCATTTTCACCAGCACTCCAGGGGAGTCTGAATCTTTCCTTCTCCCCATAGCATTAGAAGGGAGAATCTGCACTTGTGCTTCCTGCCTCAGAAGAAAAAAGAAAAGAAAACAAAAAAANATCCATTCTTCAGCACTGTGCACACAGTTACATTTCCACAGCTTGGCACGGTGGCACAGAGACCTTTAAGGCTTTGAAGGCATTCCTGCTGTCTTTTCATGGCTCCCCATAGAAGAAGCCTTTTCCCAGAGAACACCTGTGAACGTGTCCGGGTTGTCTCTGGCTGGAGGCTGCGCCGTAACAGCAGGCAAGGTACCACTACATGTTACTACACATTTTTGTGCTTGTTCTCTGTATTTGTAGTGAATCATAGATCTCTGAGATGGGTCATGCAGTCCATTTCCTTGCCAGCACAGGATTGTTCCCAGCCATGTACTTAAAAACCTCACATTTCTCTTGGGAGACAGTGATTCAGACAGATCACTCTTCTCTTCATGCTTTGTATCCTGAGAACTGCATTAAAGACTTGAAAGCACTCATGTGTTTTGATAAGAAAGGGATGTTGTTCTTGGGTGCATCAAGAACTGTTCAACCCACCACATCACTGTTCACTGATGAGTGGCTGCTGGATGTATCACACTTGTTTTTTAGGCTCCTCTGGACTAATAAGCAATGCAGAGGCCTGCACGGAACTTGCAGTGAAAAGTGGGAAAGCATCCCAAGGGGTGCAGAAGGCTTGTGTCTCAGCTGGCCACATTCAGCACCTCCCACTCGTCTGAAAGGCCATGTGCTGCCAGAATTCCCCCTTCTCAGTGTCTGGTCCCTTCAGAGAGCAAAGGCAAGAGCAAAGATGCAATTGCAAAGAGCGATTCCTTCATCTCCACACACACACAAGCCTCCCACCGATCCAGTCACTACTATCAAAACGCCTGCTTGCAAGTATCTGTACATGCAAATAGCTTAAGACCAAGTTTGTAGTGTGATAAAAACCTGCTGCACAGGCCTGATCCTGAAATTCCCTGACATCAGCAAATATCTTTGACATAAGTTGGGCCATGCTGCTGTCAGAGGAAGGAGAATCTGGCCCAGATCTAATGCAAATCTTCCCACAGGCAAGCAGAGCAGCACGATTTGTTTAAACATGGCATGCTGGTGGCTGCAGAGATCACTCCCAGCAACTCCATCAACATGAATAATATCCTGCTAGTTAAATCCAGCCATGGTAAATATCTCCACCATGTTATCCCTCCAAGCAAATATAGTACCTGTATGGAAGAAATTCCTCAGAAGGTTTCCTGTCTGGATCTGAAGCACCCAGGGACTGAATTTCCTGTGAGGCTACAGTTGGGAATGCAAAGCAAAGAAGCTAAGAAGAAAATGAGATGATACATATTTGGACCTGCTTTACACAGATCCTCCTAAGCAAGCACATTTCCCGCCCCCCTGCAAATTATATAAAAAATGAAGCACTTGGATTTTCAAATATGGGCTAGGTTATTTTTCATTAAGCATTCTTATTTTTACCCCACTGCCTCCCTCTCTACTCATTTTTTTCCAGCTGCAATTCTGTGACTTACACATCCTGAAAATGAAAGAGGTTGTTTTTGCCAATAGCAAAGTGCTATGCATCCTTTCAACCATCTGGAAATGGATTTTTTATTCTTCCCCTCTCCCAAGCACACACGCACGTGCACACACACAACTGAGTCTTTGTCTCTTGGAATCATTTCCCACACCAAATCTGATGGCCATGAAAAGAATTCAGTAAAAAAGTTCCACAGGCATTAAGAGGCCGAGAGAGAATAAACAGGGTGACTTCCTGGGCACTTGTTCTCATCCAAACTGCCATCTCATGAGGAAGTGATGAATGCAATGGAGCATATGGTTCAGTTGTTAGAGATTAGGAGAGGTAGTTTAAGGCTCTTGCGGTTTTGTCCTGGTTCTGCTACAAACCTCTTTTGTCACTAAGAGCAAGTTACCTACCTGCTTAGTGCCTCAGCCCCCCCTAGCTGAAAAAAGGGATACACTTTCTAACTCTGTGTGATGGTCAATGTGTTTGTGTTTGTAATGTGAGCTGATCTCCAAAGATGAAAGAAGTAATTTAAAGTGAAAATTGCCATGATAACTCTGTGCTGAGCCTAATAGAGTCAAGCAGGACACTTTGGGAGCCAGAGACTAGACTTGATCATCCCTTGCCCAGAGGCAAATGTTAAGTGAGCCATGTCACTATGCTATCCAGATGACTGCAGGTCTGCAGGAGGAAGCAAAGAAGAGCCAGAGCCACACTGACTGGTACAAACATGCTTATAGTGTCCAGCTGAGAATGAGTAACAGCTGCTTGCTCATCATCCTGATTTCTGTCACTACTAGTGTTTCTGAATGCTGAAGTGTCCCAATGCTGTGACTCAGGGCTGTGAGTCATGGGGCTGTATGTCTCCACCGCATGGAATCACTCACTTGCTCTCTGATGAGATTGCAGAAATCACAGATCATCTTGGGTCTCTTACAGTGGTAAGTCTTAAAAATATAGACACATATTTACAAACATATCCAGAACAAAGTCATTCTGTCTCAAATACTGTCTACAGTAGATTTGTAGTAAAGCTCAATTTCACATACACATCCCACCCAATAAATCCAGGAAAAGTATGTCTTTTTTCCCTTCTGTGGACATTTAATTCCTATATCCCCAAAGCTCTAGCAAATCTGGAGTAAACAGGATGCAGTGCAGGTAGCACTCAACCTTTTGCTTCCCCTGCTTTTTTCAGTCAAATTTTTAGACCTGAAATTCTGACATTGTGGCAACACAATGCTTTTTGGCATTGTATCTGCCTATTCAGGCTCTCCAGCATTCCTGGTAAAGGAGTTTTGATCTAATGGCATTCTCCTAACCTCAGTGCTAGGCACTAGTTGCACACAGGGCTGCAGTAGGAGCCCTCTCTGAGTTGGCTGTCAAGACCTCAGAGATGACACAAGAAACTCCCCAGGTATCATCAGAGCTGTGTTGACCACACATAACCCAGCGGACAACTTTCTCATCCACAGACTGCAACACCAACCAGCTGCACATTCTGGAGCTCACCTCCAGTTTCTACACATTCTCTGTTGATACAGGTGCAGCTGAAACAGCCACGTCTTGAGATGAGGGAGCAGGGGCTCACCTCAGCGCTGACCTCACCGGCTGGGAACCTCCTGTGCTGTCCACCCTTACAGCAGCTAATGAGTGAAGCGGAGTCCCCACACTGACAAGAGTGGGATTGCTGATACTCCTCTAGTGGCAGCACGGTTTGTGTTGGCAAAAGAGTGTTTCTGTTGGCATATGCTTCTTCCCAGAATTGATTAAGTCATGCCTGTTTTTGCAAAAATCTCTGCAGCAAGGTGTTTTACTGGTGTAAAGATGTGTAAAGAATCACTCTGTTTGCTCACAGCCAGTCTGAATCCTTCCCACAAAAGTAGATAAAATAATGTATTGGCAATCTTCCCAAGTGGGCTTCTGTGTGCTGGGATAGGGTGAGTGCACTTATATGTCTGAACTAATGCAGACAACCAACAAGATCCATACTAGGAAAGCAAACACAATGCTCTGAGCACAGGGACTCCCAAGTGATAGGAAGTGACTTCAGCACACCAATTCCTCTATTCCCGTAACTCTCTGTGGGTTTGCCAACAATCCTTATCGTCCTTGCTGAGAAAGGAGAGCTTTGCTAACTGATTATATCCTTGTTTCCTTACTGTGGTCAGTCAGTTGCTGCATGCCAGCAGCAGTTGGTACGACTAACAGATAAGCACACGTCCTGATGGATCTGTCTGCTCTAACCACATCCATCCCTGCAGCTATGAGACGACAGGCAGTCCTAAACAGGAGTGAAACAATACACAGCAGTTTTGTTACCAGTACTAGTTTTCTAAAAACACTAATCCAGGGAATATTGAGTTTTCCTACAAAATACTGTAGGCCTCCATGAAGGGAGCCAGGATGGTCCCAACCCTCCCCATCAGCCCCCCAAAGAAGGATATCCCACAGCTCAACAACCCCTGAAGACAAGGCGGTTCAAGTGCTGGACTCAAGACCCCAAGTTATCAGGCCCCCTGAGATACCATCTAAACGAGGACCCTGTGCTGACACAGGGTTGGGTCTAACACCACAACCTGAGACTAGCCAAGAAATGTGCAAGACTGGGCTCTTTTGAGGACAAGCATGAATGCATTTGGAATTTTACCCCATTTTGATTAAAAATCTCTGCACCTTGAGTTCGGCATTTTTGGATAGCCTGAAGGCATTCTTCAAATGCAATAGTACAGTTAAGTGATAAAATGCCTCAGAATCACCTCTACTCCAAGCACACTGCCCTCTTTTAAGCAGCACATCATGACAAAAGTCATCTCAGGCCAAATTTCACTCCAGTTTGAGTCACAGGAATGTCATCAGAAATGGAGTTAGCTCTGTTTGTTAAGTGAGCAGAAAATGGCCAATTTTATTCTGGCTTTTGTCTCTTTCTTTTGTATTCTAGTTCCTGGAATCTGGTTTGTAGAAGTGGCCCTTCCCTCACAGTGAGATCACACTTTGAGGTGGGCAGAAACGTCCAAACAGCATCTTCTTTGACCTTTCTGAGATGCTTGTTGTTGCTTTTTTTGTAAGTTTCTGAGAAGCGCCCACAAGCCTCTGTCCCCCCATCTCCTGAACTGCATCTGCAGCATCCAACAACAGTCCCTCTGGGGGGCAGCGTGGCTCTCACAATGACGACACCACACTCTTAATTTGTTCCAGCCTGTTTCACACTGACATTTTAGCACTGACGTCATCAGCCGCTGAAATTTCATTGCTGCTGCTAAGAATAACAGCCCTCTTCATCCCCCACCTTACACCAAATAATTATTTTAATACTGTAGGGATCTAGGCTTATCTTTTCTGACACAAATCAGGTTCTAGTCGTTAAAAGAAGTAGGAGCAAAGCATTGCAGATGCTTTTATGTTCAGTCAGCCTAGGACAGGAAAAAAAAACCAACACAAAAATAAAAAGTGTATTGCTAAGTTGTAGGAGTGCTATAAAAAATGAACAGGAAAAGTTCAGACTATTTGTTTTAAAGCTTCTTTGTCAGACAGTCCTAGGCATTGTAAACTGCTTAAATAGCCTAGGCTACAGTCAGCCCCAGAAGTCCCTTATGATGCCACTTCCAAATTCTCCAAGGCTTTGTACCGTGAATATTTGCTTATACTGGTGCAGTGTGAGCATGAAGTACTGCCAAATCAGAATTTCCCATTGACTTTGGGGCCTGAACCAAATCCCATTGATTTCTGTGGGAGGATTTCTATTAACTTGAATGGGCATTGAATCAAACCTAAATTGGCAGTGCTCTGCACCCATTTGGCACAGTGCAGTTCTCTGCATAAGGTAGAGAATTAGGTCCAAAGACACTCAGAAATGCCTTAATTAGGAGCATTATTGAGGAGAGCAAGCTTTTCCATCATTAGGTTGATAAACTGAATTTGTTCTATACTTTTAATAGCAAAGAGTCAGATTTTCAAAGACGCTTGGTCTAAAGGTGAAGCTGAATGCTTACAGGATTTCCAAGAAATGTTTTAAGGCAAATCAGATGCTGAGAAGCCTTTCAAATCAACAGGTCCTACACTTATTTACACGCTTTCAGAAATCCTAGGAGCTACCAACTGGCCTTTCTTGTAGGCTTATAAATCTAACCAGAAGTTATGAGATGACCATTACCCGCAGCCAGCAGCCAGGTCTGTTCACCAGTCCCTGGTCAGGCCTCACAGGCACAGTGAGCAGCAGCTGCAGTAACTGCACTAAATATTGCCTTTAGGTACCTGCCCCCGATGCCCCCCCATTCCTCACAGAAGGAGAATGGCACCTCTGTCAGGCACAGAGGTGACAAAGGCCTCTAAAAACCAGACACACAGAGGTCCTGGAAATGTTATTTCCAACCTCTGCTGGGGAAGTCACTGGCTAGCACAGCTTCCGCTCCAGAAGCAGATCTGAACCCAGGCAGACCAACATCCCGTCAAGGAGAAAATTCTCACAACTGCTTTGTAACTGCTTCCCCCATCAACTCTGAGGTCCAGCGTCATTTCCTGTGCTGCTGCTGACCCTCTCAGACACCTTCCTCCACTGCTTGATCTTTAGCACCTGCTGCCTTCATTATCTCTTCATCTCCCTTCACTGCAGAAAAAGGGAAGTTTTAGGAGCTGGCATTTCTGATGGATCCTTTGGTTACTCAGTTGGAGTTACTTTGTCTGGCTATTATTTTTAATTTCGACTTGAGTGTTTGGCATAGTCTTTTTCTGGAAAGTACAGGGAGATTGATCATAAGACATGAGAGAAAGACATCCCTGCTTAAAAATGCTGGAGGCTGCAAGAGAGAGGAGAGCAGCATTCTCACACTAAGAAGCCTTCCCATGAAGTACAGCCAGGAAAGAGACACAGAAAAGGTTGATGCTAGAGAGGAAAGCAAAGAGAAAGTGAAAGTGCTCAAAGCCGAGCCTCGAGCACGAAGTACAGAAGCTGGGAATGTCTGCTCCGACCCCTGGCAGCCATTCTTGTTCGGCCTGAATCGGTCAGCAAGGTCACATACCGATGGGCTGACAGGAGCATATCTCTGAGCTGACTGTGCCTCTTCCGGCAGACGTCAGGATGGGCTTGGCTGGAAGCCTGAGGGATTGCTGCGGACACCTGATTTCCTCAACCCCCGTGCTAACCTCTTCCTCTCTTCCTCCCCGTGACTAATTTCCCTCCCTCTCCTCCCGTGCACACCCCCAGATCCTCACCCCGTGCATTTTTATGCACAAAAGACATTTGTTAAATTACACCACCTGCTACTGGGATAAGGACCAGGTAAAGAGATAGGAATCTACTCTACACGAGGAATGTGACTCCTGCAAACCAAGGAAACAAAGAAAAATTTCTGCCCTGCATTGGCAGGCACAGAAACAGCTCTCAAACTATCTCCTTCTGGTAAGAGTTCACTCTGCTTCTGAGTTAGGGTGCGCTTAAAAAAACACATTTAAATTGCTAAAGAAGTTGCTCACTACAAACAGTAAGGCCTCAAATATGCTCATGTCTGTCTGGGGAGTCAGCAGGCCAGGGCATACCCGAGCTGGTTCAGCTCCAAGAGGGTAAGCCATGACTTGGAGCCATGCACTGAAAGCAAAGCTGTGCCCAGCAGCATTCCTGCGTGAGTGAGAATGGTGCTGCCCTACCATATACTTTTTGCTTTCTTTTGCTGACATCTACAAAACTGCTCCCAGCTTCGGGCTGTGGTTCTGGTTCTGTTCTGTACCACTTTTACTGTGATGCTACTCCACCGAGTACCAGTTTTGAGTCTAAGCTTCCCCAGGGCGAGCAAGAGGGGGAATGGGCCTACGGGGTTTTTTGTTGCTTACACCAAAAAGAATTATCTAATTAAAAATCATTGGAAACCACATGCATTTGCAGAAATGGCTCAGCTTCAGAGGAATCTCTCGAGGCAAATAAGTGAGTAATTCTTCAAGGGTTTATGAAAATAGCCTGTATAGTTACAGTCGCTGGGATAAAATTACAAGTGTTTTCAATCCTCATACTTCGGGGCATAAGTTGATCCTCAGCTGGGGGCCAGGGAGGAATTTCCTCCCAGAGGATATTATTGTTCTGAGATGTATCTCATGGGAGATTCACATCCTGCAGAGTACCTGGCATTAGCGACTGGGAAAAAAAAATAAAAAATAAAAAAAAAAAAGAACTGAGCCCGTGGCCTGGTCTCCTCGCAGCACACCTCGGGGCCCAAGCCGCCCCCGCAGTTGCACAAGCTGCCCCGTCCGATGTTGTAAGGGTCCCCGGAGGTCCGGGAAGGGCAGGGGCGGCCCCGCTCCTTCTGGGAAGCGCCGTGACTCACCCGCCGCGCCGCGCCCTCCCGGAGCGAGCGCCCGCCCCGCCCCTCCCGCGGTCACAGCCAATCACCGCCCTCATATTTGCATGAGCGCCCGGGGACCTCTGGGATAGCGACGGGGGACGCCCCGCGCCCCTCTCCCGCCAGCGCCGCGCCTTCTGCTCCGGGCGGGCCATGTTAGCGTTGGGAACAGGTGGAGGGTCCGTGCCCATGGGAAAACAATCCTCGGCGTTATCTAAGGGTAAAAGAGATAAGGGAATTCATATAAAACGCTGTAAGGGGGTTAGAAATTGCCCGGATGACCCTCAGTGGTCTGGGGTGCAGGCTTCAAACCTGTAGCTGTCTAGCGACAGAGTGGTTCAATTCCACCTTTCGGGCGGGGTGACTCGGCTAGTGGCGGGTATGTTTTTGTCTCGGGAGACGGCCGGCAATGCCGAGCCCGACCATCCCCCGGGCCAAAAGGCAGCGCGAGGAGCGCACTCCACTTACTCTTCTTCCACCTTATTCCCACGGCGCTGGACTGCTGGATTGGCAGTGTGCCACGCACAGCCGAAGGACAATTCAGGTTTTAATTGGATTTTTCTGCTGAGCAGATCTTTGTTCAACTGTGTCACATGTCCTACAAGAACAGAAAAGAAGTAAATAACAGAAGTCATTCTCTAGATCTGCTCCATATTGACGATAACCCATCTCCCACCCACGCTTCAACAAAGATGCTTCACTTCAGCAGTAAGCACGGGTGCTAATAATGTCACCCAGCCCCACGAAAAATAAAGGTTAGCGTCAAGCTAAAAAACATATTCTTCAAGCAGAAGGCATTTATTTTGTGGTATCCTGTTACAACAGCTCTCCAGTCAATGATTTGTGGAGACTAGTTAGGACGAGACCCCAGCCAGCCCCACTGCAGGGGACAGCGAGGATTGGAAGGGCATTTTCACATCATCTCCTGGCCCCACCAGCAGGAAGGGTGATTGTGCCTGATGAATTACAGAATACTAAGTGAATTATCAGATCTCCAGTGTTCCTGGCTGCTTTTTGAGTGGTGCAGTCCCATCCGGAGTGAAGTAGGTAAGCACCCCTGAGGATCTAAGCCGAATGACTGTGCTTCCTTTACATGGAATGAGTCACTCCAGCTGAAGGCCTGGGAGAAGAAGGGAAGGGCACTGGGAGCCCTGAGACCATTGCTGATGGCTGCTACTGCTTCGAGCCTGCAGACCCCTGAGCTGACTGGGGAGGAGCAGCCTTGATGCCAGCAAGGCATGTTGCTCCAGGAATACACGGTCCTGTTATGGGAAATCTGGGGGGGAAAGCCCCTCTGAAGCTCCCACAGTGCGTGCCAACTTCTCCATGGCCTTGCAGATGTGCGTGCACAGCTGGGAGCGCCCCGAGTCCCAGATGGCCATCTCTGTGCTCCACACTGCCCTGCCTGCCAGCCAGCCTGCTCTGCCCATAATGAACTTTCTATGTGGAATTTCTCTGCGGCCTCAGAAATTGGTATCTGCTCTGCAGTTTGGCTGGGGGGGTTGTTATGGGGGTGAGGGAGAGAGTTGGAAAGGCCTTTGCCCAGTAGTGGGCAGCTGAGAATGTTAGCGTTCTATGTCAGTTACCAAGCAGAACATAATACGGCTCTTTCATGTGGTGTTTATAACTGAACATGCTGTTTTGTGTCAGTCTGTTTTTTTTTCCTTCCAAGAAGTAGTTTTGGATTAAATTATGACAATTACATTCTTATATTCACACACACACACACCCCCGCCAGCCCCCACCCTTGCCCTGCGTGCACACAAACACAAACGGGAATTATGTGCTCTGAGCGTGATTTGAACTATACAGCCTGGGATCTGTGCCTGGCATTGAGTTCACTTTTTTTTCCTCCACAACAAAAAGGCCACATCTACTCTGTACTCTTTCATTGCCTTAGGAAAAAGTAGGATGGTCAGATTGCTAGTGTGGGCGATTTGTCCCTCATGGAGCTGATGGGCATGAGACTTTCAGGCACGAGAGAGGAGCTGGGGAGCCTTGCCTGGGGAGCTTGTGGTAAGCATTGCAGGGACCTGGCTTGTGAAATCCCCTGTGAGCCCCTACTCCAAGCTGCTTACACACCCCCAGTCTAGCTCCTGCGCCTGGGCAGCGCCTGGTCTGGTGGGTAATGCAGGCACACAGCAGGAAGCAATCCTGCCTTTTTGAGCTGTGCCCTGCAGGGCTGCACCTCTAGCACGTGGCTGAACACAGGGAAACACGGGTGTTCATTAGGACAAGGGACATGGCAAGGCTGCTCTTGCAGCCTTTAGCTGACACGGTGGGTGGGGCAAGGCCTTAGGAAACAGGGCACCCTATATTTCAGTGTTGTTTTTTCAACACTGGTTGGAGGAGAGCACCAGTGTGGAGACCCGTGTAGATGATCTGTCTGTAAGAGGGACATTCTGTAAAATGCCATCCATCTCTCATCTGAGTCAGCTTTGTTTGGAGTCACCATTAGTCAGGCAAAGCTTCCAGTGTTTGAACCTGAATGTCACTTTCTTCCCTGACAAACGGCCAAACTAAGAGGAGCAAAAGCCCTCACCACTGGTTAGAAGGCAATCCAGAGGTTACTCAGAGCCAAAATGCACGAGAGCCTGGCTCCTTAGTCAAACGTAATCTGCCTCCTGTTGTTTTCCCCATGGAGTCACAGCACGGTGAGGAGGATGTGCTGGTGACAGATGGCTGACGCGACTTGCTAAGTGTACGGGTGACTAGGCTGTGACTCAGCAAGTGTTTGGTTACAAGAGACTGGGAGCATGTGCTTTTGCACTGGTAACAGTGGTCCTAGCTGAATCTCCTCCTGGGAGGATTGGGCATGGGCTGTCGTGTGAAGCCTGTGAGTGCCATCTTCCATGAGAGGAAAACAGGCGCAATGTGGCCTATTAGAACAGAAAGTCAGGCTCCTAAATTACTGTTTACACTTGCAATGGATAATGTCTGAGTATGTATAAATATATGACCTACCAGTGGTGCTTAGATGTCCTACTGGCCTTCAGAAAGGAAACATCCTGGCCTAGAAAAATTACCATCTTGCTCAGAGGGAGTAGGGCTTGGAATTGCAGTTGAGTCACTAGAGGGGGACAAAGACCTAGCCTGGGTATGCATCCATCTACCACTTCCCCCAACTGCAGCTGTGGGAGACACCTTGGAGAGGCAGCTGCAGAGACGGCCCTGGTCCTTCTCAGGTACCTTGAAGGTACCCAGTTGCAGAAACAGTTTTCCAGAGGCTGAGCATGCAGGTGGGGACCAGTAAGGCTTTGTGGAAATGAAGCCAATCCTTTTCCCCCAGAAGCATGATGGCACATGTATGTGCATGAATAGGTTAGCAGCCTTTATGTTGGCTCTTCCAGCATTTCTCCCTACCTAGAGCCAGTTGGTCCATAGATGGCCTGGGCTTTGAAATGCTAAATTCCAGGCATTGCACAGCACAAGACAGTGTCACCTGGGCAGAGGACACAGACAATCACGTATGGTTACAGGCACATGCCATTCTTCTCCTTTCTCCTCTTTTAGGAATGGAGGAGAGCTGAATTCTCAGGTCTGGATAGGTGCCAGGTGTTACTGTTGTCTCTGTGAGTTAAAGACGTCATGGAAATATTGGAGGACTTGAGCAGAGTGTACCTGTGTGTATTCCACACACGCATGGAGAGCCCACGTGGCCGTGGCAAACAACAGGGCACTGCTTGCAAGTGACATATTGACCTGGAGTGCTTAAAAGCTATCCCACACACTGTCCTGGGGAAATAGGAACCGTAATGACTCACACAAATGGATCGTGATACGCAGCCCTCAGCCCAGCCAGGCAATGTGTGGAACCAAGATGCTCCCGTTTTCTCCCCTCCAGCATACTTCCCTGACCAAATCCAGGACTGAGCCATTTGGCTCTGACTGGAGCTGGTCAGAACATGTTTTTCTTTTCTTCTCTTTTCCCCTCCTTCACCCTTTGGAAAATGTTGACATTTCAGCAAAGGGCTGAAAACCCAAACTCTGAATATTTTCCACTGGAAAATGCTGGGGGAAAGGGAGAGGAATAATCCCCAAACTGCCAACAATCAAATCTCTTTTGCTTTTAAGGCTTTTGGGTTTCTGCAAGGGAGGCATATTTGGAGGTCAGTGAACACTTTCTATGAAAATATCTGTTCTCTCAAAACCAAATTTTTCACTAGAAGTGTTCCAACTGGCATAATTTTCACTGGTGATGGTTTGGACACTCTCTACATCTAATTTTGGAAAGGACCTTAAGAAAATTTAATTCATTTTATTGGGATATGAGGCACAAATACCACTCCTACAGCATAATTGATACCAAGAATTTGTATTCTCAGTACCATGAGACTATACCCTGATATTCTTTCTCTTTAAAGAGTGCTGTTCACACGAACATGTGAAGCAAGTTTGGAACCTGGTCTCTGGAAACACCACGCTCCCAGAGCTCCAGCTGACTTGCGTCAGACCTCAGAGCACATTCCTGAAGAGATCCTACCTTTCACAAGGTCACATCAAAGGCTGCAAGGGAAGCAATATGCACTGAAAGGTGTGTTACCTGTAACTATCCCTTGAGTAACTGATAGCACAGAACACTTACAGAGCATTTTGTTCTGATGTCTTCAGCTGATTTCTGTCTGAATTGTAATGTAGACCTGAAACATGTTTCATCTTGGTTTTGCACATTATTCTGCTTTCCTGTAAGTTAAAAAATAAAAAAGGGACAATGTTAGCATAACAGAACACACGTATTTGTAGGAGATGAATTATGCCCTAAAACCTTCACTAAATGTGGCTAATAGCAGGTTAGAGTTTATAAAAGGAAAGATCTTAAAATGGGCACACACTGGTCATAAATAAATTGAGGCTGCAGACTTGCAGAAACTTTCAAAACAACAGCAGTGTGAAGTTCAGGATAACCTCCAAAGAAAAGCAATAGGAATAAAAAGCTCAACTGTTTGAAGACAGATCTTTATCAGTTGTGGGATATCATGACAGCAAAGGAATAGATTTGATCACACAGACAACCCTTTTAATTTGTCATGCCTCTTACCCCATTATTTTCCATGATGAAGCTTTTCAGTTACTATTTACATTCTCTCTGGTATGATTTAGCAATTGCACTGCTGCACTTCATTCTGATTTAGTACAGCTCCCTGTCTCCTGTCACTCCCAGGTTTCTCTGAACTAACCACCTGTGTTTGAATTCAGTCAGCATCAAAAAGTGGCATATTTGACTTCATCAAATCCCTGGGTTTTTTTCTTTCCAGTTTGTCATTGTAATTGTTAAAGCTCATAAAGCAGTGGGTTTAGAAAGATAATGATGTAAAATCTGTTTTAGACCTCACCTTTGTTGGTTGGGGACAACTAAATTGCATGTTGATAAAAGGAACAGGTACTGAATGTCTCTGATAACTTAGTGGCAAGAAATAGAGGACTGCATTGGTGCTGTACATGCTTTGTCATAATTTTTCAAGATAACTAAGCAACTTTTCCCTTACAGAACCTTACTCTTGAATTAATAAAGTCAAAAGATCAAGAGTTTTAACCTCTGGCCTTGGAAACAAAACTGCATGCAAGAAGCCATGGCAGAATCTTGAGAAAGTGCCATCTGGAGCTGCAGAGCTATAACTAGCCATTGGAAAGCCATACACACGTAGCTGAGATGTAGCTACGAGCTGTCCTTCCTCCCACCAGTACTACAGGGGCAGATCCAGAAACAAGGAGATCCCAAGTAAGAAGATAAAGAGTCAAATGAATCACCCTGTCACTGTGTGAAATGTAATGACTGGGAGAGCAAACAGGTTAAGCCAGGGCTTATGACTGTTAACACTCATAGAAACATGTTCCACAAATTCAGCTTTCAGAGAAGAAATGGATTCCAGCTTCCTTATGGTAATTTAAAGAGGCAACAATCTGTTCAAATGACCTTCAGATCGGGCTGGTACAGGGATTGAATCCTACATTAAAAACTGAAGAATGGCATTTTGGGGCAGAGCAATGGTCCTCCTCACCCAGCACTCTGCTCCCAACTAGGGCAAGGTCCAGGGAGCGCACACACACACACACACACACACACACACACACAGACATTTCTCTCTCCCATCTGTTTTCTCAGCATTCACCTTTGTTGGATTGGGGTGTTAGATTACATATTTTTCCTGTTCCTTCTAGTGTCATTTTATGGACCTGTTGCCTGCAAATTTGTCTAATCCCATTTTGAGCTCACTGATGCTCTCTGCCTTTGCAGACTTCCAGGCCAGCAACTTCCAGAGGTTCTCTACCTAATGTGATGTAATTTCTTTTAAATTGTTTTAAACTTATCTCCTACTGGTTTCATTGAGTGCTCCCTGTTCTGCTGTTGATGGATTTGGCACTAATGGCTCTGCGTTCATATCAGCCACCCTGATTTAGTGAATCCAGTCCTTAGCCACCAGAAAAAATAGGGAAGCATTGCAATACTGGTTGCTCAGGGACTTCAGTCTCTGACACTTGCTGACCTTCCCAGAGTGATTTTGTGCTGGAGCACTGTGGCTGTTACCAAACTCAGGGGAAAAAATGATGGCAAAGCGAATGGAGTGCAACTTCCTCCCGGGGCTGTGCTCCCCCCGCAGCTGCTCACCGGTGACGCACCAGGTCCCCTTTGCGGTAAAGAGCTGGATGCTGATGGCCCCGTCCTTCTCCTGGGGCTCTGCAGTTCCGGGCCCAGCAGGGGGCTGCAAAGCAGCAAGCAGGATTTCAGGGAGGGTAGGCTGGCAGCCCTGGCGGGGGTGTCCGGGGCATCTTCCAAAGTGGCTCTAATTAATGAGCACATGTGCAGCGAGGAGAGTTACAGCATCCCACTCAAATTGTTGACTTGGAGCCGCTTCTGGAGACAGCCGTATTCTGCTCATTAGGAAAGAGCTTTTTTGCAATGCCCTTGGATTGGACAGCTCTTGGATTGCACCACGAGATCAAGTCCACGTACGGGCTGCCTGCCTTTCGGCTGCCAGCTCCAAGAGGGTTGTTTTTCTTGTCTTCTCATTCTCAAGGAGTGCTCAGCCAGATGGCCTGTTTTCGAATGCACTGTGCGTTGGTTGGATGTGTGTTTGGAGAGTCTGCCAGCTTCATGAGAAGGAAGAAAGAGCAAAAGAAAGGGAAAAAAAGCACCATTTGGTATCTATCTCTGGGACCCAGCCAGAGTTGAGGCTCTGTTTGAAGAAGGGGGGAGTCTTAAGAAGGAAACTCTAGACAAAATTGAAAGCTGGAAAAACTTTCAAGCTTGACAGACTGGGAGACTGAAGTTCTGTACAACATCCATCCACTACCTGGCTCCATTGCAAACGTGTAGCAGACTTCCTCAAAAACAACAGTAAGAGCAAGCACAAGCACCGAGTGTCTGTCTCTCTGCTCTCCCAGCGTACCTCACCTGTGGGCTGGGATATGGAGAGGTGACCCAGCCAGCTGCCCACCAAGGCTGGGTGATGCTGCCTGGGGGTTTTGGGGACTTTGCTCTCCATTCACCAAAACCAGAAATTACAGCATGCAGCCTGAGCACATCAGCTCAGGAAGAGGAGCTGCAAAGGAGTAGTACAAAATACCCATCACCATGGCCCAACACTTGAAGAAGCTGCCTTAGTAAATTAAGCCAGGCCAATGTCATTTTCTTGCATCCCCTGATGTTCATTTCCCAGAAACACCTTCTATTGGTTTGGGGCAGCAAATAAATACAGGCCAAACCAGAGCAATGGCTTTTTCCAGCACTCATTGGCCAATAATTTGAACCTGACAAGAAAAATCTGTTGTTGAAGGAAAGGGGGAAGTTTTGAAGTTTGGGTGGATTGTGCTTGGCTTTGTTTTCTTAACTAGATGTCATGTTGTGGTAACCACATATTGTTCCAAGCAGCAGGAGGAGGTCTTGCTGAGCAGAGCTGGAGAAAGCCACATTTGTAGCCATCCCCGCTGGCTGACACACCACTGTGCCTTACTAGCAGGCTTGTCTGCTTGCTTTCTGAAACCATGGCACAAAGAAGATGGTTGCAGGAGCACGTGTGTCTGTGCAGGTGGGAGCAAACCTCACTTCTCCGCTGATTGCATCAAATTATTTCCATTGAAGCAATCAGAATTCATGGGTCCTGGGTGGGCAGCGTGTCCCTGGCAGCACTGGCTGGACTCTGTGTTGCAGACATTCTGCCAACAGCCAGGGCTAGAAGGGGTCTTCTCCCTCCTGCTGTGGGACACATCTTGGGCCAAGCCTGCTGGTGTCAACTGCATGTCAAAACCTCTGTGGCTTCTCAGGAGTTCCTGGCTGTCACTACTCCAGGTCCAAGAGGTCCTTCACAGCAATCACAAGGGCAGCATTTGCAGGCCCCACCATGTAAAGAGCAGAACCTTTCTCCACACACAGGGAAACATCCTCAGCTGTTGGCAAAACAATGTCTCTGACCTAGAGGTGCAGATGCCATCCTGGAAGGGAAGGAGGTTTAGCTGGTTCAAGACAGTGATTACATCACAAAAGTACATTCTTGCATGGGTAGGAAGGCTGCACAAAGAGATTGCCTCCCTTCCTACTCCAACAGGACTCAGTTTTGGTAAATAGCCCAGGCATTAAAAACCAGGCTGCGGTACCTACATACACAGTTATGATCATTACAAGAGAATGGATTTTCTGTGTGCCAGAAAACAAGGTGCAAAAGTCTAACAGTAAATTCAATTATTCTAACAGTAAATTCAATTATTCTCTCCAGGGCTTTAGAGGGCTCCTTACACCACTCTGGCAATTGCCTGCTTGTGACCAATGCTATGTTATGGAGCTGATAAAGGAATTGCACGGGAGTCACTGGACTGGGCTTTACCACAGTTAGGCTAGTTGGCTAGTTATTGCACCTCCTGGCAAATGGAAATAATGATTGCCACAGCATTCACATTGTACTGTTGGAAGGAGGTAGCTCCCAGACAAAGGTCATCAGTGCACTTTGGGTGGGAGATCAGCCAGAAAAAACATCCAGCCATCCGCTCACCCAAGCTGCACTGGCTGTGTCAGACACAAACAGCAGCCTCTGCATTTTTCACATATGGTAGTTTTCCCCTGCTTTATTTCATTGCTCTAGTGCTGCCTGACTTGTGGACATGTGCATCTCCAGCACATTGCCCAACATGGCATGAGTTGACAGGCCAGTCTGAAAAAACAATTCCCTGTAAGTTATCTGGCCTAAGGTACCATTACATACCTAGAATTGTTCAAGGAGGAGAAGCTAGAAGAATTGCCCAAACATGGGATTTTGGAAATTTGTCTACAATACAGAGAGGTGAGGCCTGCCTTTTGGCACCAGTGCTGCTGCTTTGCCACTAGCCTTTGTGTATAACTTTTTTAACCACTCATTACGTAGATGGGAGACCTCCAACAGAGGAACCAGAGGTTCAGAAAGTCTCCTCTCCAGCCAGGGATAGGTCAGTACGTGCCTCAGCATGGCATAAATAACATTGCACTGTTCATTATGAACAGGAGTCTTGAGTGTGACTGCATTCGAGTTCAGCAGCACCCACTGAGGTACTGCAGAGGATGGCTCCAATTCTGCATCTGGGCAGCTCATTTAGGCAACATCCTGATTCAATAGCTCAAAGTTTTCATAAGAAGTAAGCTCCCCAAAACAGTTAAAAAGTGGCCACAGTGGCCACATCTCCCCTTCCTCCATGCATGGCCTCACTCTGTGCCCAGAAGCTTTCAAATCATATTCTTAACTTAATTAAGAAAAGCATATTTCTAGCAAGAAGTGATGATGATGATGATGATGATGATGAGCACACACAGCTTCCATTTCTCAGCTGTGGGAGAAAACTCCCTGTGCTACAACTCCAAAAAGCAGGAGATGAGATGATGGACACAGGACAGAACTGAACATCAGTAGCAAGGATGTGATGATTGAAGCTGAAGATCTGGTTTAAAGCCTAGATGTACACAGAGTGGACAGTGCCTGAGATCCACGCTGCTTAGGCTGACAAGCCTACGCAGGCTTGGAGTACATAGTACATAGAATCAATCCCGTTCTCAGAGTGTCTCACTCACATCCATTCTCTCAGTCCATGAGCTTCCCATGGTTTTATTGGTGGTCCATATCTTCTGTAAACCATATGTTTGACATTATGGGGGAATGCAGAGGTTAAAAAGATTGGAACTCCTTTTGGAGTTATGGGAAGGAAAAACTTTAGAGAATGATTTACGGTTAGAAGTAGCTCATCATTCAAATGCAGAGACCCACCTGACTCATAGCTGGAGCTGGGTGTAAGGACAAGGATGGTCGCTTTAAAAATTCCCAGTCAAGGTAAAACAGAAAACCATAAAGTGCAAAAACAAAGCACATGTTTAAGAAGTTGAATTCTAAGACACAAATTCAATTCACCACCATGCTGACTAACTTTTAAACTATGACTACACAGTAGTTCACAAGCCTGTTTTCAAAAAGGGACCACACATACACACACATACAGGTAAATATAATATATGCAGCTCTTATTCATATGTGATTTCTTGGCAGGCATCTTACCATGAATTTAGCAAGGCTTTGGGCTGTCTACCACAACATTCTTGTATTCAAGTTTGGATATTATGGTCTGGGTGGGTGGACTAACAGACAGTAAAAAACTGGTTTAGATGGTCAGACTTGGAGACATGCAAATAGATGTCGTGCCTTGCTTGGAGGCTGGTAACAAGCTGGGTACTGTAGGGGTCTGTCGTGGGGCCTTTCCTGTTTAAAAATCTTTAGATGAGATGATGGAGTGCTTGCTCTTCAAGCTTGGAGACAACATCAAAGTATTAGAGAGCAGTTGATATGCTTGAGTGCAGAGTTGTCATTCAGAGGGCCCTGGACAGGCTGAAGGAATGAGCTGAGAGGGACCTTACGAAATTCAACAAGGATAAATGCACTTGGGAAGGAAGAGCCCCTGCAGCAGAACAGGCTAGGACTGACAGGGAGAGGAGCAGCTCTCCAGAAAAGGATCTGGGTATCGAGGCAGAGAGCAGACTGGGTGTGAGCCAGGAATGTGCCTTGGCAGCAAAAGAAGACAAAGGCTGAACAGCCAGGAGGGTGACAGATGTGTTTATCCAGCTTCCCTAGGTACTCGGATGGCACTGGAGTACCAGACCCAGTTTTGGATCCCCAATACAAGAAAAACATGGACACACTGGAGCAAGTTCAGCAGACACCACCAAGAGGTCTGAGGGCAAGAGCCCTTTGAGGAGAAGCTGAGGGAACTGGACTTGTTTGGCCTCAGACAAGATGGCTTTGTAGGAGTCAAACAGCAGCCTGACAGCTTCTACAAGGGAATTAGCAAGAAAATGGAGTCAGGCTTTTCACCATAGGGTGTAGTGGGAGGATGAGAGACAATGGACCTTAACTAAAATGGAAGATGTTTAGGCTGGCTATAAGAAAAGGCATTTTCATCATGAGAATAGCCAAATACTGCCCCAAGAGGTTGTGCAGCCATCATTCTTGAAGGTTTTCAGTACACAACCGTTGAAAGCCCTGAGCAATGTATCCTCATCTTTTATTTGATCTTCTTCTTTGAACCAGAGTTTAATCTAAAGACCTCCCAAAGTCCCTTCCAACCAGAACAACCTGAGTATTTGTAAGGTTTTGTAAGGTATTGGGAGCCTGAGAATTACCCACTTAAGGAGCAAACACAACACTATGTGAGCTGATTGGCCAATCACTCTGCAAGCAGAAACTACTCAAACAAAAACCACAGTGAATTTGCAAACTACTCAAACAAAAGTCACAGAATTTGCAAAAAGCTTTGTTTGCATAAAACTATTGACTGAAAATTTTAGGCCAACAAGTAGTTGAGCAAAAGTCTGTCTGTCTGTTCTTCACAGCCTGAGAAGAAATGCAATTTCAGTGAATTTATGGAGCAGTTAAACACCAGTTTTCCTTAATGCCCAGTAACCAGTTAGAAGATTGAAAACTGTTTTTCTCTTTGAGGGCTATGTTCTCATGAAAAAGAATGAGAATGCCAAATGCCAAATACCAAAGCTAGAAATATTTCTTAGATTATTACTATGGCATCTTCCAACAGAAAACTCAGATTGCTTCACTGCTGTTAATTAATTAAGTCTAGAAACACTTATGCCAGGAAGTTTGATATCACCACCCCTTTTTACAGATGGGGGAAAAACAAGATATTCATTCAGGGCTACTCAGTGAATGAGGGACAGAACCAGAAATAAAACCTGGGAATCCTGGCTCAGTCTCCTCTTGTAATCTCTAAACAAAGCTTCTTTCCTGTAAAATTCCATCTAAGCTCTTCATAGAATAATTAGAGCCAATTTATTTCTTCACTCGTTAACAATGAAATCTGACAGGCTTTGTACTCAGGATGCTGAAGCTCAGTTAGGGGAGCAAGGCTCTTCTCCATGAAGGGAGGCCTGGAATGTCAGTCTTTAGGTGGCTTACTAGAGGCATACTTCCAGCTGCCAGGTACTTGAACTCCTGCCTAAATCCCTGTGACAAGGCTTTAGGGAAGAACTGGAATGTAAATGTTATCTACCATAAATGTTAGGGAAGGATTAGACAAATAGCAGCTGTTTTTGCAATGATAAAACTTTGCCCTCAGTGGCACCTAAGAAGCATGAAAGAACATTTACCTGTCGTAGTATTTGGTAGGTTTCTCTGTTCCATTTGCCTGTTTTTGGTTTCAATTTTTTGTTTCATTTGCCTAAGTGAGCAGACTGAAAAAGCTCTGAGACACAGAGAGATTCTTGGCAGTACTTCAGATGTGCCCCTCAATTTTATCTTCTTCAGTTCCATCAGATCTGGAGGACACAAAGTTCCTCAGGGCTTACAGCTCACTTGCAGCTCACTAGGAGTGACTTGCACTACCTTGAGATGTGCAGTAAGGTCATGAGTCATGGACTTCTCCACCTCCCCTACCCAGGGCAAATGGCTCACCATCCTCTATGTCATCACTCTCAAGGTTTCTTCAGAGGTCAAGAAACTGACACATGAAGAACTCCAGAAGTGCTGACCATCCAATATTTTCAAACTCTGAAGGTTGCTCAGAACCTCTTAACCACAGGCCACTACATTTGAAGCTGGAGCATCCCATACTGGGGGTACATTTAAAGCATGTGCCCTACTTGCTCAGTGTCACATGAAGGAGAGGCCCTGGCAGAGGAGGGCAGACTCAAGATTTCCACATTAAAAAGCCTGTACTTTTGCTGCTTTGATGTACTTTCCTTCTGCAAAGCAAAACAAGAAACACTATTCTCACAGAGCTTCATGGAAATTCTGCAGGCCCTCTGCCTTGGTCTCTTTGGCTTTTGGCAGAGTAGAGTTGAGGACTGATCCTAAAACCCAGAGACCAGAAGAGGTGAGGGAGGGACCATCTTTTACAAGAAGTCTTTGTGGAGTGTGGAAGCTCATTGTCCCTGTTTCTTCAGTGTCATCTGCCCCATCTCTCCCAAGGCTCCAAGCTCAGGTCTAGTGGGTGGCATATTGGAATGGACTTTAACCATCTGGAAATAGTTTGCTATTTGCTGTCCCCTTGTTCCAAGCTACATTTGTGGCTACACTTGGTTAACAAATCACTTCTGCTTTGGCCCCAGACATCTGCTATGGCCCTTCCCTTTCCCTTTTGGGCATTTTCAGTCACCAGGACAGGGTGCATCACCTCCTGTAGTGGAAAACATTGACAGGAAAGCCTATTGTCTTAACATCTGGGGATAAGTCACCCAGACTCCCTTGGTCCAGCCTTATCTTGGTGACTTATGAAGCAGAAGTTCATCACACCTTTTCCTACAGGGATGAAAAGGTTCCAGCCAAGGTCTGGGGAGGGTGAGGAGGGTGAAAACAGGGAACAGAGAGAAGGAAAGAACAGAGAAGAGCACTTATGTCTATCAAAGCAAAACTAAAAATTCTGGGGTGCAAAGGAGGTTGGCTTTGGCTTTGGCTTTGGCTAAAGATCAAAGCCTGAAGGTGGCTGTGGCTTTCTGATTTTCTAGCTGAAAGCAGCAGAGGCTTTTTTCTTGCAATACAGATGGCCCTGAGAGCTGCTTGCAAGAGTCCAAAACCTCAGGAGGCGAGACACAATGATGTGAGCTTTCCCAACACCTGATTTTTCTTTGGAGGGGACAAGGTTGGTGATATTTGAGTATCATGTAGCAGGGAAGAGAGCTGAGGCTGCAGTACCTCAACGGCTCCAGGGAGACCGAGAGCAAACACAACCACAAATGCCTATCTGTTTGAGGCAGGCTGCAGGATAGGGAAGGGGCTATTTCTTCACCAAGCTGTGTGTTCAGTGGAAGCATGAGCTGGCAAGAAAGGAAAGTTCAGCTGAAGCCTAGAACATGAAATTGAACAAGTGGCTTTCTAATGAAAAGCTAAAGGGGAAATTCCACTGTTTGCTTCATTGCTGCAAATGATGGCAAACCAAGGAGAAGGGAACCAGGTTAATTTGAAATCAAGAGGGATTTGATACTCTGCTGAGCTAAAATGTGTCTGTCTGTTACATAGATACAGTTTTCTTGTGGGCATCTACCTTTTTCAAATGTGGATGAGAATTGCTGAGGACACTCTGAAGAGAAGACATCCTTCTACAGTTTTGAAACTTTGCCCAGAAGTCACACCAGCTTTCTGCTTGTCCACAAATAACCCAGCATGTCAATCACTAACCACAGAGCCTGGTAATTAAGGCAAATCACTGGGACTGAGAGGTTAGAAAGCACTAGATACAGTAACTAGCATCAGTTGAAGCAGACATTTGAACTTCTGGGAGAGATACACATCTCTTCCTTCAGGAGGTCCACAGTTCAGGAGTACAGTTGATGTATAATAATGCTTGTCTCAGAATTTCTTGCATATGAAAAGATTCTGGCAGTGTGCTGGAAACATGGAAAAGAGCTGAGCTAAGAGGAGCTGGTTTTTATGTCCCTTTCCACGCTGAGACAGGGGAGCATTTTTACAAGTTAGCATGCTGGTGTCTCCTTGTATCCCAGCTGGGATCAATGGCAGGTGGCACAGAGGCTTATCCAGAAGAAGGACTAACAACACATGAAAATGCCTTCCATGGCCAGTGGAGCTGTAGGAAAAGAGATCTCTGCAGCTGTTCACATTAACAACTCACAAATAATAAAACCAACCATAGGAAGGTTACTGTAAATTCATCAGGCAAATATTATTCAACCATCTGAAGAGCAGCTCGACTAATGAAAAGGTTATTTGTGAATAATTCCAGAAGGATGATAACACATTGGAAAAAGTACAGAGAAGTGATACTGGGCTGATTAAGAAACTAGAAAGCATGCCTTGGCATGAAAGACTCCAGGAGCTCAGACTGCTCAAACAGAGATCATGTGAAGGGTTGACTTGATCACAATCTCTCATTGCTGACATAGAACCAGAGGTTTGATAACTGAAACTGAATGAATTCTAATTAGAAAAAAACCCTGATATTTTAGAAGTGAGAGTAATTAATCAGTTTACATAAGGCTTCTGGTAGATTTCTCCATTCATTAGCAATATTAAAGAAAACCAAACAATTCCCCTGAAAGTTACTCTGTATTTCCAAGAAAAAGCAATTCAGTGTGATACTGCAGCTTATGGTATGCAGGAGCTCAGACTAATGATATCACTGGCCCCTTCTTAGCAATCTCTAAACCAATGAGCAAGTTACTCAAAATTGACAGCAAATTGTATGTAGACTCATTGCATCATTTAGATTGGAAGAGACCTCAAAGAAGGTAAGCTGCTGAACAGACAGATACACTATTTGTCAATGTTATTCAGCAGGCTCTAATTATGATGTTTGCAATGACTGAGATCAATGGAAAGACTCCTAGTGACAACATCAACCTGAGTAAAGCACTATCGACAAGACACACCTTCACTGTCTTTGTTCTTCAAGGAGAAAAATCCTCTTTGCAGGTAGATGCCTTTTGCCCCTTGCCATACCTGTCTTTCTCTGCCTTCCACCAGTGAAAGGGATTTAGCACTAACTCAGGCAGGACTTGTGAGCTTTAACTCACTAATGATTGCACAGTGCTTCAGGAGTCTCATCTGGGAGATTCAGTCTATTTCTGAGTGATCCCACTCACTCTCTTAGACAAATGGGGGCAGGCACTTGCCTTCTTGTATCTGGCAGCTACTGCAATAATGACTTCAAAATGAGATTTTGGCAGAGAATTAAAAAAAAAATTAAATATGTCCTGACTTTAAAGGCTAGAACATGGATTAGAAAAGGCTGCTTGATCTGGTAATTCACAGGAATATAGAAAGTTCCTTCAGTGATGACTATCATTCATTGTCTAGAGTCACTGCCTGAAACATTCCCAGTTCCATGTAGCTAAAAAAAAAAATAAAAATGCTGCTCTTCTTGTGACCAAATGTGAAGTCACTCTTTGGATCATGGGATAATGTCATAAGGGTTTGGTCTGACTCATTTTAAGAGAGAAGATTTTCGAATCAGTGAACAAGGCAGTTCAGCATGTCAGTTCAGTCTCCACCCTGTCAGTGGATTTCACATCTAAAATCATAACAAAAGCTGCTAGAAGGGAAACAGGCCCACTGCTCAGCTGCCTCTCTTTGTGTATCTACTTGAAGCCCATCTAGCAGAGAGCTCTTAGCCTCTAGACTAAACACTGCTTGGAGCTGAAATAAATATGAATGAACAATGGTTAGGACACTCAAGTCAGCTGGTAGTGTGGTAATGTGGTTGTACTGGAAGAGAAAAGAGGGTGAAGAGACAGAAGTCCATCTGTGTGCATTCCTCTGACAGGGGGTTTGCTTTGCTGAAGTATGATCACTTCTCTCCTTTGGAAAGACCACCAACGTTTTCGCACATGAGAAGATAAAAGTGTCCTTACCTCAGAGCTGCCAAGAGGTACAAACAGGGAAATGGAACTGTCCTTACCTCTGAGATGCCAAGAGTGACCACACAGGAGGACTGCCTGATGTAAGGCACTTTACTGGAAGACCTAAACCTCAGTTTTCATGCCAGCCTACTGCTAAAGGAAGGATATGATTTCACCTGCTCTCTGGAGTGGCACATTACCCTAGCTGAGTACAGCAGTGGATGGGACTTTAAATATCTACAGTTGGATGGTATCAGGTTAAGACCTCAGCCCAACCTCTTTATGCTTTGTTTTAGCTAAAACTTCCTCCATGGACCTCATTGAAATCAGTGGGAAACCTCTCAAGGATACCAGTGAGCTCAGCAGAAAGCCATGCAGCTGAAGATCCACACCTTGGTGGTTACGGTTTTGTTTTGGGAGTTTTAGTCTAGATTTTCAAAACAGTTCAGCTGCTGGTACCAAACGATTGCCAGGACTATTTCATTCCTTCTGACTGGGAATTGGTGTCATGTCAAGGGGGAGAGTCAGAGGCTGGGGAGGTACTGCATTTCCCCAGTGACAACTCTGAGCCATGCATATGGGGCAGTCACACATGTTTCCAGAGGGGCTGGAGTCCTGGGGGCAAATGCAGTAGATGGTCTGTATGTGTGTGCTGTCCCACTGTCTTCTGTATAGCCATAGTCATACTAGGAAATTATTAATGTTTTCTGGAGAATGCCAGCCACTCCAACCTGGTTTGTGTTGATCAGTCAGTGAGTTACAGTCTCCTTCTGGAACAGAGACAACCTCACAGGAAGCAATGTCAATGAACACAGCAGAGCAGGCAGCTACTCCATCCTCCCTTTTAACCAGATACTGCAGCAGATTTATGGAAGGTTACAAACCCTGAGCATCCTGGACCACACTGCCAATTGCAAGTTGTTCCCTCTCTTGAGAAAAAAGTCAGATTCAAACAAATGGCCTTTGCTCCTTACTGTATTTCACACTATTTGACCTTTCTGCCCAGCAGTTCTAAGAATGAGTAAATGAAGCCAAGATTGGCAGCCAATAGATCTCCTGAAAGGGTTAAATGATAAACTGCATCTGACTGAACAAACCCGTGAGGCCAAAAGCAATTCAGTCTCTCTAAATCTTGGCATTTCATTGGAAGGAGTATAGCTGCATGTGAATGAATGTAGTAGGGAGGCACAAATGCCCCCTAAGCTTCTAAGTTTACACCCAAGCATTTACAGCAGCTGGAGATGTGAGATACAACTATGGCTGAAAAATGGGCTAGGACTCTTGTCACGGTACCAGTTAGTCACTGGTCTCAGTGTGCTGCTCTCTGAAGACAATGGAGTGCTGGGTTTTGACCTCACCTAAAAAGAACGAAAAAGAAAACACCAAAAAACACTACAGGGGATATTTTCTATAGGCAGAACTAGAAAAAAATATGGAAGTCATCCTGTTTTGGATGGAAGTCTGAAATCTGTGGACTTTTCTATGTAAATTAATTGATTTTTTAATGTGAAAAAAACCCAACCCAGTGAAAAATATTTACTCTTTTCCTCACCTTTCCTTTCTCCTCTACTACTTTTCTCCATGCCACTATTGAAAAGCGGTTGAGAGGAAAACAGACAATAATTCTGAGGAGAGTTAAATGTTCTTCAAGGGAAAATTTTTGAACAAAGGGCTATGAGCACTTCCACTTCTGGACATTCAACATGTTGAGCTCCCCTCTCCATAATTTCTGTGTTCTTCAGGGAAATCCATTTGCCCCTGGAGTTTAAGTGCTTCAATTATTAGTCCACGTATATAATCAGGGCTGAATATAGGCACTATGTGAACCATGACTGCTCTCTCATCATTTCAGTGGGAATATTCACAGAAAGTGTAGGGAAGGTGTGGCCTCTTCATGTTTCTGTGTAACTTGGATCCTAATTCAATTCCTTAAATGTGAGTTGAACAGCAGGAGGCCTCCTGTGGGACAGGTAAGTTGGTACAGAGGGCTTTCGTTCTTCCCACCTTCCAATTATTACTCATGAAAAATAGTTATAACATGTCTGGAATGGATGCTGAGCTACTTATAGAAGGGAACTGTTTGCCAGTGTCAGATGCTTCCATAATATGCATGTCACCATGCCTTTCTCAGCTGGTGAGCAGGAGTTTGCAAAGTCTGGGTGAGCATGGAGTGGTTTTACCAGACGTGAGTGAGATGCTGTGGAAAAGCAGTCATATGGTGTTTGAGGTTTCTCTTTGTAACTGGCTCCAGCAATCAAATACACCTCCTCCCAAGCTGTTGTTTCCTACTCTGTACATAAATCTTCCATCTACTTAGCTTGAATTTTGGGTTTTGCTAGGAAAGGCCTTCTAGATATGAGACATGATTGCCTAGAGAAGGCAGGCAGATAATCTCAGTTGTAGAGTCATATTTTTCAGTGTTAGCTTTCTGGGTTTGCCCTTTAAAGATATGACAGTTGTATATAAGTGGAAGTAATTTAGCCCTGGAGGGGTGAAATTCTTTTTTAAGCTCTTCATGTAATCTTAGTTTGTTATTGCAAGATCTCTAACCAGGAGCAACTGGGTCCAATCTGATGCTGAATTAAAAATAACTAGAAATCCTGGGGCAGTCCTCTGCAGTGCCAGAGTGGTTGCCAGATGCAGTTGGCATCAGATGTACATCTAACTCAAGTGCATTTGCCTGTATTTCACCCACAGGTATTGCAGGCAGGAGGGCAGCTGAAGGGGTGTCCTGCTGACTGTCCTGCAAGTGGAGGCTCACCAAAGCCATCCTTTTGATGCAGAGGGTTCAATGAGGTGCCACCCCACAACACTGGCAATTGTACAAATACAGAGTAGAAGACAGTTCCTGCCTAGAAGACGTAAAAGGCTGAAACTGGCAGCAGAAAAGTGCAATGATTGCCTCTGGTTGTTCAGCAGCTCAAAGACTCTTGGAATTGATTTGGCTCTGCAGACATTCTGAAAACAAATTTAATCCCATTCCAGTAAATTCTTCTGGTTTACTGCTAGTATGAAATGCCCTGACCATGATTTTACATGCAAGCATGAGGTCAATACAGACAAGTACTTGTTTATGTGAACTCTTCAATGGCAGCAACAGGATTTCAAAATGATGCAAGAGTATTGTTGTGGTGAGGAAGAGGTGTGATCTTCAGTTACCCAGAACTAGGTCATTAGAAGCTAATGCAGGGCAGGGCTGGGAATATCAGTCCACAAGTCGTATCTCAGTATGGACTGTGTCATGTGAGCAGGCAGAATATTTGGACAGGAATTTATCTAAGGTCAGATGCTATAAGCCATGTCACATAAATCATAAATATGATTTACATATCATATAATTTATGATATGTAAATCATATTTACATGTCTGATTTTTAGGCAACTATGCCCCTCGGAGACATACTGAATTAGACTAGATAGCAAGACAACTTAAAGATCTGGGCTAGAGTTATGGGACCAGTTATATTTAGGGAGCAACACCTAGTCTCTTACTGATTTACACAATTGGGAACAACAGTTTTTCCTGTAATGGTGAGGTTAGAGTCCATGTTGTGAGAGCTGGGGATAAAAGGAAGGTAAATAGTTTTTCTGATTCCTTTGGTTAGGATAACTTTTGGGGAAAACACATGATTCAGTCTAGCTTTGTTTTGTGGGCAGTTCAAGGATATCTTGGTCTGTATAGTGATGTGGGGAAATAGTTTGTTCTTTTTCAGACAAGGAATATTTCCAGAAAGATAACTTGAGCTACATTTACATTATTTGATCTAGTAGCTTGGCATCACTGAAGAATATAAAAAGTGACTGAAGTGTACATATCTCTTTACTGGTCAACAAAACCCTTGCAAGAGGCCACCTATGAATATTGTTACAGTCTTTATCTTCTTAACCTAGAGGACTGCCTCCCCTCTATAGGAGGGAGACTTTCTTTATATTTGGGGATGACAGGGTAAGGCCAAATGGTCAGTGCTTACGAAATAGAAAGAGGAAAGACAGTCTCTGCAGAGATTGTGCAAAAGTCAAGAAACACAATGTGCGTCATTGGGGTTTTCAAACTGCTTGTATGTTTTCAAGTAAAATGGGTCTAGGAAGATGAGAGCAGGAGAAAAGGGTCTAGGGAACTAGCCAGAGACAGTTATGCAAGAGCCCAAGACTTCAAACAGATTTCTACATACATTCCTGCTGAACCTCATTTCTCGTACTCGCTCCTTTATGATGATTCCTATGTTTTTAAGTATTCATCCCAGGTCTAGCTTGAACCTGAGCTAAGCAGACAGAAATGAATGGAACACTGCCCTGCTTAACTCTGTTTTTCTGCTATCCCATCAGGTGTAAACTAGTGACTGGCTTCAGAAGCACAAATGCGTGGAAAAAGGAGCGATGATGCATTCAGTGCTTGCAGCTATGAAGCCCTGGGGCCTTCTCAGCCCAATGTTCATAAATCAAACATCCATCAAACCATAAGACACCGCAAATTTATGTCCCTCTCCTCCTTCCCAGCTCTCTGCCCTTCACAAAATCCACAATATCCCTACTTGAAATTCCTCAGGGATACACTATTACCAGACATATACAGACAGACAGACAGAGACATCAGTTAGTGAGGTACAGCTCACAAGTAACTCACTAAAGAGTCTGCTGGGATAAGGGAGGGAACTGCTATGGGTGTATTGTTCCAGTCCCATCATTTCCCAAAACACTGAATGAAATAATAACTTGTTAATAATACTGCATGACATCAAGGCAATGCTACATAGCAGCACTTGAGAAACAGCTTTGAACCCTGTGACCTTCCTTCAAGTGAGAAAGTCCTTAGGGAGGCCAGGGGATGCAGAAAGCTGTATCCTTCTTCTGGTTCTCTAGATGCACTTGTACCCTTGAACCACCTGTTTTCTTTTCCCTTACAGCTGCTAACTCTGGCTTGGAGCTAAAGATATCCCCTTGCCCAGGAGCCATGCGAGTGATACACCAATTCATTCCAGAGAAGATTTTTGACACAAAATGAACCAAGTCCAGGCACTTGATCCATTCTCCTCCAATAAGCTAAGGAGGAAAAAAATTCATTCCTACCTGTGTCACGCTATGTTCACATTACCTAATTGTCTTCTCCCTTTGCCTTTACCTACCCTGCTTAAAAGTACCTGGCCTTGCAGGTTCACAGCTTTGATTTTGAGACACTCTTTCTTTTCCCTAATACCACAGCTAAGTTCTTTGTGTTACACAGCATACAATCGCATCTTCCTTTGAAGGTGCACTAGGTACACTGCCTGACTGAATTAAATGTTTCTAAGCAATAGAGAGCATCTGATGACCAGTTAACCTCTTGTATTTTCTTCTTTAACAGTGTAGTAAAAACAAAGGTAATCCAAAATTTAGAAGGGAAAAAAAGCACCAAAACAAATGAGAACTGATCCTTCTCTCCTGAGAGAAGGTTAACTTTAGAGATGTAAGCTAATGCACCTCCTATCTTGTCTTTCCCCTAGGCAGCCTCTTCCAAAGAAAGGAATAATATCTTCAGCATCAATGCGGGTGTCTTATGTCTGGGGGACTAATCACTTCCAGGACTGAGCCCTGATGACTTAAGCTGCTCTGTGCACAAAACTCCATGCATGGAAGGCAAAAATATCGCTCTGTTGCCCCAAAAAGGGAAGAAGGTTTCAAGGCTTGCTAAAAACAACCTCTGATCAGCTGTGCACATCTAGACACTGTTGTCTTTGGTGTCCCAGATGGTCCCAGCTGTTGGCATAAGCACTGACAATGACATTCATTCCTTTTGCACACAAGTCCTATGCAAGCCCAATTTTTCAGCTGCCTGCTGATAGGAAGTGAAATTCACACAGAGAAAAGCTGTCCTTGAGGCCCACAGGATCACAAAGCTTGTGGAAAAAATGGGGAGGATTAGTTGTAGGATCACTTCCGGCTACTATCTAATTTTATCTGTGTGTCACTGATACCGAACGTCATTCTTTTTATTATGAGAACCCCTCAACAAACAGGGCTAAAAATAAAAAGCAAGAGCTCAGAGCTGGCACAAACTGTGCTACATGGACTCCAATTTGTATAGCAGGAACTATAATCACTCTGAGACGTGCCCAAGCCCTTGGGCATCCCACGGGATTTCAGTCACTTGTTTACAAGGTGTTTTGATTTGCAGCTGTTTGACTACAGCGGCATTTCAAGAGGGGGCGGCTTGAAAGGATGTTGTTACTTTGGATGCCGGGATTGGGAAATGGGTATTGAAAAATCACACAAGAAACAGGCGAGTGCTGTCTTTGTTCTTGCCCCCCTTACATATGAATGACGTCAGTGCAGGGGAAAGGAGCTCCAGAACAGATCCAGAGACCAGTGCTCTGGAAGGAGTAAGCAGGGTCAAGGTAAATCCCTGAAAACAGAGCTGTGCCGTAACCACACCAGAGTGCCCCACATCTGATCTAGGGGGACTAAGTTCTGGAGGTAAGAAGGGAACCATCCAAGCCCATTGCTTTTCCACCTTTTCTAACAAGATTATCACGCCTAAGAACTAGGCTAAAGGCCATTTCTAGCTCACTTCAAACAGACCAGCAGCTGAAATGGATTTAGTCAGCGGCTCAAAGTGATTTAGCACTTCAGATGGCTCTTTCCACAATTCCCGCTCTCCTGACCTGAACAGTTCCTCTTTCAGAACTGCATTAAGCTAATGCCCACTTTCTTCTCGCCCTTTTGGGATAATGGATTCAGATATGCAGAAAGAATGTAAAAATCCATCTGTTATCTGGGATGAGTGATTTGCACAATAGTGCCCGTGAGTGTTTGTTTAACACTGCGGACAGGAGAACACTGCTAAGTAGTAACACGCTGAGAAAGGGAAAGCAAGAAGGGAGAAGAAAGTAGCCTGGCTATTTAAAAGCTATGTCCACCAATGTGTCTGCATTTTTTTGGCTTAGTTAGCTGTTTGCCTGTTTTTTGTGGGAAACCAGGAAGGACACGTGGAGCTTTTCCCAGGCTTTAGTGTTATTCTCTTGTTTCCAGCCTTGGATTTTGTATGCGTTAATTAAGCAACTCACATAGAAAATCTAGTGCCAAGAGGATATTTACCTTACAAACATTTCATCTGCTGCCCCCCTCTCCCCTTCTGTGCCTTTCTCGAGCAATGACTGACTGGAGGCGCTGCATGCACTTGAAGAAGCCTCACCCTCGCCAACCTCAGACACCAGCCCTTCGCCTGCTCAGTGTGTGCCAGAAACCTGGCTGCACTTTCTTGGCAGGGAGCAGCCATCTCCTGACTTCCTGGAGGTGAAGGAGGGCTCAGCCTAGAATATAAAGCACAAAATGAGAAAGAAGCAGTTAGATTATACCATGACAAATTGTTGTTTTTCTAGCAAGATAAAAACCCACCCTATGTTTGATTCTGAGTGACATTGATCAGTTTGGCACCAGCAACTTCTCTGCTGGAGTCATGAGTGACTACTCTTTAAGCAAGTACCAGAATTATCTAGGCTGGCATTACAGTTCATCACACTCCTTGCTTTCTTTAGGCAAAGTTGAAGGAAAAATCTGCATTTGCACTGCACATGCCATCGAAGATCTCAAAGAACATGACTTATTCTAGCCCACATGCCAAATCTGAATTGGAGCCATGGTCAGAAATTCTCACTCTCTCTCCTTTCCTCCTGCCAGGATAACTTTGCCTCAAGGTCAGCTCTATGACTGTTGCCATCAGGGGCATGTGACACTCAACACCTTGCCACACATACCAGTTTCAGACTCCCTGGGTTTTACCCATAGCTATTGAAAACTGTCTACAGAAGAGGCTGCTAAAAAGAAAGTTGAAGACTGTCGAAGTCTATTCTAATCCACAGTGTCTATATTTATGCAGCCCTTGTCACAGCAGAGCAGAGAAAATGTCACTGGAACAGTTTTCTTTTTGCCAACAGGCAAGAGGTTTAAAAAGAGGCAGTAACCTCTATTTGATGATGTGTTTCTACAAATGTTTAACTTGCTATTTCATTTAGAAATCATCTTTAATGTTGATTTATATTCCTGGCAGTGAAGTCAGGAGGTTGGCAATTGCATTCCTTTTCAGTCTGCGCTCTGACTGAGGCAATAACACAGATCAAAGACAAGGAGTCTTACAGCACTCACATTTTATCATCTTGAATGTTTTCAAGTTCTCACTCTGATATTCATGGGCAGATTATGTAACTACTAGATTTATACTTCTGAAGGCCACAGAGTAAAGACTAAAATGTTGTATCATTAAGAAGAAGTATTTGGAAATAATTGGATTGAATAAAGGAACAACATATCAAGTAAACACTTGACACAAGCAGCAATGTTTTCCTGGAGATGTCATTTTGCTCCAGTCTTTTATAGGGTCAGCCACTTGTTTTCATGCCATAGAATATAAAATTAACTGCATGTTATTATATATTCTAAGTGTTGTTTTTCATCTAAAGATGTCAAGCTGACATTTTTATTGCCTTAGTAATTGCTAAATATTCAAGGACTTGAATTCCATCAATAACAGTTTACCTAACTGATGGAAGAAGAGGAAGCCACAGACCTTCTGTGAATTTTTCAGAGGGTAATGTATTACAGTTCATTATCTAATGGGTCAGAGGAACATGAAGACTTGCTTTGGTGCCTGCCTTGAGCCTCCCTGCCCATGACTTTTATACAGTATCTCATGAACACTGATAAGTTTAGTTGCCTAATGATTTGGGGACTTTGACAGCATAGCGGCACCCCTTTTTTTATTAAAAAAAGAACAAAGGCAGGCAGAGGTTAGCAGATCATAGCATCACCAGGGTTGGAATAGACTTTAAGATTATCTTAGTCCGTCATGCAGCACCATCACTGTAACCCCTAGATCATCGTCCTGCACCATATCCAGATACCTCTTAAACACCTCCGGGGATGGTGACTCCATCATCTCCCTGGACAACCTATTCCAATGCCTAAAATGCACTGAAGGATGAGAGAATAGATTGAGAGCAGCCCTGAGGAGAAGGATTTGGGGGTCTTAGCTGATGAGACGTGCAACGTGACACAGCCATGTGCAGGTTGGTTGGGGGTCTGAGCAGCCTGGTCTAGTGGGAAGTGTCCCTGCCCACGGTAGGGAGTTGGGACGAGATGATCTTTAAGGTCCCTTCTTAGCCATGCAGTGGGACAGAACCCAGATGTGCTGCCAGCCAGAGGGCACAGACTGTGGGGCCATTACAGCCAGGCATCTCTCCCTCTGCACTGGCCCTGCTGCTGTGAGCCACTGCCAGACATACGGACAGGCTGCAGGGATAGGACTGCATGGGGGGACATCACACAACTGTCAGGGTTGGGAGGGACCTCTGGAGACCATTTAGTCCAACCCCCTGCCAAGGCAGGGTCACATAGAGCAGATCGCTCAGGAACACATCCCACGTCCAGGTGGATTTTGAATGTCTCCAGAGAGGGATACTTCACAACATCTCAGGGCAGCCTGTTCCAGTTCTCTGACACTCAATGCAAAGAAATTCTTCCTCATGTTGAGATGGAACTTGTTTTGTTTTAGTTTATGGCCACTGCACCTTGTCCTGTCGGTGGGCATCATCCTCTTGACACTTGCCTTTGAGATGTTTGTACGCACTGGTGAGATCCCCTCTTGAGATCCCCTCTCACTTTTCTCTAGATCAAACAGGCCCAGCTCCCACAGCCTTTATTCGTAAGAGAGGTGCTCCAGTCCCTTAATCATCTCTGTTGCCCTCCATAGGTACTGCCCATCAGCTCCATATCTCTTCTGTACTGAGGAGCCCAGAACCGGANTCTTCGGCCGCGGGGCTTCCCGGCGTGCCCCGGAGGAAGCGCAGGGGGACCTAAACATGACTTGGACAGACACATTATAGATGAGCTGCTTTTTTTTTTTTTTNGTTTATGGCCACTGCACCTTGTCCTGTCGGTGGGCATCATCCTCTTGACACTTGCCTTTGAGATGTTTGTACGCACTGGTGAGATCCCCTCTTGAGATCCCCTCTCACTTTTCTCTAGATCAAACAGGCCCAGCTCCCACAGCCTTTATTCGTAAGAGAGGTGCTCCAGTCCCTTAATCATCTCTGTTGCCCTCCATAGGTACTGCCCATCAGCTCCATATCTCTTCTGTACTGAGGAGCCCAGAACCGGACACAGCCTCACCACGGCTGAGCGGAGGGGCAGCACCACCTCCCTCGGCCTGCTGGCCACAGGTTGTGCTGGATGCACCCAGGACTCCACTAGCCCTCCTGGCCGCCAGAACACCACCCCAACCCTCCCAGGGCCGGCTCCCGGGCGCAGACACGGGCACGGCAGCGCGGCCGGCCCCTCCCCGGGGCGGTGCGGCCCCGCAGGCCCGGCCCCGCGCCCCGGACGCGGTAGTGCCGGCGNATAGAAAAATAATTCATTTTGTTTCATGCTGTGCTGTGGGTTAGGTCAGTGAACCCAAAGCCGGGCTCGTAGGAAGGTCGGGCTCAGCTGAGAAGGGCTCCCTGCTCTGCACCATGCAGACCTTTGGGTTGGCATCACGGCAGGAACCGAAGCCGGAGTGGGTGGAAACAAGTCGGGGAGGCTGGGACTGCAGTCCCACCAGCAGTGTTCCTCACACCTGTCTTAACTTCACATTCACCCACAGAATTCATACTCGGCACTGAAGCTGAAAACTTACTGAGACTGTCTGGAGCATGCAGCAAGTGCAGCGTGTCATGCTGGGCACTGCATTTGCACATACACTTGTAAAGGTGACATGATGGCAGAAAGAGCAGCGAACTGACAGCACGTGGAAGAACGAGTGGTGCTTTATCATGACAGTAAATCTCTTCACACTCTCTCTCTCAGGCTTTAGCAGAGTCAGGCCATGGAAAACACTTAATCTTTATATGTTGCATATAGAGGAAACGAGATAAAATGGTAACTGTTTCTTCTGTTTTTCTCTTTTTCATGCTGCAAAAAAACCCCAGTGGCCAAGAGCAAATCTAAGTAAGTGATGGTTTTCCTCACCAGTTTTTGATTACTGGTATGTTGTATCTTTGCAAAATGTTAAGCTTCTCTAGATTTTTTTAATATACCTGAGAGGATTGCAGTCCTTGAGTCTAGCTGCCTCCTCTCAGCCATTCTGTGTGTCTTCTCATAGGGAAGTACAGAATAGTGTGTAACTCACCCATGGGTTCTGAACTTGCTGCAGAGGCAGGTTTTGTCCTATGGGCTCTCACACTGAGCTCAGCAGGAATCTCCAAAGTGCCCTGCACAGGGGGAAGCACACCTCTGTGCTCTGTGATTAAAGAGAGGCTGTAAATTATCCAAGTATTTTTCCTGTTGTTCATCTGTCATACCTTTTTAGCTGAAGAGAGTAAACTAAGGTACAGCATGGGTCTTTGTTGTCTATGGTGTGGACTTTGGGCAGGCACCATGAAGCTTTCCCACAGCCAGAGTACAGAACACTTCCTAGGCTTAGCATATTCCTGAGTTTATGTGTGAGGAATGGACAGGGTGCAATTAGTGCTCTGGGCATCTTAGTTTGCTCTGTAGTCCAGCTCAGCAGAGATGTTAGTGGGCTCTGGAAGAAAATTAGTCACAGTCCTCTGACCCATAAAGAAAGCTGATAGTGTGTTGTTAAGGGTTGGAAAGGAAGGAGTATGTACTTTGAGCACACCAGTACTCTTACAATGTGGGCACAAGGAAACAAGATCTTGTGGAGAAACTGACTTTGATCCAAAATGCTGTTTGTAAGAAAATCAGCTAGACAAATCCAAGAGGCCAAACTGCTACATTTATGTGAACACATTCCTGTCTTCCCATTCCCAGAAGTTGCGTTCTGTGTGAGTTTATTATACTTGGTACCACACAGGCCCGGGGTCTATGGCCTTTGGTACATTTTCTGTATTTTGGTTTTTTTTAAGAATCGCCCCCAGCAGAGCCAGTACCAACCACTTGCCACATTTGAGCAGATTCTTGTGTTACAGAATTTCTGCACAATTGTCAGGCTTTTAAACTAAGAAAGCACTTCCCAAGTATGTGCCTGACAGAGAGCAGTTTGACATCTCATTGTTCTACTGTTATCTGTTCATAAAAACAAACACAGCAGACCAGGAGGTTTCTGCAAGGTGAAAAAGTAGCTTTTAAAAAATGGCATTACTAATGTTAATGCAGGGATTTCTACCACTCCCTTTTATTTTTTATCCCAGTGTTTCTTTCTGTTCTTTTACAGTCCCATATGCACTCTGGGAATATGTTCTTACATTGTTTATTCTTCTCCACTCCCCTTGGGTTTCTTCCTGTGCCCCGACAGCTTTCTGGTGTTGTTTTCTGCCTCTGCTCCTTGTTACATTTCTTCACGGGGAGTCATTTTTTTGAGCAAGGTATATTGTTTGGAATGGGCTTGGTCTCAAATGTGTGGTGCACAAGAATTTCAAGGCCTAGTCATGCTGATGCCACTGATTCCCCCAGAAAGGGGAAACTGCACAGAGGCTTTGAGGAACTGAGTGAGATATAGGGAAAGGAGTCTTTGTGGTTACTGAAGCTTCACAGCACACCTGCAGTAGTGTACAGGAGAGGATGACAACCAGGGATAATCCCAAGAGTATGCTCAGTCAGCTGTCTGCAGGAATCCAGTGTCTTTCTCTTTATTTTGAACTCAATAGTAAATTAGATTGCAAAGCTTCAAAGAAAGAGCTTAAGGAAGCACACTGGTGAGAGCTGTACAAGTGAGGAAGAACAGATTAATTTTGACAGACCATTTTGTGTTAGAAGCAGGAAAATGGAAAGTGAACTGAATGCCCACATGCAGAGATGTCCCCATCTCTTCATTGAAATGGAAGAGAAAGATGTAATTTACAGACTGGTTAAAGTGTTTTACATTTCTTTTGAAACTTCAGATGCCCTCTGTCCCGGTAGTTGCTTGGATCTTGGCATACTTCCAGACTGGGGACATGGAGCAGCTTCCTCAGTCTCCTGCTCCCGGGACACCGCAGTTGCTGCGAGCCTGCCCCGCTAAACCGAGAGCCCTCCCATGGGGAAGGGGATTCCCGTGGCTGGGTTAATACCAAGCTCTGTATCTCTAGCAGGATAGATGGTGCCAAGGGGTTCTGCTTCTCCTTTTGCATGCCTCTTGTGCCAGCCTATCTGCTTAGCTTCCTCTCTGCATGAGGAAGTGATAGACTGTGATACAGTGTTATCTACAGCCTGAACAAATTTAACTACCATCATCCTTCCTCTCTTGCCCTTAGCTTTCAAGCCATAGTGACTCAATTGTATGCTGATTCTCCTAATTTATTTTTTTCGCTCCTGTTTTTATTCCTCCCGCCTCACTGGTTTTTGGAGGAGCTTCTTCTGTCTAGGCTTGTATCCGGTTGAGGAATTATTTACTTAAACTTGATGCTGGAGCTTATGGTTTAGTGTTTGTCTGCGTTAAAAGTTAAGCATACATAGTTTTGATACTCGCATCCCTGAAGTTGAAATGAAGTGTCTTATGTGATAGTGCCAAACTTTGTGTGCTGAAAGCTTGTCCATTGGCATATGTGGTGGGCCCTGGCTGAGTGCCTGTGCAGTGACACAGAGATGTCCCTTGTGACTTTAGGTACATCCTTGTGAGGATGAAAAGCGCTGCGGAGACAGGCTACTGCTTCAACATCAGGAGACTCCGACTGCAGGAAAAACTGGTCTTACTGAGATATGATCCCATCGGTAAGAGCTCGGGGAAGAAGTCAGCTTGCTTTGTGTGAGCTTCTCTGACTCTGTGGGGGAAAAGATTTGAATGCAACAGGATTTTTCCCATCTAAGCAGAATATGTCATAACATGTTTCATACTCAAATGACTGCACTGTTGCTGTTCTTCATGACATTCCAGTGGGAAGTAAATGTTACCCTCATTTTACAGATTGTGGCAGTGAAACAAAGTAATGACTTGCCTGACACATCAGAGACTTTGATGACAGCCATGCCACATGTCACTGGCGAAGTCAAGTGACACAGGAGTTCTTTCATTCTGTTTCTTTGTGTGGTTTGCTAGACTGTGCTACCTCCAACAAGCAGGCACAAAGTATGCATCAACAGAAGTGTTCTGTTAAGCTGCCATGGGAGCTCTGGACCAGAATTTTTAACCACCTCTTACAAAATGGACTTTACCTTCTAAAGAAATAGGCACAGATTCTTCTTATTCCACAAATGATATCACTCTCCAGATGGCAGTTAGTGGATTCTTTTATGTTCCCCTAGGCCTTGCAGATTTTCTCAGTTTAAGAATCTGATTTGTTGGACAGGTTATAGCACCTGCCAAACTGCCTTTTGCTCACCCAGCTTTCTGAAAGATGACTAAGGGTTCAAGTTTCTGTTGTTAGCATTAAAAAGCTGAATTTAATGTTAAAAAGCTTAATGGGGGTAAACTTAGAATTTAAACCAAACCATATTAGAAATAACATGGTGTAGCTAATGCAAAAAAGGCTTATTTAAAGGTATAGAATACAAGAAATTTATTAAGCAGCTCTAAGTAGATAATGCATGGCCAGTAGTTACGTGATTCAAGCTTATTTTTTCTTAAAGTATTATATTCTTGCTATAGGACTACCTTTTCATTCTCAGACCTAACAGGATAGGAGCTTTGAGAGGTGAGAGAAATCACCAGAGAAGCAATATGCTGTTGTCAAAGGTGACAGAGGTTGTGGCTTTCCTTCTGAATTCTACACAGAAGGGCAATTGGAGATCTCTGGGGTTATATTCTTGAATAAGAAAAATAAATTATTGCATTGAAACATTGTGCAGAGTGATCCTCCAGAAGCTTTGCAACTTGTAGGGAAGTGAAGAAAGAAAAGAACTCAGATAGAACATGTAGTAGGTTGCTGAAGAAAGCTTTGATCTTTGTAGCCTGTAGTAGAACACAAGTGAGAAATTGATGTGAGAAAGTGTTGCATGTGTGAAGGGAAGTAAATTTGAGTCTAGATAACAACTCACATCAGGAATATGTTAGGAAGCATTTTCACTTGGCATGTGTTTTCACCTTATGTTTTGTACTTCTCAGAAACCTGGGACGTCCGCAGAATGAAGCTTTTTAGTGAAGTAGTGGCAGGATTGCCCAAGTTTCACTACCTCCCAACTGCAGCAACAGAATCTGTACTATCTGCCGTATTTCTTAAAACGAAACTTTTTTGTGGAAGAAGAGATTTTGTTGTGTGGATTGCTCTTGCGTAGCTTTCAAAGGAATTCGTATAATGAAACTAACCAAGCAGTGTTGATTTTCAGATGGCATTGTAAAGCTTTGCTTTGATTTACTTTGTAAATTTTGGTTTTCATTAATGTATTGACTATGCTTAACTTGCCCCTGCAGGTTTTTTTTACAAACACCTGAATCAGGCATTGTGGTAACAGCCAGTTTGTGCCTGGTTGAGAGATCCACAGGACAATTGGTTACTTTCTCAGTCAGCCTGTAGGGCCAACTGGATCCAACTCATCATGCATAGTTGTTTGGGCTCTGGAGTTGAAGAGTAGTAGAAAGCAGAAAGAACCTATTTTTGTCCCTGCATTGAACAGCTGTGACTCAGAATAATCACACAGAGCAGCTGTTGAGTGTTTTGAGTCACTTGTATGCTGATACTTATTCTCACAGAGGTAAAGTGGACATCTTAGGAACTAAAAATTACATGTGGTAAAGTGAAAACACCACTAAACTCCTTCAAGTTGGTTAACAACAGTGCTGTGCCAGTCAGTTGCTCCACACTCGTTTAAGCAGTGAAGGCTGCCAGGAGAAAAAGAACGTGGGCTGGTTGAATTGAATTTTAACACTTCAGGCTTCTTAACGGATTCTTTTTTCTCTTTTTTTTTTTTTTTTCCCTGTAGCAAAACAACGTGTCCTCTTCACAGAGAAGAGAAAAATCCGTTCTGTGTGAACAATGACTGGACTTGATTTATACATGAGAAGAGGATGGTCTGGGGGGAGGATGGGGTGAGCACTGATTCAGAAATCCAGCAACATGGGCTGAAAAGAGAGGAAATGAACTGGGATCACCGTCTCCTGTGATTTGAAGGCCATTGTGAATAAAACAATGTAGAGAGAGAAAATTCTTAATGTCTGGACATAGATCATCACAGTAACATTTATTTATCTTTTGAGTTATTTTTACAGTGCTCAATTAAAAAAAATTAAATAGCAAATCCCATTGTCTATGTCTTCTATTGTGAAAGAGGCTGTAATCTTCAAAGGAACTATTGTTTTATAAAGCAATAAAAATTAACATTTTCCACAGCAGGAATTCAATGGCAGGATTGCAAGTTTTTCTAACCTACCAGCCACAGATGCGACAGTAGTGACCACGAGCTGGTGTCATTACTTGGAGGGGTAATGTTGCACCAGCTCCTTGTGAGGAAAGAAGGAATGGGAACCTAGATGAGTTTTTGGATAAACTATTACCATGGTTAAAGGCCTGTATTATTTTCAGCCAGGTTAGGATGGATTTTTCATTCCTGGGTTTTTGTCAAACATGAAGAAAACAGATAAGGTAGTTCTCTGATGTTCTTGTAAGCTTTTCTTCCTTAATTAGCTTGCCTGTGTTTAGAGCAATGTGGCTAGAAACATTTTTGAAAATCTACCTCAGTAGCAGTCCCATCCTATTTGCAGTCGGAGGGACCTTCCTAGGTGTGGGGAAGCAGGGAGTGCAGTGCCACACCTGAGGCATGTGGGCGCAGGCTGATATATGGGGCTTTGTTGGGAGCCAAACACTAGTCCTGGTGTTTGAGCACTGAAGTTGCAGTCTCAAAGCTAATGCTCTGCTTCATGTGCTGCCATTTCACATAAGAAGTTCTGATAAAATCAAGTGAAAATACTGCCAGGGGCCCAATACCTTCCAGGTGTTTTGCTGTAAACTTCAGGTAGTTCAGCAGAGCGTACTGTGTGGGACGGCCACAGGGTTGTGTGGGGCCAGAGAGACCTGCTGTGCTATGTTTGAAAGACCCACCACCCCCATCCTATCTTACTGCTGTAGAATAGGAAGACACAGGATTCCTGAAATAAGAAGCAAAGAGACTTGCCTTTCCAGCAGAGGAGAACCTCAGTGCAGTCAGGAGAATAATGCTGTCTGGTATGAGATAAAATCAGTACAATGAGCTAGACAATCAATTAGAAAAGGTCCTGAGGCAAGTCCTTCCTGTAAGGATATGAAGATTGTGTCCCTGGTGCCTGGACACTCACTGATGCAACGCAGTTTGACTTCCTGATCATTTCCTCCATGGATAACTTGGGATAGTAGGCCAGGTAGAAAGCCAGGGCTCCTACAAAACTGTCTCCAGCGCCCTAGAATAAAATAACAAACAAGCTTAAGTGTATTTGCACAGGGAAACAATTCAGATGCCTTTACTGGAAAGACACAAGTTGTAGCACTGATTGCAGGGGTCAGGAAATTGTTCAGGGGTTGAGGTCAATACACTTTTCTATGCCTAGGAAATTTTGCAAAGTTAAACTAATGCCACATTACTATCCTTGTGCCTAGCTGCCAAGGTCCACACTACAATATGGCTTAAAACTTAAAGGAAAAGCAAAGCAAGCGTGCCACAATCAAGATGCTGTTATAAACACTGCTTTTGAAACTTCCTGTTGTTGGAGTGTCTGATTTTGATTTCTCAACCTGGATGTTTCATTAAAGCTATTTTTCTCTTATTTAACTTCTGTTTTTTATAAAGGCCAGTGGTAGAAGGGGCAGAAAAAAGGGAAAAAAAATAAGCCATGTGGCTTGTGGTGTCCGTAAATTCCTAGTTGCAGAGGGATATGTTTTGATGCTTCCAGAACTAAGCTGTTGTTTATTAAAAAGGTCCCACTGTCATTAAAAACAATCATGGTGTCTATCACATAAATCACTCTTATTCCTGGGGCAAGCTTTGCCACCTGTGCTGAGTTTGACCGTGGAGGATGAGGACAGTGACATTCACCAGGAGCTCTGACAGCCATGGCCCTCTTGAGCTACCCATCGTTCCCAAGCCATGCCCTGGCTGCCCCTGGGAGCTCTGAGGAAGCATGGAGTACATCTGTCCCACATGGGCACCAGCCACAGCCCAGCTCGCTGTGACCCTTTTGCCCAGATACCACTGGTGGTGCTCTGGTCAGCAGGGAGTGACAGCTGTTTGCCTCCCAAGTGCTTTTTAACAATAACTGTTGTTTAGCGACGTTCAGTGCTATGAAGTGTCCCCAGCAACTGGCAAAATTTAACTTGATTGATGGTCGAGTTTAACTTGATTTGCTCGTTTCAGTCCACAGTGTTCTTTCCCCCTCCTCCCCTAAAACTGGCTTGATTTCTAAGGCCAGACTGATACCAGTTCTTGGTACCATAAAACTGGTCCTAAGGTCCCTTTTTCTTATCATACTTCTATACCAGTGGAGGCATTAAGCTAGACACACTAATATTATCTTATTTGATTCCACATCCACACACGGACTACCTCCCCTGAGGGATTTTGCTTCTGTACTTGTAATAAATAAGCCCCAAGAGTCATGTGACAACAGCAAAACACCTGGAAAAAACTTTGTCAAAATTTCTAATAGAAGTTAAGACTAGGAAGTAATATTCTAATTTTGACTACTACTGTTTCTCAGTCTTAAACTCTTACTTTCCCTGAAATCAGCTGCATATAATATCATTCCAGCAAAACTATTCCACTTCCGAAGAAATTTGTCTCTAATGTTGCAAGTGCTGACAGGACAGAGCAGTGCGGGGACTCCAAGAGACCCTAACAGGGGTGAGCACAGGATAGGGGCCCTGCCCCAGACTTGGCCTCTCCTTGCCCAGCCCTGCTACAGTGGCTGTTTGCATTGGTGCTTCCAGCCAGAAAACGCCCTGCTTAACTCTTGCTTGGCCTGGAGCTTGAATGCTGTCTTCCATCAGGATATAATGCAGAGCATGGCCTGGCAAAGGACAAGTTAATAAGCAAAGCAGCACCCCTGTGTGCAAGCTGTAGCAGCACCTGTTTCAACAGTTCTGTATTCCTGAACATACCAAGGGCAGGTGAAGGTTTTTATCGTTTTTTTTCTGTCGGCCTTTGTCTCCCTTCTGGTTTCCGGAGTGTTCCCACAATGGCAGGTGGAGCAGGAGCAGGTGACTGCTAGTTAAGCATTGCCAGTGTCTTTTGTCTGATGCATAATACAAAAATCCCCATCCCATCTCAGAGTTCGTAATCTAATCACTGCATGATTAATTATTAAAGCTATTTTGGTGCTGTTGTTACAGACAGGAGTAGGATTTCAGCATGCAGATCTGTTCTGCTGTAGCTCTAGCAGGAAGAAAATTTTTTACAATGATCACTGGGAAATGGAAGTAGCGAAATATTTTAATGAGTAATACTCAGAATATCTGGTGTCAAATGGCATAAACTGTTACCTGGCAGTATCATGGAGCAGAATACTGTCTTTCTGGTTTTTTCTTTAATAATTGCTGCACTATTGGCTATAGGAAAAAAAAAAAGACTAACCACATGTCACCCAGGTCTTAGTCTGTATGCCAGTGAGATGGAGTGTAAGTTCTCCCTGCAATGTTACTGTGGCTCTCTGCTCATGGGGGATGCTCTGAGGTTGTGAGATGGCTGGGGATCTCCCTTTTAGCATGGCTGGACAATGATAAATAGCTCTGAAAGCAGAAAAGAGAGAGAACAGCAGACTCCCATCCAGAATGGGAAAAGGCCCCCTAGCAATTTTTTTTGCAAGAGAAAAGATTACAGGAAGATTGGAGAATATACGGAAGGATTTGAGGCTGAAATCCTCACTTCCCAGGCATAGACTGAAAGCAGTCAGTATCTGCAAAGCCCAGCTATTACAGACCCAAAGGGTACCATAAATTCAGTTGTTGGTAAGTGAACGTTTTGTGAGAGGGGTGTTTTCAATAGAAAACACTTCTGTGCTGAGAACAAACAGCATCATGCATCAGATTGATTATGTAGATACCCTGCTCAGCCTTGCTTCTGGTCTGTGCAGACGTGACTGGTCAAATATGACTAAAAGAGCAACAGCAGAACTGGTTCAGCTGCAAGGTTAACTGCAGTAAGAACTACTTTTGACTTACAGAAACAAACCTTCCTTCTTTGCTATTGTGGATTAAACTACATTGGGTTTGGTAGATTCAGAAAAGGTTGGCACAGAGCACTAGAAGGAACAGGCTCAGAGTAAAATCAAGATTACACAAACACTGAAATAGCAAATAGTAGATTTACATTTAGCTGTTTCAAAACCTGCTCTAAGAAAAATAATTCTAACCTACTTCACAAAAAAAAAATTAATTTGAAAATGACCGGTATTTGTCATTTTCATGTGTCAAGGTACATTGAGAGTGCCCACTGACAAAATACAAGTACAGAGTATGAAATATTTTACATTCTTCAGCATTTGTCTTCCAGGGATTCTAATACACTGCAGACTTTGATATAATCCTCATATCCTTGAGTGCCTGGAGACAATTCATTCCATAACTATGAAAGTATAACGTATTTAACCTTTCTGTAAAGCAGGAGATGCTAGTTTGTTTGAAATAAAATAAAGAATTGGATTTTTAAATTGTCTGATATGGTGCAGCTCATTCTTAAATACAAATGTCATGGTTTTGACTAATTTTTATGGTTTTGAAGCAGTTTTGAAAACCTATTTATATTCTGTGCCACTAGTCTATAAGGTCCTTGTTTTCCTGTGTGTCTGGAAAAGGGCATTTTTGTTTCTTACAATCCAGCACTGATTGAGATTCTGTGCCTCTAGAGAAGAGAAAACCCATGAAAACACTTCTATTTAAACCTTAGCTTTTGTTAGTCCTGATTTGTCATAAGCTGGTTCATAACTTTAGTATAACTATTTTTATACGATGCTGCCCTGAGAAGCTTTTTAAGGAAAGTGCTTTGTAAGTGGAAACTATATTGTTCAACAGCCTTTCCAGCATGTAAAGCCTTTTTCAATCCATCATGCACAGACTATTAGGATGCATTTCACTTATACAATAAGATGACTTGCACACCAAAAAAATTTGGAGGTCAAGAGGCCAAAAGCTACAGTTCACAGAGTGGCAGCAGTTGCACAGCCTTGTTCCAGGACAATCTTTTGCTCAAACTTCGCCCTCCCAGCCTGTTCTCCTGGCCAAGAGCAACAGCAACCATGGAAGAACATGAGAGAGCTCTGGCTCCTGAAACTTGATGTTGTTAGTGAACCCCAGAAAACTTTTCTCAGGTGATTTTTAGGAAGTTACAGTCCTTGTGCAGTCTAGCTATTAACATGGATTCATTCCATTAAATACATTGTTAAGAGCATGTTACCAAGGCCCAAAGAAACACCTGAAAATGATGTTGTAAAGACAAATGTTTTCCCCGTAATGATGAATTCTTCATGTCATTAATAAATGAAAACATCAACCCAAAAGCTGTCCAAAACTGCCTCATGATGTAGAACCAATAACATTGCTCACAATGATGCTTTTAGCCTACAAGGAGCATTCACAGAAGTGCACAAATGAACAAAGCCTGAGGATTACACTGATTTAGTGCAGTCTACATCTATGGCAATGCAGAGATGCCCAGCTCTGTTGAAGGAATTGGGCCTTGGAGAGTTCCTGTTGTATTTATAGCACTCCACAACTGTGTGATACTGGATTATGCTAAGGATGTTATCACTCTGTCACATCTGCTCAACATTCCTTGCTGTACTTCTGCCTACTCCGTACCCGAACTGCAAATTAGGCCTATGTAACACAGAAATAGCTGTCAGCAAAGGCACTCACTATCCATTGCTCACAAGTGGGAAAAGCCTATGTCTCCCCACAAGAATCCCTGGGCTGTGCTTTGATGAAAGGTTACTAGTGGAACTGGAGAAACATTTACAGCCTTTGGATGTATTCAGATAGTCTTGTGCCATTAGGGTCTATGTCTCATCTAAGGGATAATTTCAGCTGAAATGCTCAGGGAGCAAAATATCCTTTGATGACTGTGTGGTGAGTTGACCCTGGATGGATACCAGGTGCCCACCAAAGCTACTCTGCCACTCCCCTGCTCAATTGAACAGGGGAGAGAAAATACAACAGAAGGCTTGCGGATTGGAATAGGGGCAGGGAGCAATCACCATCCCAGGCAAAACAGACCTGACTCAGGGAAATTAACTTATTACCAATCAGATCAGAATAGAATAATGAGAAATAAAAGCAAATCTTAAAACATTTTCCCACATCCTCTATTCTTCCCAAGCTTAATTTCACTACCAATTTCTCTACCTCCTCCTTACACAGCAGCACACCATGACAGAGGATGGGGATTGTGGTCAGTTCACCACACATTTTCTGTGCTGTTCCTTCCTCCTCAGCGGGAAGATTCCTCACACTCTTCCCCTGCTCCTGCACGGGTTCCCTGCCACAGGAGACAGTCCTCTGTGGAATTCTACAACATGAGTCCTCCCCACAGGCTACAGATCTTCACGAACTGCTCCAAAGTGGATCCCTTCCACATGATCCAGTCCTTCGGGAACAGGCTGCTCCAGTGTGGGTCCTTCATGGGGTTGCAAGTTCTGTCAGCAAATCTGCTATAGCATGGACTTTTCTCTCCATAGGTCCTGCCAGGACCCTGCTCCAGCACGGGCCTCCCACGGGTCACAGCCTCCTCTCAGGCACCCACCTGTTCTGGTGTGGGGCTCCTCCACAGGCTGCAGGTGGATCTCTGCATCCCATGGACCTCCATGGGCTGCAGGGACACAGCTGCCTCACCATGGGCTGCACCATGGGCTGCAGGGGAATGTCAGCTCCAGAGCCTGGAGCATCTCCTGCCCCTCCTTCTGCACTGACCTTGGTATCTGCACAATTACTTCTGTCACATATTCTCTCCCCCTCTCCAGCTGTTGTTGCACAGCACTATTTTTACCCCTTCTTAAGGGGTAAAACTATATTGCCCCAGAGGCACTGCCACCACCACTGAAGGGCTCAGCCTTGGGCAGTGGTGGGTCCCTCTTGGAGCACTGGCTCTTGTCGGACATGGGGGAAGCTGCCAGCAGCTTTTCAGAGAAGCCATTCTTGTAGTTCCCCACTATCAAAACCTTGCCATGAAAAATCCACTCACAGTGGTTGAATCAGTTATGAAGCTTTTGGTTTTTTATGATTTCCTTCTTCCTGTAAGAACCCATGCTTATCCTCTATTCCTCTATGTGATGGAGAATGATTTATTT